>SKCR01028290.1:0-120472 GCA_019454045.1 Zanthoxylum bungeanum | reverse complement strand
AAGATATCTTACGCTTCTGTTATGCTCACATTTTTTGTATTGCAAATCATGGGTAGTACTTACTCTTAAAAGTCGGTTCGTAAGGAGAAGAAGTTCATGAACGCATTAGTCAATCTCATACTTAGCTAATGTGAGACAAATAAATCATAATATTTCACTATGTTTTGCTAAACATTGTAATATCGACACCTCTACATCGTACGATTGTATTTGGGAGTTACGCCGCACTATTACAAGTGGGAGATATGGAGTTGGCTCTGATACCACTTGTTACAAACTCATAGTATAACTCATCTATAATTTTGTAAAACCCACTTATTAGGAGAGGGAGTCCATGGACTTCTAAAACACTAGTTAATCTCATAATTAGTTAATGTGAGACAAATAGACTATAACATCTTGTGATATTAGTAAAATTATAATATAACATTAGGAAAAAGAAAACACATATAGGTTAAAATTCTACACAAATGAACTTCGAAAAACTTTGGCTATACATAATTTGAAGATGGTGGCTACTAAACCACCACCGTCACTCGAGGCTCGAGTCTGTAACAATTAACGAGTTAATAAAAAATGTCAAAAAAAAAAAACATTGAAATACTTCAGTTTATTAGTCTCAAACAATACTTCAAAAGCTAATTACAAGTAAGAGAAGATTAACAAGCATAAACAGCACACATTCAAATCTTCAATGCTAGCACGAGCTAAATTAAAAAGTAACATACTCTACACAATTAACAAAACTCTGCTAGAGTTCGACCTTTTATTTTTACAAAGTCAACAAATTTAGAGAAATTATCTTTAAATTTGGTTCAAGATTCACCAATTCTTTTCCTCAAATCAAAAGCACTCAAATGAATAGAGGCCATGTCCTCTAAGGCCGTGCAACCGGAGCTGAATGAGGAGACGGCGGGGTAGGTGTAAAAGTATCTCTTCCCTCAGCCAAAATGACGCTGTATGATTGCTGATTCTCTTCGTTACTCTTCATATAAAACACTATCTCTTCCTTCATTTCCAAACCTGCTATATGGAGAGAACATATTTTAGCTATAAAATATAATGTATACTTCAAAAAAAAATTAGACAAGATACTATGTTGGATTTAATATCGGAAAAGATATCCTCAAGAGGTGTGACTTGATGATAAATGATTTGGGACTTGGTTGGAAGATTCTGAGTTCGAGTCCAGGAGGTGCATTTCTTGTAAGAGCCTGTGCAGTCGGGGTTTTCATGTTCCGCTTAAGCCCATGTTGGGTGATTTGATGGTGGAATTTCTAACGTTTCCAAATAAATCGGAAAAGATAAATTGTAAACGACATCATTTTCAATTTGTCTTTTCAGACATGAAATCAGGCATAATTTTCTATAGCGAACTAGCATTGCTTAAATTTGGAACAAAACATGAAACCATGCATGGTGTAATATTTGGTGTAACCATAGTATCTATGATCAAAATTTAAATTTTCTAGGAGTTGAAATCATTTCTAAATGAACAAAACATGAGCTTAGGCATACATTACCTTTGAGTAATCGATGTGATTTTGTCGTTGAGCACGTACATAATCCATGCAGCAGAATCATAATCAGAGCAAAGAATGCGATGGCGGAGAGTTTCTTCATTATTAATATAACTTAATGAGTAAATAGCTAGCTAGCTAGTTTTATTTGAACGACTCCTCAACACGTTTATCTTTATATAGCTAGTAGCATTTTGTATCATGCACAAGAAGACATGCCAATTTTTTTCTTCTTATTTTTGTGTTTTTAATTGTTATTTTTTATTAATCAACAACTATATAAAACTGAAGTACAGCCCAAATGAAACAAAAGTCAGAATTTCGATGATGGCATGATGCTTTATCACTATCTGACTTTTGAATTATGGATACTGTATATGGCCACGAGGATAATACTCTTCTTTTTCTATTCAGTTGCTTTTCTGTATTATGGGCATGGAAAATCAAAAAAGATCTTTTTTCTTCTGCTTTCAGCCTCGTTGAAAATGAGGATTGGCAATACTAATTGGCTCTTTAATTTTAATGTATTCTTTAAGGCCGAATTAAAAATAGTTTTTATTTATTGGGTTTCTAATACCTTTTTAATACCCTATTTAATCCTATTGTTTAAACTGTAATGAAAAAAGCACATTAATATATATATATATATATATATAGATGGGGATGAGAGAAACCATATGTACTATAAAGCAACATTATTTATATTCTTATTTGCATTCAAGTGCCCTCTAGCTCAAAGAGAACTCATGAGCAGCCAAGATTATCTTGGTGTGTAATTGTAAAAGCGCACAGTGTTGAAAGGCAATTTCTCAATTTGCTTCAAATTGATTAACGGGCACTGTACAAACTTGTAAAATTAGGTTTTTTTTTTTTTTATAATTAAAAAAGCTATTAAGGGGAAAAAAAAAACCTCAATTGTGAAAATAATTTCTAAAAATAATGAAAGTGTCATTCTCTCTCTTAATCACCTGCTCTTTTTGTAACATCCCCTCCAAGAGATGCTACCAGCAGAGAATAGATTGTACTATCCCCCTGAGCCTCTGACCTTCTGACTCTGCTCAACACTACTAATCTTATCACATACATAAACTCATGCATAAGGACCATTGCCCAACTTGATAACATGGAATGCATCTCAAATACTCATACTATCTATTCAATAGTACTTCATATTACAATTATGATAATGAACATATCTAACACAATAATGATGAGCGGAAAATATATCATTATTTACCGCCCCTTTTACTTAATATTTTGTATAGTTTCTCGAGTTTTATGAACGTTTTGATGTGTTTTAGTTTATTCTGCAGATAAAATAAAATCCGGACTTAATGGAATCAATCAGGACGAAATGTGGAACAAAAAGGGCAAAAACTGGACTTGACATTTTGATTTTGAAGATTGGAAACTTGAAATGGCGTTCTAACGAAGTACAATTTCGGAAATTCTAACTTTGCGCAATTGTCGTATTTTGGCCATAACGTTTTACTCCGATATCGGATTGAGGTGATTCAAGTTCAAGATTAAAGAAGACTCAATGATCTACAACCTTGAAGTTCATAATAATTTCGAATTCTGAAGTTTCCATGACCGCAATTGATAAAACATTCGTAAGTGTGTTATGTGTAATTATTTAAGTAATTTTCAAAATAAAAAAATTAAAATTGTCAAACTTCCACCAAACATGCTATGTTTGGTGGAGGATTTAATGCCATGTTTAGTGCCATGTTTGGTGGAACAATTAGTGGAGAAATTGGTGGAAGCCTTTAAATTTGATTATAAATACCAAGCTAAATTTTGTAAATTTTGTAAATTTTTCATGCTTTCTTTCGAGGAATTTCTCCATGAAAACCAAAAGCAAAGTGTCATGAATATTTATTTAAGTTTTCTTGTATTTTTTTTTATTTAATTAATAAAATTTTGTATGTTTTCATTTACAGCATGAGCAGGTAAATCTCATTCCGCTGGGGTGAAAAGTTGAGACTTTTAATATAATAAATTAGATTAATCTCCCTTATTTTAATTAAAATTTGGATTAATTAGTTACCGCCTATATGGTCGGTTTAGGTGACAACCTTATTTGCCGCCTATATGGTTGGTTTTATATTTCAGACGTAGTTTCCGCCTATATGGTTGATTAAGGTAATAACCTTGTTACCGCCTATATGGTTGGTTGGATTTAATTAAGACAAATGGAATTACCGCCTTTATGGTCTGGTTAAATATAATTAATTAATTGGTAAACATTGACAATAAGGGAGATTTCTAATTTTCAAATATTAAAAGTGGATCCTCTAACCCCAACATTTTCTTTCATTATTGTAATTTTACTTTTATTTATCTCCAAGTTATTTTTTATGATGTTTTGTTTATTTAAGTGTTTAGTAATCCTAAGTATGTTTTGTAACTAAACATATTATCTGGGGTTGTGATGAATTTCAATATCACCGGTTTATAAGGGGTTATTTTGTATCTTGGGTAATATAAAAGTTTATTTATTAAGTCTTAAGTTTAATGCTTCTTGTTAACTGGCCATTAATAAGATTGATCTGGTAAACTTAAAATAAACTTGACAGAAGAATTTTAGGTTTCAGCCTTAGACTTAATAACCCACGATCTCCCTTAAGGATTAGATACCCCTTAATAGATTTCCTTCTAAGATAGACATATACCTGTCGGACGGGGGTAGCCACAATTGGAACTTAATCTTAATGAATTCAGGTTACTTGATTAACATAGACATATAATTAATTAGGTTACATTGGGTATTTATATCTGACCATCGACATAGGCTTTTATAATTTCGTGTTCCAAGTTAATAAACCAATATATTTCACAAACATGAGATAACCACTTCATCTTTAAAATATATTGGAAGGATTCACAACCCTAGATAGTTTAATAATGTTGAATTTTCCTTTAATTTACATTCGTACTATTTTATTTACTTGTTTTAGTTTAAAATCACCATCCAATCAACAACAAATCTATTAGATACTCGTAAACATTTGGCTTCATCAATTAATAGCTTAGGTATTAAGTCCTCGTGGGATCGATACTTTTTATACTACTTGAGCGATACGTGCGCTTGCATTATACGTGTGTGATCACGCCGATCAAATAACATACACAATCTCTACTATACAACATGTACGACGCATGACTTTACTTAGACTTTGATTGTAATGCAGCTCCGACTCGACCTGGTGGACTCAAACCCTCTAGTGACTGCCATCAGTAGCCGTCATCTCGAGCTCGTCCTCCGGATATACCTGCAAAATAAAGAAACTGGGAGTGAGGATGGGTTAGATCTTTTGAACGATCTAATGAGTGGACAGTTTAAAATAGGAACTAAAATGTTTTTTGGAAATCCAAGGTTCTAATACCAAATTCATCTCAAATCATCTTTTCTGAAATCTCTTTCATTATCAGAAAATAATTTTCTTTCTAGAAAACTTTTCTGAAAACTGCTTTTGGTTTGTAAATCTCTGAAATTCTCATAAAATGGTTTCTTATGAAAACTCCTTCTTAAAACCATATTTTATGTAAGTCTGTCTTTGAAAATCCGTTTCTAAAAATCTGTTTCTGAAAATCTATATCTGAATGTCTGCTGAAAACCTGACGCATGGGGGCGTTACGTATCGCCGTCCCCCTATACGCCTAACTAGTGGTCTTGGGGGATTACGTATCGCCGTCCCCCAAGTCACTTAACTAGAGCCAGAAGTGCTGACCCATGCTACTACCTGACCCTGAAACTAGGGTCTAAGGGCATTATCTATCGCCGTCCCCTAGCCCTGAATCTAGAATTTGGGGGAGTTACGCATTGTCGTCCCCATAGTCCTTCTCTACATGTGCACATGTTATCTGTCAATTCCATAAGTCACAACCTGAGGTGGGTTTTTCCTCATGCCTCCAAAAATCATAAATTAATGCTTTGAAAACATCTTTTTCTAAATCATGGCTCAAACATTCTCATTTATGAAATAACTGAAAATTATCTTGGCTAAAGCCCTAAAATATTTTAAAAGTAAGTCTCGAGGCAAAAGAAATAAGTAGAAATTAGTTTAAGGAAAATGGTACACTCACTGATTTTAGGATCTGGCTGATATTATTTCACTTCGTCGAAGAATGTTGCGGCTCTTGCGATGATCTATTATCGAGAAACTTAATTAGAATATAAGGTATGAAATATGTTTCGAGGTTAGACTAAACTTATCAATTCCACTAATCCATCAACACCACATAATGTATTATGCTTGCGACTTGTCATATCGCATGTATGTTCCTTAATATGTAACTCTTAGGGTGTCCTTAACATCCTAAGTTGAAACTAAAATATTTTTAAACTTTTCTTATATCGCGTCGCGACGTCAGGTTTGGCGTGATGCGACGCCCATAGAAGCCGTGCCAAGCAAAGAGTATGCTCTGTTTCATGTCGCGACTCCAGACTCTAGGCATTGCGATGCCCAACTGATCAGGCCCGTGGCAGAGAGTATCTGTTTGGTACGCCTCGCGACGCTGCGCGTTCTGCTTCACAACGCCCACATATTCAGGCCGAGGCAGTAAGCACATTTTGGTTATGCGTCACAATGCTGGGTGCCGTGAGTCGCGACGCTGGCTGATTTTCTGGGCCTAATACCAACTCCTCAAAGGTAATGCACAACAATCCTCATACCATCACTCTAACACCCTCATATAGGTACCTCCCAAAACTTCTATATCAATACATAAGAAAGATATTCAATCTCCAACTTCTATATACCAATAGATCCACCTTAATACTCAAGAAATATATTCAATGCCCCCTTAACACATTCCACACTCACAAAGTCCTCCTATCATGTTAATACTATCATGATACTCTCTAAAATGCATGCAAGCAACTTAATCAAAGCCAAATTAAGCAATTCCAACTTCTAGGGTATACTAGGTGCAAATTTGGGGCTATAGTTTCTTTGCCCAAACTGAAAAATAATGAAAGAAAGAAAGTTAGAAGCTTACTTGCTTGAGGAATAAGCTTGACATTATCACCTCAACCTTCAATAATGGTATTGAGAGATGAAGAAATTTCAGAAAGAATTTTCTAAGCTACTCATATTTTTGACTTTGAGAGAGGGATGATGAATAATGCTATATTTATAGAGAAAAATGTTGATTTTTTTATGATGAAAAGAGTGGCCAAGATTGTGCCACATCACCATATTCTAGATCTCACTCGAATTTACAGTAGCAGCCATAAAAATCTCAATTTTTGACTTATTTCTGATTCGAATTTGGAACAATGTCCAATGCGGAAGTTGTAGGTCCCGGTCTTAGTTTTCGACAATATAAAATTTCTTAAAAATCAGAGATCGTATGAAGAAGTTATGACCCAAATAGTGTGGACTATTCGGAGTGAAACATTGAACACGTTTCGTCTCGGAACCGCGAGAAATTTACCGAATGTCCAAAAAAGTAATTTCACTAGTACATATAAGCTTGAACATGATTTATATAATATATATTACGTCGTCCATAACTTAATAGTCGTCGGGATCACCGTGGTATTATAAATTCTCCTCCCCTTAAATAAGATTCGTCCTCGAATCCCTTCTAAGGTTCAAATTCCGGTTCTGTCTCGGTTCTAGTGTCTCAACATCTCGACTACTTTTATATTCCTTAACTTGCTTCTTACTTTTCTATTCAACCGTTCAATATTATGACTCTTGAAGATTTCTTCCCCTAGTACACTCTATTTGACCTTTATATGGATACAAGTTCCGAATTTATCAACCCTTTGATCTTTTGAAATCATATTTTCGACCTTTTTGTCTAGTGTGGTAACTAGATCTGTATAGTGTATTCTATCCATATAAAGGTATGAGCTCTTCAGGAAACTTATCAAATCATGAAATGATCATCATTTTCTTTTCAATCCTTGCAACATTTCATCAAAACATACTATCTACCAAATTACGTTTATTCTTTATTAAGACTGTTTATTTCCTTGGTTTGTAGTTCCCATAACGCTTATCGACTAGAAACCGTCTTATTATGACTTATGTATGACTCATGCTAATCTAATGTTGTCTCATATTTCCTTCATCTCTTTATTATCCTTCCATTTCCTCAAATACCAATCAAGTTGAATAACCTTAGCTTTCTTGTGTTTTATGTTCATCTCTTTATTTAATATAGACACTTTAGTGCTCTAATTAATAAGTAATGTTATATGCACCCCGTCGAATACCAAGGTTTCTTCTTATCTTATTTTCTGATTCCTTGTACTTCCAAATCTTGAGATATATTAATACTCTATGTGGTAGGCTTCCTCACATCCTTTAAATGCACAGAAGAATAACCCTACTAAATATTTCCCTAGCCTATATGCTTGATTTAATTCTTACATTCTTCCACTCAATTTATCTATTTGACTCTCTCTTTCTCTTTACTGAGTTTCAACTACCATCAACTTCGACATTCATGTCATCGCATCTCAATTTACCTTTTGGGCTTAGGTCATTATAATTTATGATTACCCCTTTTTTTATGCCTTAAATTTACCATCATAGTTTTCCCAATACCTCTTAACTCTAAGATATTAATTCTGGATATAATTCTGATGGTAACCTCTGAAACAAGGTACTTACATTAAGCCTAACTGTACGTACACTTGTGCTTAAACTGTGTTTTTTCTATTATCATCAATGTTATTGATTCGGTCCCGTTTAAGGTTCATAACCCATTCATATTTTTAAATTTGGCTATTATAATTCTAGTTAACCATCATTTCTCTCTAATTTAACCTTTATACATGTTTGTACTCTAATGTGTTCCATTTCTACTTATTCCTATAATCTGATTCTATCAGATATTGTCATGGTCTCAACAATATTCATAATTTTAGCTTTCTTAGCCCTTTTTACGCTATACTTTTAATAAATTTATTCCAAGTGACCTTAAACCTCATATTCTTAGCCCTTGTTATCTTTCCCCCAATCTATATTTAATAGAACTTGGTCTTATACCAGCATCTAAAGGCTTGCTGCTATGACTTACACAATTTACAGTATTGATACCCCTTTTCTTTTTTATCTACCTGAATAAGTCTGTTGCTAAGGTCATTAGTTACACTTAACACTGTCACTCATATATGCTTATCATTGCTTGGCTAATACCCTTTCTTTTCATCATTCCTCCCATGCAACTCCCGCTCTAAATCTTTTTCTTAGAGTTCTTTTCCTCTACTTTGCTGCTCTGTTCTATACCTGAAACTTTTGGGATCTATATCTTTATTTCTTTATCTGAGAGGTATTACCTTTCAAATGTATCTTATTTTACTTTACTGGATACTTTACCAACCATGAATTTACTTATTTTCAAGAGTGAACGAACATCGAAGTTCATCTTTATCTATTTTTATCCATTGAGGGTTGGGAGGGTGGGGTTGGTCATGAAGCCTTTTTTATTGTGGTAATCTCACTAGTTACGCTTGCTGTAGTTGTATACACTTCTCTTTTATAGTCCTAAGATTCCCTTATTACATATCTGATATTTGGCTCGCATACTAAGGTACTACTGCTAGGAACTATCTGAATTATCTCTTTCGATTATACTCCTGTTTATTTTTCGTCTATTGATCACACTACCTTTTACTGGGAATCTTCTTAAGGCTCATGCTCTCTCGTATTCCTACCATACTCTCTTATTATTCTTCCCTTCCAAACTTTGCTTTGCTACTAGATTTTTGATTTATCTCAGTTCCTTAAACCTCTTAATTCGTTACTATTCTGGAAGCTCAATATTCCTCAACAGGTTATGATGTCAACACTAATACTTTTGGTTTGAATGTTGCTCTCTTACTAACCCTTCCTCAGTGGGAAAAACTCTATATAAATCAGATACCGTACTTCTAAGAGTTGTTATACGCATTGCTTACTTTGGTTCCTTAATCCTTTAAGCCTTTACTTTCTGGAAAGCTTTTAGTTATTCGATATGATAGATTATCACTTCTAGAGTTGACCAGACTTACTGTATATTTAAACTCCTTCATCTCTTACAAAATATTACTACCTTATAACTCGTATCTAAATTCTCTCAAACTTCTTGGTTCGACCATCTTGCTCGCTCATGATTTGCCTGTCTCATAAGTGTCCTCCTTTACTTGTTCACATCCTTACTAGGTCCTAACTTGAGGGGTGACTACATGCATCCCATAGAAATCTGTTCTGAGGCCTCTATCTACGTTACTGCCTTCAAACTACTTTATTTATGCTACTATATGTTCTAAACTCTCTTGTCACTTCTTCTATCCTTCTTATTGTTTCCATATCCCATCTTTTGGCTTTAAGTCGTGTTACCGGTGCTAGTAATGGTTCATTCTTTTGGGCTACTTCCTATATCTCTGCTTTCTGCTCTTACTATAGGCTATAGTTTGGCCATCTAATCTTACTGTCCGTACTGGTACTTTTCATTAAATCCTCAGTGTTTCTACTCTCCTAGGTCTGTTCTTTTAAACTTACACGAGTTTCTAGTGGCATTGGTCTGATCTATGGGTTCTCACTAGTACTGTGAACTTGCTCATCTTAGCTTGGGTCAGGTCCTTACTTGTTTGGTTATAGAAGCCTCATTGGTATTTTTGCGAGTGAACCATCCTTCAAAATTCACTACCTCTTTCTTCAAATATAACACTACGAGTACTGGGCTTTCGTACGGTTATCTTTGTCTATACTGGTAAAGGACGGAACAAGTTTTTACATCTCTACGGGTATCTATGTCATTGTTCTGGTGTTCTATATCCTGGTATAGTCTATTACTCATATAAAATAGGTATGAGATAGACTCCGTCAGGACAGTTTCCTTAACCAGTATCGCTGATTGGCGAGGATTTTGGTAGGTCAGGCCTCATCTATATCGGTTTATTTTGTTAAAGCAACTAATCATTTCTCTTTACTGGAAACTCCCCCAACTGATTCAGATTTCTTGCTTCTCTTATTTTTCTGACTATTTTTCGTTATTCAGGGAAACTTGCTATTTCTACGAGGTGCTCAAAGGCTATTAAATCTGCCAGAAGTAATTTTATGAGGAGGAAATGAATCTTATTTGAAATTAGGGAACCCTACTCAGGTTTATCTAGCATTTCTTATTCTTGCTCAGACTTACTCTATTCTCTTTACTATTACGAGTTCTGGCACTTTCTTTATTATCTAGTTCTATCTTTCCATTTTTCTTTGTCTCTGAATGCTTTAAATATTTGTTCATCATTTCTTCTTTCTCTTATATCTTTTTCTTCCCACTCATTGGAATGAATATTTTTAGAACTTCTCTATCTATTCGTATAGTTTATCTTGAACTTCTATTAATCCACCAGAATAACTACAAAAGAGTTCTTTAATAGGACAATGATTATGGTTGCTTTTATTTAAAAGAAAAATTCAGATAGCTTTAAGAATACTTACTAACCTTTCTATGAGACTTGAGGATGTACTCGATAATCGGATACTAGAGAGGTAGTAGCTCGCATACGGGTATCCCAAACATACAACATAAATAAGACCCTAACATTCTACCCACTGCAGTCACTGACTCCCTAGACCATGCTCTGATACCATCTTTATAACATCCCCCTCCAGGAGATGCTACCGACATGGAATAAGTTGTAATATCCCCTTAGCCTTTGACCTTCTGACTCTGCTCAACACTACTAATCTTATCTGATACATAAACTTACACATAGGGACCATTGCCCAACTTGATAACATGGAATGCATCTCAAATACTCATACTATGTACTCAACAGTACTTCATATTACAATTATGATAATGAACACATCTAACATAATAACATACACAATCTCTACTATACAACATGTATGACACTTGACTTTACTTAGACTCTGACTATAATGCAGCTCTGACTCGACCTGTTGAACTCAAACCCTCTAGTGACTACCATCAGTAACCGTACTCTCGAGCTCGTCCTCCGGGTATACCTATAAAATAAAGAAACTAGGAGTGAGGGTTTAGATTGTTTGAATGATCTAGTGAGTGGACAGTTTAAAATAGGAACTAAAATGCTTTTTGAAAATCCATGGTTCTAAAACCAAATTCATCTCAAATCATCCCTTCTGAAATCTCTTTCACAATCTGAAAATAATTTTCTTTCTAGAAAACTGTTCTGAAAATTGCTTTTGGTCTGTAAATCTCTGAAATTCTTATAAAATGGTTTCTTATGAAAACGCTTTCTTAAAATCATTTTTTGTAAGTCTGTCTCTGAAAATCCGTTTCTGAAAAATCTGTATCTGAATGTCAGCTGAAAACTTGACGCATGGGGGCATTACATATCATCGTCCCCTCATATGCCTAACTAGTGGTATTGGGGTGTTTTGTATCGCTGTCCCCAAGCCACTGAATTAGAGCCATGATTGTAGATCTATGCTACTACCTGACCCTGAAACTAGGGTATAGGGGCATTACGTATCGCCGTCCTCGTAGCCCTAAATCTAGGATCTGGTTGCATTACGTATCGCCATCCCCCCAGTCATGCTCTACATGTGCACATGTTATCCGTCAATTCCATAAGTTACATCATGAGGTGGATTTTTCCCCCATGCCTCCTAAAATAATAAAATCATACTTTGAAAATATCTCATTATAAATCATCGCTCAAACATTCTCATTTATGAAATAATTGAAAAATATCTTGGCTAACGCCCTAAAACATTTTAAAAGTAAGTCTCGAGGCAAAAGAAAAAAAATAGAAATCAGTTTGAGGAAAGAGGTCCACTCACTGATTTTAGGATATGGCAGATATTACTTCGCTTCGTCCAATAATGTTGTGATTCCTGCGATGATCTGTAATCGAGAAACTCAATTAGAATATAAGAAACATGTTTCGAGGTTAGACTAAACTTCTCAATTCCACTAATCCATAAACACGACATGATGTATTATGCTTAAGACTTGTCATATCGTGTGTATGTGCCTTAATATGAAACTCATAGGGTGGTCCTTAACATCCTTGGTTGAAACTAATATGTTATTAAACTTTTCTTGTATCGCGTCGCGACGCCAGGTCTGGCGCGTTGTGACGCCAATGCAAGCCGAGCCAGGCAGAGAGTATGCTCTGTTTCACGTCGCGACGCCCACTTGATCAGACCGAGGCAGAGAGACACTGCTCGTTACATATCACGACACTGCGCGTTCTGCGTCGCGACACCCACATGTTCAGGCCAAGGTAGTAAGCACCTTCTATTTTCGCGTCGCGACGATGTGTTCCGAGATTCGGGACCCTGACATCTTTTCTGGGCCTAATACCAACTCCTAAAAAATAATGCAACAATCCTCATACCATCACTCTAACACCCTTACATAGGTATCTCTCAAAACTTCTACCTCAATACATAATAAGCATATTCAATCTCCAACTTCAATATACCAATAGATACACCATAATACACAAGAAACATATTCAATCCCCCATAATCTCATACATAAACTTATACATAGGGACCACTGTCCAACTTGATAACATGGAATGCATCTCAAATATTCATACTTTATACTCAATAGTACTTCATATTACAATTTTGATAATGAACACATCTGACACAATAACATACACAATCTCTACTATACAACATGTATGACGCATGACTTTACTTAGACTCTGACTGTAATGCAGCTCTGACTCGATCCGGTGGACTCAAACCCTCTAGTGACTGCCATCGGTATCTGTCCTCTCGAGCTCATCCTCCAGGTATACCTACAAAAGAAAGAAACTGAGAGTGGGGAGAGGTTAGATCATTTGAACGATCTAATGAGTGGACAGTTTTAAATAAGAACTAAAATACTTTTTGGAAATCCAAGGTTCTAAAACCAAATTAATCTCAAATCATCTCTTCTGAAATCTCTTTCATTATCTGAAAATAATTTTCTTTCTGGAAAACTTTTCTGAAAACTGTTTTTGGTATGTAAATCTCTGAAATTCTTATAAAACGGTTTCTTATGAACTCTCTTTCTTAAAACCATCTTTTCTGTAAGTTTGCTCTAAGAATTCATTTCTGAAAAATCTATATCTGAATGTCTGCTGAAAACCTGATGCATGGGGGTGTTAAGTATCACCGTCCCCCCATACGCCTAACAAGTGGTCTTGGGGTGTTACGTATCTCTGTCCCCCGAGCCACTGAACTAGAGCTAGAAGTGTTGTTCCATGCTACTATCTGACACTAAAATTAGGGTCTAAGGGCGTTATGTATTGCCATCCCTCTAGCCCTGCATCTAGGATCTAGGGGCGTTACGTATCGCCGTCCCCCCAGTCCTACTCTACATGTGCACATGTTATCTGTCAATTCCATAAGTTACAAACTATGGTGGGTTTTTCCCCCATGCCTCCAAAAATCATAAAATCATGGTTTGAAAACACCTCTTTCTAAATCATGGCTCAAACATTCTCATTTATGAAATAACTGAAAACTATCTTGGCTAACGCCCTAAAACATTTTAAAAGTAAGTCTTGAGGCAAAAGAAATAAGTAGAAATCAGTTTGAGGAAAGGGGGTCCACTCACTGATTTTAGGATATGGCAGATATTACTTCGCTTCATCAAAGAATGTTGCGATTCCTGCGATGATATGTAATCGAGAAACTCAATTAGAATATAAGGTATGAAACATGTTTTGAGGTTAGACTAAACTTCTCAATTCCACTAATCCATCAACACCACATGATTAATTATGCTTGTGACTTGTCATATCGCGTATATGTGCCTTAATATGAAACTCTTACAGTGGTCCTTAACATCCTAGGTTGAAACTGAAATGTTATTAAACTTTTCTTGTATCACATCATGACGCAAGGTCTGGCGCGTCACGACGCCCATGCAAGCCGAGCCAGGCATAGAGTATGCTCTATTTCGTGTCACGATACCAGACTCTACGTGTCACGACGCTCACATGATCAGGCTCGAGGCAGAGAACCTCTGCTCGTTAAGTGTCGCGATGCTTCGCGTTATGCGTCGAGACACCGACATGTTCATGCCGAGGCAGTACGTACCTTTGAGTTACGCGTCGCGACGCTGGGTGCCGAAAGTCGCTACGTTGGCCTATTTTCTGGGCCTAATACCAACTCCTCAAAAATAATGCTCAACAATCCTCATACCATCACTCTAACACCCTCACATAAGTACCTCTCAAAACTTCTACATTAATACATAAGAAGCATATTCAATCTCTAACTTCTATATACCAATATATCCACCTTAATACAAAAGAAACCTATCCAATCCCCCATTAACATATTCCACACTCACAAAGGCCTCCTATCATATTAATACTATCATGATACTCTCTAAAATGCATGCAAGCAACTTAATCAAAGCCAATTAAGTAATTCCAAATTCTAGGGTATACTAGGTGCGAATTTGGGGCTATAGTTTATTTTCCAAAACTGAAAAATAATGAAAGAAATAAAGTTAGAAGCTTACTTACTTGAGAAATAAGCTTGAGATTATCACCTCAACCTTCAAGAATGGTATTGAGAGATGAAGAAATTTGAGAAATAATTTTCTAAGCTACTCACATTTTTTGCTTTAGAGAAGGATGATGAATAGTGCTCTATTTATAGAGAAAATGGATTTTTTGATGAAAAGAGTGGCCAAGATTTGTGCCATATCATCCCATTCTAGATCTCACTCGAATTTACTATAGCAGTCATAAAAATCTCAATTTTTGACTTGTTTCTGATTCAAATTTGAAAAATATCCAACACGGAAGTTGTAGGTCCCTGTCCTAGATTTCCAAAGAGATAAAGTTCATAAAAATCGGAGATCGTATGAAGACGTTATGACCCAAATACTACTAGCTGTTCAGAGTGAAATATCGAACAAGTTTCGTCTCGGAACCGCGAGAAATTTACCGAATGTCCAAAAAAATAATTTCATCGTTACATACATGCTTGAACATGATTTATATAATATATATTACGGCGTCCATAACTTAGTAGTCGTCGGGATCACCGGGGTGTTACACTTTTACCCATTGTTAGAAAATTTATAATATACAACTGCAGTACTGCGTCACCAATACATGTAATAACCTAATAACATATTAGCACGTGTGTTAAAATAATTACACACAACTGAATAAATAATAATTATAATTAATACAATTCCACACGTTGATAGTATCGGGTCACCTATATAATGATGGTATCAAAAAATTACACTTTTTCGGTTTAATCATGATCTTAGAAAAGTCGTTTTCATGTTTAGATTATGTGGATCCCGGCAATATATATCCCGAAATCTTTAGCCTCATATTTAGTGAACACGATTTCATGTGACGATTATAAAATTGTGCAGCACAAAACTCTGCTATATGTTGCTTTCATTATTTCTATGTTCACACACTGCTTTAAACACAAAAAAAATTATCAAGTTGATTATATTATGCAATAACATGTTATAAAATGTTAGTAGTAGTGGATCGTAGTTAATACCCGAATATTATGTAATTTTTTTTTAATTATTACATAAAAATGTAGTTTTTATTATGCTAGAGTAGATTTTCTATTAAATAATTGTTGGACCAAAATAGAGAAAAAATACTCATCAAAAGAGAGGTGCGTGGATATCTTCTCTCATTTTCTCTCTGGAAACAGTAGAGATCAGCTAGAAATGTTAGAAAATAATATTTAGAAAATATTAATGGGAACATGTAGTACATGTTGGGAAGCAGCCGTGAGTGCGCAGCGGAAAATTAAAATTATTATGCCGCTTTCCCTTTGCCCAATACCCATTTGTTTTGATTATTCTACAAGCCTAGGCATGTTACTATATATTCTAAGCATAAAACTCATAAAACATGCAAAGAACATAAACCTAAACATGCTAATTATTATAAGAACTCTAATTAAAATAAAGAAAGAAAAAGACTTACTTGAACCGAAGACTCCTCCAGTCCTCCCTCCAATCTACAAGCTTTTCTCGAACTCAGCAAGCTCTTCCACGTTCCAAAGAGCCACCCAAGTGTGTGGCCTCCAAAGATGCACACACCAAAGCCAAAACTCAAGGGCAAGACTACGCCTTGAGTGCACGGGTATTTTACCCTTGGTGCTAGCCTAAGCAAATACCTCAAAAATTTTAACTCGAGGTTCCTCTAGTCAATTAGACTTAAGGATCCTCAAAATCAGTGGCTTACTCTTAAACTTTAGAGTTGCTCACTTATATAAACCCAAGATATGAAAGGTTTTGGTGTAAAATTTAATCTTATCCATTGGATCTTAATTTAGTGGTTTAATGAGATTATAAAACCCTAATAAGAGTTTGGGCCGAATTGGAATTCAAAACAAATAACAACAAAAAAATTTACTATTCATGTGAATAGTAAAATTTTTTTATTCCAATTCCCAAAGTGCCCCTATCGTCATTCACAATCCTAAGCCACTATGGAATCTCATAAATGATCTGTTCAATAATTAAACACATTGAACCATTTATGAACAATTCCTACAACAATCATATATGCTGTTATATTTGTACTGTGCACTGTTAACCATTGATTTTGACTTTGTTGTGTGTGACCTTTTGGGTTCCCCTCAAGTTGGACATGAAATGAATCGTGATAATTTAATCGAACATAAATTATCCTCCGATCAGATGGTCGTTCGATTTCAATGACCAAGGTTGACATCTAGCAACATGCCAAGGCCCCCAAATGAGAAGGAAAGATATATATACCCATTCTGTATGCGATTTACATATGATACGGTCCCTCGCCTCACTGTATCCCCACCCATTGACCTAGGGTACGGAAAGTTTCTACCCATATGGTCAAATGTATGATGTTGATAGTGTCATGAATCGTGCTAACCCAAGAATCTCACATGATTCTTCCGCTGTGGCCACAGTCTCAAGCACTGATCACACATATCAACCCGAGAACTGAAATACTACTCTTATAAGAAAATATTATCCGAGAGAGTGGCGATTCTCTGTTGTATCTTTACAAACTTCATGTGTTTCAACAAATGACCCAATCATACCTTTATGACCGAATATTTTGAACCGGGGAAGGAGAATGTCAAAGTTATTTGATCCACAATTAAGATTGTAAAGACCTCAAGTCTAAGGACTAGTCATATAATCGATACATGAAAGTTCTCACAGACACATGGGATAAACACTCCATATGAAAACTTTCAGCGGTCAGTTCGATGGACATGAGCTACTCATGCATCCATGTGATACACCAAGTGGATGGATCTCCGCTAGTAGCCTATGAGATCAGCTACCCCACTTAAGGGCGTATAATATCATCATGCTAGTCTCTCCGCTTTGTGAACGCCCAGAATATTCACAAAAATATGACTAGGAACATTTACGAGTAATGATTCTCATAAGGCATGGAAGTCGTCATCTTATTACTCCAAAGGCTTTATTATAGTGTTGATGATTCATATAAGTTATGTAAGACACGTATAATAAATATTGTCATTTTATTAATTAATGAAAATATTACAAATACATGTACATATAGCCCATCCACAAGTTGGGTATAGGGTATATCCCTAACAATCTCCCACTTGCACTATAGCCAACTAGTATGAATTTGGACACCATACTCTCGGGTGTGCCTATCATACTTTTGTTGAGTCGGCCGCAAGATTATCTTATGTGGGTATTTTCTCTATAATAACTTCTTTTCTCTCAACAATCTCCCTGATGAGATGAAATCGCCTGAGTACATGCTTGGATTTCTGGTGGGACCTTGGTTCCTTTGATTGAGCAATGGCACCCGTGTTGTCATAGTATATTGTGACGCCATTCTTTATCGCGGGAAGCACTTCCAGCTCCGTGATGAACTTCTTTATCCAGATGCTGCAATATACTCAGCTTCAGTGGTGGAGTCCGCTGTAGTTGACTGCTTTGAGCTTTTCCAACTTACAGCACCACCATTTAAAGTAAACAGATATCCAGTTTGCGATCTGCTGTCATCCCTATCGGTCTCAAAGCTCACATCACAGTAACCAATGACTTTCATCTCTAAACAATCTCTGTATGTCAAAAACACATCCTTAGTTCTTCTCAGATACTTGAGGATTGTTTTGACAGCTGCCCAGTGTTGCTCATCAGGATTTGCCTGATACATGCTCGTTATGCTAAGAGCATAAGAGACATCCAGTCTTGTACATAGCATGGCGTACATGATCAATCATATTGCTGAAGCATAAGGGATCATACTCATACGCTCTCTATCTGAAGGAGTATGTGGACATTGCTCCTTAGATAATTTGATTCCATGACAAGTAGGTAAATTACCTCTTTTGGAATCTTCCATTTTGAATCTTTTCAAAACTTTATCTATGTACGTAGATTGAGAAAGTCCTAACAACATCTTAGATCTATTACGGTAGATCTTAATGCCGATGATGTAGGCTGCTTCTCCCAAATCTTTCATGGAGAAATTCTAAGATAACCATTGCTTGGTGGCTTGCATCATGGGAATATCATTCCTGATGATTAATATGTCATCGACATATAATACAAGAAATACAACAGCACTTCTACTACTTTTCCTGTAAACACAAGGCTCATCTATATTTTTGATGAAGTCAAATTCTTTGATTGTTTCATCAAATCGTATATTCCAACTTCTGGAGGCTTGCTTGAGTCCATAAATGGATCGTTTAAGCTTGCATAATTTATTATGATCATCCTTATAGGCAAACCCCTCAGGTTGTGTCATATAGACTTCCTCTACGAGGTTCCCATTAAGGAAAGCTGTTTTGACATCCATCTGCCAAATCTCATAATCAAAGTTTGCAGCTAGTGCCAGTAAAATTCGAATGGACTTTATCATTGCAACATGCGAGAAGGTTTCGTCATAGTCAATTCCTTGGATTTGTCTATAACTTTTCGCCACCAACCTAGCCTTATAGGTTTGGATGTTACCTTCTGTATCAGTTTTACGCTTGTAAATCCACTTGCAGCCTATGGGTTTTATCCCTTCGGGTGCATCTACCAAGTCCCAGACTTGATTCTGATACATAGAGTCTATTTCGGATTTCATGGCCTCAAGCCACTTGACTGAATCAATGTCACTCATTACTTCGTCATAACTGGTGGGATCATCATTATCAATGATCGGATCATGGTCCTCATCAATATGGAAACCATATGTTTCAGGCTCATGTCTTTCCCTACCAGACCTTCTGAGTTCATAACCTTGTGGTTGTTCCGTCGCTGCCCTTTTGAGGGGCCTGGGGTTTAGTTCCAATGTTAGTTTGTTCTTCTCGTACCTCATCGAGGTCAAGTCTACTCCCACTATATTTCTTGAGAAGGAATTCATTCTCTAGAAATTTAGCATTTCGTTAGACAAATGTTCTTTGTTCATTTGGGACGTAGAACACGTATTCTCTTGAGTTCAATGCATATCCTACAAACTTACATTTAACTGCCCTATCATCCAATTTGTTAGTTTGTGTGAGCTTGACATATGCATCACATCCCCAAACTCTTAGATAACTAAGACTAGGACGTTTCCCAGACCATAACTTATATGGTGTTTGACTAACAGTCTTGGAAGGAACTTGGTTTAGTAGTAGTGTTGCAGTTTCTAAAGAAAGACCCCAAAATGAAAGAGGTAGATCCGTGCCTGACATCATTGATCGGACCATATCTAATAATGTCTGATTTCTCCTTTCGGATACCCCATTATGCTGTGGAGTTCCCGGAGGAGTCCACTGGGAAACAATGCCATTTTCTCTCAAGTAATCTTGAAATTCGTTGCTTAAGTATTCACCACCTCGGTCAGACCTTAGTGACTTAATACTTTTATTAAGCTAGTTTTCTACTTTAGCCTTGAAGTCTTTGAATTTCTCAAAGGCTTTAGATTTGTACCGCATAAGGTACACATACCCATATCGCGAATGATCATCGATAAATGTAATGAAGTAGGAGAATCCACCTCTAGCGGTGACTGACATTGGTCCACATACATCAGAGTGTATGAGTTCTAATGTCTCCGCTGCACGCTGTCCTTTACCTTTGAAGGGTAATTTGGTCATTTTACCAAGTAAACAAGACTCACAAGTTCCATAAGGTTTATATTTGAAGGGTTTGAAATACCCATCCTTATGTAGCTTAGTTAATTTTGTTTCATTGATATGACCTAAGTGACTGTGCCATAGAAGTGATTCATTGAGATTATTCTAGTTAACGTTGTATATATTAGAGGTTGAACATTCTTTGTTAGTTTGTAAGACATAGATACCATTATTCAAAATACCATCTCCATATTTTATTTCATTGAAATAAATAGAACATTCATTACAACTTATTAGGCATGAAAAGCCTTTATTACATAAAGAAGAAATTGAAATGATGTTCTTTACTAGAGAAGGTATATAAACACAATCTTCTAAGTCTAAAACTAAACCATTCGGCAAAAAATAATGAATAAGTCCCCACGCACAATACAGCCAATTTTGCTCCATTACCCATGTGTAAGTTAACCTCCCATGACGGAGTCTCCTATTGTTTCTCAGGCCCTGCACATTGTTACACAAGTGAGTCACACAACCGGTGTCAAGCACCCAAGTAGAGGTTCAGAGTTTTGAGAATATAGTTCAATCATATACAACATACCCGAAGCATTGGGCTTCTTAGCCACTTGGGCTTCCCTAGCTTCCTTGGCTTTCAAGGATCTGCAGTCTTTCTTCCAATGACCCTTCTTTCGACAAAAGAAACATTTTCTCTTTCCCTTTTTCTTCTCCACCTTACCATTGGGCTTTAGGTGATCTGGAGCCTTGGCCTTGCCCTTATTTTTCTTTGGGCCTCGTGGCTTCAGGTCTGTACCCGTAAGCATGACGGAGGTTTTAAGCTCCGGTTTCAAGTCATTCTCTGATTGCTTTATCAGATTGTGCAATTATGCTAAAGTAGTTTTTTTATCAGATAGATGAAACTGCATAATAAAGTTAGAGAATTCTTTTGGTAAGGACTGAATAATTAGATCGTGACTATCTCATGATCCATGATGAACCCGAGGTTGGCCAATTTTTCAATGTAGCCAATCATCTTAAGCACATGTCCACTAACAGATCCTTCTTTATAACTTGTTTGGAATAAGGCACATGACACTTGGAATCTCACGGTATGAACGGAAGTTGCATACAACTCCTTCAAGTGAAAGATGATGGTTTGAGCATCCATATCTTCGTGAGCTTTCTGAAGTTCGTCTGACATAGAGCCAAGCATTAAGCAAACTGCTTGCTCATCATCATCGACGTGTTTCTTCCAAGCATCAAATGTATCTTGGTCAGCATCTTCTGCGGGTTCAGGGGGAAATGGTCTTTCAAGAACATAGAAAATCTTTTCTTGTCGTAAGACAATTTTAAGGTTTCTAAACCAGTCATTGTAGTTTTCCCCTTTGAGCTTGTGCTCATCAAGGATGGAACGAAGTGATACTCTATTTGCCAATTGAATGTTTGTGAAATATTTTAACCCACCTGTTAAGAGAAAATGTTAAAATTAGGAATATGTTTTCATTAATGTTTCATAATAACATTAGCTTTTAATATTATGAAGTTTCTCTCACTCAATTGTTTTAAAATTTTAAGTAAATCGCATCAACCCCAATATGATGGATTTCTTGTGGGCAAGGATCCCATTATCATCATTTCATAACTCTGACTAGGGCCGGTCGTTATAAAATATGATAATTAGGTAGGTTCCCAACCAATTTATGATATAAATCACAATTCCTTGATCATTGGGTTGGGCAATCAAACATGCCATAGCTTATGCTAGTCCTTGTGGACACCCAATCTTTGCCACTAAGTTATAAGACCACGCCTAAGGGTCACTGCGTCTTATGAATCAGAAAAGTCAAACCATTGTCAATAGTACGGTTTAGGGACAAATTGATATTGGTCAGTTTGGTAAAGCCTAGTCCTGCCAATACGGTTTAAGACATTTGGGTCTATACTTTACAATGGGAGGCAAATTTTAGACTTAAATTATTATTGAGGATTTTAGCAAGTTTATGTGAATAACTGTCAAATGGATTCCTCCATTGAAAATTCCCCAGAGGGAGGGTGGAGCGAACTCTCTTAAATACCCTTACCTCTTAGGCTCTTATTACATTGGTGACATGAATAAAAAATAGATCCTCCTAATTAGTCCAACACTTTAAATATGCTTTAAGGTAAGCTTTGAGTAAATGATTATCTAGATATCTTCACAGCTTTTCCTTTTGGCTATAAAAGGTAGTGAGTGAAGGAAGACATCAAATCATTATCTAACTCTAGTAATACCTTTGGTTAAATTAACTTTAGTTTGAAAAGTTTTATTAACCCATTGGTCCCAACCCACTTGTATATTTTATAATGTCTTTTATTATAAACAAGTGATTTATATTTATTACCCTTAAATGTAATAAATCTCTAAGTTCATCACGGAATAATTACTTAGCTAATGGATAAGCAATACACTCTCTATTTCTTAGAAAGTCTCTAGATCCTTGCACCATAAAATAATCATGCCAATTCTAATCATACATAGAATGATCAAGCATATGAGTTTTAATATGTTGGAATTATTTTAGGCATTAAATAACTTTGATTAATATTTAATTATGATATTGCATTTTATTTTATTCAAATAAATTTACTATTCATGTTTTTCTGCAGACGCGTGAATTTAAATGCAATTTCATAATTCAAATCTTAACCAAATCATGCAAAACTTATGCCTAAAATTAGGTTCAGGGTGTTAGCTTTCCAACGAGATTTTAAACACCCAATTGCGATTTCAAATGAGAGAGAACTAATCAAAACAAAAACGGCGCGCTGATACCACTATTGGGAAGCGGCGGCGAGTGGGCAGCGGAAAATAAAAATTATTATGCCGCTTTCCCTTTGCCCAAGACCCATTTTTTTTATTATTCTACAAGCCTAGGCATGTTACTATATATTCTAAGCATAAAACGCATAAAACATGCAAAGAACATAAACCTAAACATGCTAACTATCATAAGAACTCTAATTAAAATAAAGAAAGAAAAATACTTACTTGAACCGAAGACTCCTCCAGTCCTCCCTCCAATCTACAAGCTTTTCTCAAACTCTGCAAGCTCTTCCACGTTCCAAAGATCCACCTAAGTGTGCTGCCTCCAAAGATGCACACACCAAAGCCAAAACTCAACGGCAAGACTACGCCTTGAGTGCATGGGTATTTTGCCCTTGGTGCTAGCCTAGGCAAATACCTCAAAACTTTTAACTCGAGGTTCCTCTAGTCAATTAGACTTAAGGATCCTCAAAATCAGTGGCTTACTCTTAAAATTTAGAGTTGCTCACTTATATAAACCCAATATATGAAAGGTTTTGGTGTAAAAATTTGTGAAGAATTCTTTTGGTTTATATAGTGCTCCAAAGACAAAAAATTAATTAAGAATCCGATGTGGGATAAAAGCTAATTTAATCTTAGCCATTGGATCTTAATTTAGTGGTTTAATGAGATTATAAAACCCTAATAAGAGTTTGGGCCGAATTCGAATTCAAAACAAAAACAATTTTTTACTATTCACGTGAATAGTAAAATTTTTTATTCCAATTCCCAAAGTGCCCCTATCGTCATTTACCAATCTCTAAGCCACTATGGAATCTCATAAATGATTTGTTCAATAATTAAACACATTAAACCATTTATGAACAATTCCTACATCAATCATATATGCTGTTATATTTGTATTGTGCACTGTTAACCATTGATTTCGACTTTGTTGTGTGTGACCTTTTGGGTTCCCCTCAAGTTGGACATGAAATGAATCGTGATAATTTAATCGAACATAAATTATCCTCCGATCAGATGGTCGTTCGATTTCAATGACCAATGTTGACATCTAGCAACATGCTAAGGCCCCCAAATGAGAAGGAAAGATATATATACCCATTCTGTATGGGATTTACATATGATACGGTCCCTCGCCTCACTGTATCCCCACCTATTGACCTAGGGTACAGAAAGTGTCTACCCATATGGTCAAATGTATGATGTTGATAGTGTCATGAATCGTGCTAACCCAAGAATCTCACATGATTCTTCCGCTGTGGCCACAGTCTCAAGCACTGATCACACATATCAACCCGCGAACTGGAATACTACTCTTATAAGAAAATATTATCCGAGAGAGTGGCGATTCTCTGTTGTATCTTTACAAACTTCATGTGTTTCAACAAATGACCCAATCATACCTTTATGACCGAATATTTTGAACCGGGGAAGGAGAATGTCAAAGTTATTTGATCCACAATTAAGATTGTAAAGACCTCAAGTCTAAGGACTAGTCATATAATCGATACATGAAAGTTCTCACAGACACATGGATAAACACTCCATATGAAAACTTTCGGCGGTCAGTTCGATGGACATGAGCTACTCATGCATCCATGTGATACACCAAGTGGATGGATCTCCGCTAGTAGCCTATGAGATAAGCTACCCCACTTAAGGGCGGATCATATCATCATGCTAGTCTATCCGCTTTGTGAACGCCCAGAATATTCACAAAACTATGACTAGGAATATTTAAGAGTAATGATTCTCATACGGTGTGGAAGCCATCGTCTTATTAATCCAAGGGCTTTATTACAGTGTTGATGATTCATATAAGTTATGTAAGACACGTATAATAAAAATTTCCATTTTATTAATTAATGAAAATATTACAAATACATGTATATATAGCCCATCCATAAGTTGGATATAGGGCATATCTCTAACAGTACATCCATGATGGTAATATTTTGGAGGGGTTAGAGGAAGTCATCAAGTTACTAAATATATGTGACTAAATAATAATCAAAATATTCAAATGCATTTGATTACATCGTAATCAATGCTTGTTTCCAAGTGCATGTGAGTAAATAGGAAGCCATGACCATTATGGATGATGTTTCCTGACATTGGTATCAGAGATTTAATACATGTATTCTAGTTAGATTACACAAAAATGCATGATCATGCATGAAAAATGAAGAAAATGCATTATGTTTTTTTATTTTACAAAAATGATTTCTTCTAAATTTGGGCCTTAATATCTTATTTTAAACAAATTAATAATGGTACTTTCTAAGAGGATTTGAGACCTAGGACATGTAATCTTAAATTTGGTGTATCATTTGCTTAATTTGGATTTAAATTGAGAAAGATATGGACCCTAGAATTGGCTAGTCGAATATATTTTTACCTAGAAAAACACTATCAAATTAGTAAAATGACATGTCATCCATTATTTAGGAATCCAGATGACATTTGTATGTCAAGTCGTATGTATAGCGTTGAAACAAAGGAAATGTCGTCCGCGTATTACCAGACGACTTGTCGGTTGGATTTAGTTTAATTAGTTGACATGTCATACGTATACACAAGAACCAGACGACATGTCATCTGTTTTGCGTGGCTTGCCAGCAAGTGTCCGACACATTAGCGCGCGTAAGTGCGCGTGTCCGGTGCGTGATGGCGCATGCATCCCTTCTGGTAGTGCGTGGAGATGCGTGTCAGCGAGTGTGGGTAATTTCTGTATCAATTTTCTTTGGTAATTCTGATCCGTCATGACTGAATGTCTAATCCTTTTTTGTTAAAGTGTTCTAATCAGCAATGATAAATTTTTTTATCACATAAACTTTATGTTTATGTAATTTAACTTTTGATTTTCATTGTGCTGATTTTTCCTTATATTTTTTCCAATAGTCTGGAGAACTACAAAAATGATTACGAAATCCGCACACAAAGAAAGACTATCAGGCATGTTGTCGGAAATGGATAAATATCGGATGAGTGAAAGTGATGATATGATTTCACATATCATCACCTTCAATAACATATTACAAGAGTTGATCTGGGAAGGCAATTGGTTAGGACAACCCGATAGATTTAGAATGCTTAGAAACACTCTCCCTGAGATATGGAAAATATGATGTACCGATATTTGAAAATTAGTAAAGCGTATAGAAAAACTACATGTTCATTATAATAAAGCTATTGAGAGGTGTGCGATTGAGTATATCAGACATAAAGAAAAAAAATATGATTTTTCCTTTGATATCTCGAAATCGTTGCAATGATCCTAAATTTGCTATAGGATTTCAATGGCTATCAAGATCAATTAAGAATTACCCAAATAATTTGAGGATTTGTATTCCAAAACATATATGAGTTGGGACTCTAAAACCGGAAACATTATTATTGTTAAATATTAAAAACATTCTTGTTATTGCTATGTGTAATTATTTATTATTTCACAACATGTAAATATTATATTCATATTTTTTTATAAATGGATGTTTTATGTTAAATTTAATTTTATGTAATTAAATGATGGAGTGTCATATACATTAGTTGTCACAAGTTTAAAAGTTCTAAAAATTTATGTAATTTTTTAGAAGATGATTTTACATGATTGATTATGTTGATAATATTTTAACATTGGGTCATTGGATGATGAGTGGACACATAGTGGCCTTTTGACTCTAACCTTGTTGGAAATTTTTTATTAAACATAATTTGTTTAATGATAAAATAAAGAAAAAGTATTATCAATTGTGCATGAATGTCTATAGAAAACTTTGTATTTTTTGAAATGGCTCGTGCTTGAGGTTTGTTAGGTACGTTCATTGGGAAGGTGTAGGACACAGAAATCAGCGACGCTGTTCCAGGCTCGCGGCCTGGTTGGGAGTACAGATTAGCCCGCGGGGGACTAAACCGGAGAAATAAAATGGAGTCGCCACCCAGTGTGAACTGGGAAATGATTTAAGGCCGCGCTCACCCCTCGCAAGGGAACACCTCAAACCGTTGGGTTCGGAATGGTCCCTTACTTATGTCACTTGTAATGAATGGATTCATGCAATAATATAACCAAGTCTACGCAACATACACACGAAACAATAACTTATATCTAAGTTTGCATATTACATATATCTAAGTTTGCATGCATATAAGTAAGTGAAATAAAGCCAAACACACAATCTCATGAACACATTAAGTAGATAAATGCGGAAATATAAATAACTAATAATGGTAAAAAGGTCAATAATGAAATGACATGATTAATTATGTAATGCAAAAGAAATTACCAAAGAAGCAAATGTTCATGAAATGTGATGAAAAGAAATTTGTTCACTGTATGTGCATTCGTGTAGCGTTTGAAAACGTGTTCGAATGGTGAAGAGAATGTTCGCGTACGTATAGCGTTTGGAAACGCGTTCGAACGAGATAAGACCTTATGCATAGTAAAGCAGAATGCATGCGCATTCGAGTAGCGTTCTGAATCGCGTTCGAACGGAAATGAGACAGAAAGTTCACGTTCGTATAGCGTTCGGAAACGCGTTTGAACGGGACAAGACCTAATGCATGATAAAACAAAATGCATGCACGTTCGAGTAGCGTTCGTAAATGCGTTCGAACGGACTGAGGCAGAATGCATACGTTCGTGTAGCGTTCGGAAATGCGTTCAAACGAGATTACCAAAATGGTATCTGAAACGACGCAAACCCATATGTGAATGAACAAATACATAATATAGGACCTCGTATGCCCGATTAAACACATTTCCAATTTAATCGAGTGTACTTCATCCGGCGTGGCAAAACATCGTGGTAAAGGTAGCCTTTAGGTATTTCCCTCGAATAGAGGACCCTTAATCCACCCTAGTTAGCCCATGCGAAATAAACTATCAATGCATTAATAAACAAATAAATAATATGGGACCTTGTATGCCCGATTAAACACATTTCACATTCAATCGAACGTCCTTCGTCTGGCGTGGCAAAACATCATGGTAAAGGTAGCCTTTAGGCATTTCCCTCGAATAGAGGACCTTCAATCCACCCTAGTTAGCCCATGCGCACTAGAATGCAATTGACCGACGTAAACACACACGTATAACGCAAACGCACGTATTGTTCAAGTAGTATAAAAATATCGATTCCACGAGGATTTAATTCCTACTGTTGTTATTAATTATTGATACTATTTATTTACAAGTATCTAATTATAGGGAGAAGGGAATTGATTGCTTTTGGTTGGTTGAATGTGGATTTGCTAATTAAAATAAAAACAGACTCAAAAGAAAATACTAAGGAAAATAAAAGAAAATAATCAAAGATCTAGGGTCGTGACTCCACACAATATTAATATAAAGATGCATTGATTCTCTTATCTATGTGTAATAAATTAGTTTGCTAACCTGGAACACGAATTATGCAAAAGCCTCTGTCGATGGTCAGATGCAAATACCCAGTATAACCCAATTGAACCATATGACTATGTCAACCAAATTACCTGGATTCATTAAGATTAAGTTCCAATTATGCTACCCCACCCGACAGATATATGTCTATCCTGTAAGGAAATTTATTAAAGGGTTATCTATCCTCAAGGATGATCGTGGATTATTGAATCTAAGGCTGAAACCTAAAATCCCTATGTCTAGTTCATTTTAAGTTTACCACATCAATCTTATTAGTGATCAGACAACAAGAAGCATTAAACTTAAGACTCAATAAAAAAACTAAAGAATTACCCAATAAATAATTAAATCAATTATTAAGCCTAGTAATATTGTGTTTCATCACTTTCCTAGAATAAAATAAAATGCTGGGATTAGAGGATCCACATTTAATATTTGTTATCTATGAATCTCACTTATTATAATATATAAATTATTTTATGTTCTGCTTTCTCAGGAATGAATAATGTTAAACATTTATAACCAGCCATATAGGCGGTAATCCATTTAGTCCAACTACACCAGCCATATAGGCGGTAATTATCTGTCACATAAAGACCAGCCATATAGGCGGTAAAGTAATTTATATTTAGACCGACCATATAGGCGATGATAAAGTCTGCCATTAATTAATCCGTTAAATTATAATTTAAATATTATAATTAAGTGAGATTTACTTAGATAATTATACTAATGGTTTCACCTTTTACCCCAGCGGAAATTTAACTACAAAACATAAAGTAAATAAATAAAAAAAGCTGTAATAAAAACTAAAAATGAAAATACATAATTTTAATATTACAATAATTTACAAAACTAGATGCTTCTTATGAAATCAGGGAAAAAATCCCAAGGAAAGCACACCAAATGAGGTGCAAATGAGCTCAATTTATAGGCAGAATTTGGGGTTGGCGTCGCGACGCTAAAGGTCTTTGCGTCGCGACGCCGAGACGCGTTTTTGGTCTACGCGGTTTGACCATGCGCATTTCGTCGGTGTAATCTGGTGATGACACGTGTCACGCGGTGAGATGGTGCAATGAGAAGGTGACACGTGGTATACGGTGATTGCTGAATGTTTCGGTCTAATGAGAAAGCAACATGTGGTACGCGATAAGGATCGGTCAAATGAGAGCTTGACACGTGGCAGAATGTGATTCGCCGATAATTCGGTCCAATAAGAATGTGACACGTGTCACACGGAATGTCGGCACTATAGAATCGCGACACGTGTCCAGGCGCACATTAGCAGGCTTGCGGCGCATGTTAGGCGTCACGACGCAGGTAGCTTGCGCGTCGCGACGCGGCCAAATTACAAAAATGCCATTTTTCATCCTTTTTACTATTTTGGCCCCAAATTGCTTCCAATGCTTTCCAAACTTTATTTATTTGTAAAATAACAATAAAACATATCAAAACGTTCACAAAACCCGAGAAACTATACAAAATATTAGGTTAAATGAGTGGGAAATAGTGATATAAATACCACTCATCACACCCCAAAACCTAATATTTTGCTAGTCCCCGAGCAAAACACAAAATAAAATAACACAATAATAAAATTAACTAAGCCACTTTCGTAGGGATCACAGTTGCATTTAGCTTATGCAACAAGCCTTTAAACCCCTAGGTGTCCCTAGTGGACGAGTTGTAGTCTCGTGAGGGTTTATAGCAATGATACCCACAAACATTTTACAAAAGTAAAAAGGTAGTAAAACTAATGCACACAAAAGCAAAAAGACAAGAGAAAAGAGAATAAAGAAGTTAGTGACTAATCAAGTGAAACTTCTACTCCAAGTTACCAGTTGTTTTGTTTCTTTCTAAATTATCGAATAAGTAAATTCTCTGATTATTTTTACCATTCTCCATATACACAGCCAACACAATATTAATCAATTCATTTTTGCCCACAACAGTCACAAGTGCAGTTGAGAAGAGAGTAATATTTTTTTCCTAAATTTCTATCAAAATTCACACATTTTTGTAGCAATGGCATAATTTTTCTGATTTTTCTGATTTTTTCTTTGATTTTTTTTATATACAATATCTTCCGTCTATGTAGCGAGTGTTGGGTCGTTGGCTCCCAAACCAGTTGGCTTTAGGGCACCAGGTGTTAAGACACCCCTACGGACTTAATTACTCAGACTTCAGATATATATATTTTGCAGCATCTTTGATCCATGTAGCGAGCTTTGGGCCAGTGACTCCCAAACCAGTTGGCTTTAGGGCACTAGGTGTTAAAACACCCTTACAGACTTAATAACTCGGACCTCAGACGTTTTTTTTATTTTTTATTTTTTATTTTTTATTTTTTTACTCCATTGCTTTTTGAGATGCTTCCTCCAATTAAACTAGAGCACTGAATATTACAAACTTTTCAATTATAGCTCATGTCCGTATGTTACCATGCATGTTGATAATATCTGCTAACTGAGCATATGGAGATCCATTTTAGTCAGTTTTATGGAGAATTTACAAATTAATAATTTAAAATGAAATAAACAAAAATTAACTTGTTCCGAAATATGTTTGAGATACGTCTTAGGAGTGAAAACTCCTTACTCAGCTATCTTTTACCAATTTCACCTTTTTAGTCAAAATAAAAACAAAAACACAAAATATTTTTGTAATTTTTGAAAAAATTTCAATTTTTTTTTTTGTATTTTTCGAAAATTTTGGACTAAAAATAATAACAACACACAAACTAAAAACAAGATACTAATCAACTAAATCCCTCCCCCAAACCTAAATGAGACATTGTCCCCAATGTCTTAAACATTAGAAGAAGAGTTTAAAAGATAATACCTGGTTAGCTGAAATTTTACAGGAAAAATTACCGATTAAGATCTATGTCCAATTTACGCTTCTTACCATGATCGCTATCAGACCAGCTCAACTTGGAAAGAATGGGGTCGATTTTTGGTTCAAAGGCTAGGATTTGGTCAATTAATTCTTCGGCCTTTGTTGTAGTCAGGAAAATATCATGTACTGATTTTGTGACGAACTCATGTCTTTTGGCTTCCGCAAGAAATACAAACAGGAAATCGAAAAAATGTTCAATGTTGAGTAATCCAATGGGCTTCCGATGAATGTTCAAGTGCGCCCATGATGCCACTGTGAATATTTCTTCAAATATTCTGAGCCCACCTAGTAAAGTAATAAACACATCAACAGTATTGACCATTTCAATGAGTTGTTCAAACATCCCCGAGACAATACGTTCATCTCCATTTATTTTTCCGATTATATGTTCTTCCGCCAAAGTTTTTGGAATGATTCCCAAAACATGACCGCCACCATCCTGAATGGCTTTTGAAATGCTTCCCATCAATCCAAGATTGCCATCGCCATATACTAGGTGCATATTTCGTTATGCTATGACTCTCCCCAATTCCTTTGCAGCCTCAATGAATTCTGGTTTATTTCCAGAATTGGATCCACAGAAAACACAAATTTGTTTGATTCGCTGCTGTGATGTTGCTTCCATTTTCTTTCTCTTATTTGGATGTATATCTGGATGTGTCGAAGAGAGAAATGTAGAGCTGAATTTATAGAACCTGAAAATGGGTGAGTAATAGTAGCACTAGTATCTGCCAAATGAAAATTATTAGATGAACATTAAAATAAATCGTGAAAAGTGTAAAAGTTTAGATCTTGTCGGCGAAAATAAAGGAAATAAAAACAGAAAAGAAAATCAAAGTAATTATTAAGGCAACAGAATTGTGTACGCAATACGCCACTAGCTTAGTATAAATTCATAATGATGCGTCTCAAGAATTCATTCTTTACTCAGCCATCACAAATGAATTAGCTCTCTTCTTTGTGATTGCCAAACACCATTCCTTGTGTCTTAAATTGTTCCGTTTGTGCTTTTCCCTACAAAAATAACACACAAAATTAAAAACTCTACAACATGTATACACAAAATATAAAAATAGAAATTACAACAAAGTGCATGGGTTGCCTCCCTGCTAGCGCTAAATTTTTTGTCTTCAGCCAAACGTGACTGAAATCCATCTGTCAAAGAGGTTTCAGCGTCATTTTGGATGTCCGATTAAAGACAATCCCGTGTGCGTTGCTTTTGAAGGGTCTCTTCCAAAGGTAAAAGGGCAAAAAATATTTTATCTCATTCAGTGCTTGTGCCACCTTTTTAACATTTGTTGCTCTAGTGGTTCCTGAAAAGAAAGAAATAAAATCAGGAGGTCTCGTATGGTGTTTGACTTGGAATGGAAGTTCCATTCTGTCAAGCTTCTGGGTGATATCTTTGATCAGTACTCCCCAAAACAATGATGTTTTGCCTGAATTCTCTGGATCTTTAATAAAGTTATACATTTGTTCCTCCATTTGCTCTGCTTCTTGCTCCACCTTTTCTTCACAGATGAATTTTAAAATTTCCGTATTCAATTCTTCATCTGTCATCTATGAAATGCATGCTCCATAAGTGTCAGTCTGAGGATGAAAAGAAATGTCAGATTTTAGGTCTTCATCCTCTGATATGACTGGAATGGATGGTTCAGGAAGATCTTCTTTAAACATCATTGCAAAGCATGCTCCAAGATCTTCATTTTGAGGATTGAAAGTTTGATCCTCCCTCGTTGGTGCAGTTGGTACAAAGAGCTCAGCTTCTTCATCAGAATCAGAGTCTGAATAATCAAACAAAGACTTCGCTGGTTTGGGCTCCTGAACTAATACCTCTGATTTTTGATACTGCTCGGCCTCCTCTTCCGCTAAAATGTTATCATGAAATGCTTGGTACTCGAAGGCTTCATCTGTGTCATCTGAAAATGCTCCTTGAGGTATGTAGCTCTGGTTTTCTGTTAATTGTCTTGTTTGATCAGTCAGTCTCTGAATGAATTCTGATTGTTTTTTAATACTTTCAAATTACTTCTGGCATGTTTCAAGCATTGTATCCAACTCTTCGTCTCGTTTCTTGTTCCAATCTTTGAGCATGTCAATCATCTGATCTTCTTCTGATGGTTCTGGTTCTTGATGAAGATCGTAGATAGATGGTAGATAAGATGGAAAATATGATGGTTCTTCGTACCTTGAATGATTCCAATAATTCTGCCACTCTGAAAGGTATATACATTGATTGCTCGGGTGGTAACCATAACAAATCACACATCTCCCCATTTCATTCTAATGAGCAAATGTAGTATTGCTTGATTCTGACATCCAGTGATAGTTGTTGGGCTGGACAACAGGCCTCAGAAAATCGGACTGTTGCTCCCAGATTTGGGGTGTATCTTCTAGTAAAGCTCGTGATCTCTCAATCTCTCAATAATGTTCCATTTTTCAAACACCTGAAAACAAAAGAAAGAAATAAAAATTACAGATAAAAATTAAGAAAATTAGATACAAGTAAATTAGATAGCTTCAAAATTAATAACTCAAGAAAAATAAGTCCCCGGCAACGGCGCCAAAAACTTGACCGGCGTAAACACACACGTATAACGCAAGCGCATATATCGTTCAAGTAATATAAAAATATCGATCCCACGAGGACTTAATTCCTACTGTTGTTATTAATTATTGATACTATTTATTTACAAGTATCTAATTATATGGAGAAGGGAATTGATTGCTTTTGGTTGGTTGAATGTGGATTTGCTAATTAAAATAAAAACAGACTCAAAAGAAAATACTAAGGAAAATAAAAGAAAATACTCAAAGAGCTAGGGTCGTGACTCCACACAATATTAATATAAAGATGAATTGATTCTCTTATCTATGTGTAATAAATTAGTTTGCTAACCTGGAACACGAAATTATGCAAAAGCCTCTGTCGATGGCCAGATGCAAATACCCAGTATAACACAATTGAACCATATGTCTATGTCAACCAAATTACATGGATTCATTAAGATTAAGTTCCAATTATGGCTACCCCCGCCCGACAGGTATATGTCTATCCTGTAAGGAAATTTATTAAAGGGTTATCTATCCTCAAGGATGATCGTGGATTATTGAATCTAAGGCTGAAACCTAAAATCCCAATGTCTAGTTCATTTTAAGTTTACCACATCAATCTTATTGGTGATCAGACAACAAGAAGCGTTAAGCTTAAGACTCAATAAACAAACTAAAGAATTACCCAATAAATATTTAAATCAATTATTAAGCCTAGTAATATTGTGTTTCATCACTTCCCTAGAATAAAATAAAATGATGGGTTAGAGGATCCATATTTAATATTTCTTATCTAGGAATCTCACTTATTATAATATATAAATTATTTTATTTTCTGCTTTCTCAGGAATTAATAATGTTAAACATTTAAAACCAGCCATATAGGTGGTAATCCATTTAGTCCAACTACACCAGCCATATAGGCGGTAATTATCTATCACATAAAGACCAGCCATATAGGCGGTAAAGTAATTTATATTTAGACCGACCATATAGGCGGTAATAAAGTCTGCCATTAATTAATCCGGTTAAATTATAATTTAAATATTATAATTAAGTGAGATTTACCTAGATAATTATATTAAAGGTTTCACCTTTTACCCCAATTGAAATTTAACTACAAAACATAAAGTAAATAAATAAAAAAAAGGTGTAATAAAAACTAAAAAAAATACATAATTTTAATATTACAATAATTTACAAAACTATATGCTTCCTATGAAATCAGGGAAAAAATCCCAAGGAAAGCACACCAAATGAGGTGCAAATGAGCTCAATTTATAGGCATAATTGAGGGTTGGCGTCGCGATGCTAAAGGTCTTGGCGTCGCGACGCTGAGACGCGTTTTTAGTCTACGCGGTTTGACCACGCGCATTTTGTCGGTGCAATCTGGTGATGACACGTGTCACGCGGTGAGACGGTGCAATGAGAAGGCGACACGTGGCACACGGTGATTGGCGAATGTTTCGGTCCAATGAGAAAGCGACACGTGGCACGCGGTAAGGATCGGTCCAATGAAAGCTTGACACGTGGCAGAATGTGATTCGCCGATAATTCGGTCCAATGAGAAGGTGACACGTGTCACACGGAATGTCGGCACCATAGAATCACGACACGTGTCCAAGCGCACCTTAGCAGGCTTGCGGTGCATGTTAGGCGTCGCAACGCAGGTAGCTTGCGCGTCGTGACGCGGCCAAATTACAAAAATGCCTTTTTTCATCCCTTTTCACTGGTTTGGCCCCAAATTGCTTCCAATGCTTTCCAAACTTTATTTATCTGTAACATAATAATAATAAAACACATCAAAACGTTCACAAAACCTGAGAAACTATACAAAATATTAGGTTAAATGAGTGGGAAATAGTGATATAAATACCACTCATCAGCAATGCATACATAAATAAAGCAATGATATGCAAAGGGTAAATGACATAATAAAAGGCGCGGCAAAACATTGTGGTAAAGGTAGCCTTCAGGCATTTCCCTCGAATAGAGGACCTTTAATCCACCCTAGTTAGCCCATGCGCATTAAATTATCAATGCATGACTAAAGAAACAACACATCGAAAATAAATAGCGGAACAAAATTAAATACCAAAATGTAACACGTGCTTGAAAGTTTCTCAAGCGGTATGTGGAGTTGTATCCCAAGTACAGACCTCACTACCGTCCATTCGGATTTGGCTACAGAATTTACATCTGGGTTTCCATCCGATATACCGCAACAGATAACACGCAATCATCAACTCAATGTATGTATGGAATATGATAATGCATGTGATGAAACAACAATAAATAATAGAAACGATAAATAGTAAGTTAAGTGCGAAATATTAAAGGAAAATAAATGACTGAAAATAAATGCGGAATAGTAAAGCAATGTGACCAATACTTTGGCCATTTTTTAATGTAGGACTTCGCATGTCCGATTGGACGTATTCCACGTCCAACCAAGCATACCGTGTCCGGGACGACAAAATAAAAATATAACAAAGGGTGCCCTCAGGTCTTACCTTTTAAATCGCTTCTCGGGAGTGCGTTACGTCGTCGCCGGAAGGGTTAAAGCTCCTTTATTTTTCTGGTTTGCCACTGTTTTGGACTGCCATTTTCGCTGTTTTCTTCGCTGTTTTTCTACTGTTTTTCCTTGTTGTTTTTCTCGTTGTTTGGTTGGTTTTGTGGACTGTTTTGGGGTATTATTTTGGGACTGTTTGACTTACTATTTAAGGGGTGTTTAGGGATTGTTTTGGTCTTGGTTTAGGGGGCTATTTTTTGTGTCGATTTAAGGCTTAATTTGTGGCAGTGAAGGGGTCGGTTAAGGGGCTGTGTTTACGTGGCCTGCATGAAGGATTATTTGTTTGGTTTTGATTTGGCCGAGAGTTGAGTGAGTGGAGGGGCTGTTGCATATCTTCTTTCGGTGGAGTCGGTGTGTATGTGCAAATTGAAGGGTTTGTGGCTGCTTGTTTGTTCGGCTTTGTTGCTTGTGTTTACCGTGTGAATGGTTTGCAATATTGAAGGGTTTGTGGCTGTTTGTTTGTTCTTTGCTCGGTGGGTTTGGTCTCTAGGTGAGGTGTGTGCCGTGAGTTGGCTACGTGGGGGTGAGGCAATGTGTGAAGGACTTGCTGCTGCCGAGTAGTGAAGGCTGTGAGAAAGGTTTATTTGTTATGTTTTTGGGTGATGCCGTGAGGTATGGTGTAGTTTTGTGAGGCCAGAGAGGTGTCCAGGCTTTAGGGTTGCGTTACTGTAGGGTTCTTTGGTCGAGATGTGAGGCGGGTGAGGTCGCTTGTGTGCATTTAATGAGAGATCAGGGAGTGATGGTGTGTAGAGGAGCTGCTGATTTGGTTTAAGGTTTTAACGTGAGGGTGGCTTTTGGCCGAGAGAGAAGAGGGAAGGTGTCGAGTGTCATTTGACCTATACGCGTGCTAGGGTTTTTGTGGTATTCGGTTACTAAGGTCTCATTGTTTGTCGTTTTGTTAGTAGGGTTTAGTTTGTTGAATAAGAGAGCTGCTATGTTTGTTTGTGAGTCGGTGTGGGGTGTTGAGCGAGATTGAAGATTGTATTAGGGTTTCTGGTTTTTGTTCTTGAAGTGTCGTGAGGTTGTGTGTGCCTGGGAGAGGAGAGAAGAACCGAATGAGAGAGAGTGTGTGTAGAAGGCCGAGAGCTGCTAGGGTTTTTCTTTTTTCTGTTTTTGCCGTGAATAGTGAGCTAAGGGAAAAGGGTTTGGATTTTGGTTTCTTTTTATAATGGTATCCTAGGGTTAGGGTTGTGCATGAATTTTAAAAGGAAACAAATCAAGTAATTGTGTGTGTATTTAATTTAATTATTTAAGGAAAGAATATTTATATTTTTTTTTGTGGGGGAATTTCTTTAATTTGGTGAGTGATTTAATTAAATTAGGAAGGGGATTATTTTGATTTTAATTGGATTTGATTTAATTTAATTGGATTTGATTTAATTTAATTTGATTTGATTTAATTTAATTTAATTTAATTTAATTTAATTGGATTTGATTGGATTTAATTTAATTTGTGACATGTGTTTTAAATGTTTTAATTATTTCGATTGGGCTTGGGCGAAATGGGCTTTAGATGGGTGCAGAGGTTTTGGGCCGATGCTTAAATTTTAAAACAGAGATTAATCGGGCGAATCTGAGGCCAAACAAACGAATTAAATTTGTTAATGTATTTATTTTTAAAATTTTCCCTTTCGACGTCTGTTTCCCGCGACTTCCGCAACTTATCGGGTAGTGCCTCCATTCGAGGCTCATCATTGGGCTTTCATGCAAAAATGCAAGTGTCTACAGAAGGATTGCTATAGATCCCAGTCCGCGACAAAGAATATTATTGCCGAACTCAACAAGGGTGAGAAACTGAATGGTGATAATTATGAAATTTGGTTTCTTGAAACCCTGAAAAATAAGCATGGATGAACCTGAACAGGGCACCACGGCTTAACACATGCGAGACCGAGAGGCCAATGATGCCTGAAAGAAAAAGAACTCAATTGCCCGTATTACGTTACTAAGCAGCATGGATAATGACCTAATAAAACAGTTCATGGAGTATGAAATGGCTAAGGACATGTGGTTCAGACTAGTCGATACATTTGGCAGTACACTAATAACTAAACTTAGGTCGCTCACAATCAAGTTTGACACATACAAGAAACACTTTGAGTTCACTATGTCAAAGCACTTGAGGCAAATATCAAACATGATTAATGAACTGATAGATGCTGGTCATGTCCATACAAATGAATAGAGAGTCCAATCGATCATTTGTTCTCCTCTAAATAGCTGGGAGCATATAAAGAAGCATTTGACCCATAATGAAAACATCAAAACTTTTGATAATGCTAAACACCGCCTAGAATTAGAGGGCAACCGCCTCGCGATCGCAAAGTTAAATACTAAAATGTATATGACAGAAATTAGCAAACCTGAGGGTTTCATGAAGAAAATAAAACTTCATGCTGGTGGGTTCGAGTTCGGAAAAGAAAATTATTCTTCCAACTCAGGAAAGAAACAGAAAATTAACCAACATGGGAAAGGAAAACATCCCACAAAAAAAGGAAAACATGGCAAAGGTTAAATGTTTTAATTATGGTAATAAGGGTTATTTTGCTCGTGACTGCACCGAGCCTAAAAAGGTGAATACCTTTAGTATATATTTAAATGAAATATATGTTATGAGTTCAATTTTTCTAACTAAATCTAATCCTTTGTGGACTATAGACTCAGGAGCCACAGACCATGTAGTGAAGGATATAGATGTCTTTGTGGAATTTAGACGAATTTCACTTAGGGTGAAGTAGATATACGTCGGCAACAACTCACGAGTTAAAGTCAAATGAGTGGGTACATGCAAGTTAGACATGCATGGTGGAAAAACTTTACTCTTACATGATGTATTGTTTACTCCATAAATTCGCTGAAATTTAGTTTTTGTGTTGGTTTTGGATAATTAAGGTTTCCACATGAACTTCCATAAATTTGGTATTTATTTGTACTTAGGTACAATACACTATGGTTCTGGTTATTTTCTGGATGATTTTATTGTATTAAATATTGAATATTTGAATCGCAATTCCATATTTTCTTTTATTACTTTGTCAGTCAGTAATGATAGTAATGTAATTATGTGACATGCTAGACTTGCTCGCATTGGGCAGCAAAGAATGAACAGATTAGCCAAAGAAGGCTTTATGGGAAATATTGAGAAGGTATACTTGTTAACCTATGAATATTGTTTGGCTGGAAAAACTGTGAGAAAACCATTTGGAAAAGGAACTAAAGCAGAATATTCATTACAATTAATCCATTCAGATATCTGTGGTCTAATGAATGTCAAAGCAAGACATGGAGCATCTTATTTCATCACATTCATAGATGATTTCACATGTTTTAGTTATGTCTATTCGATTGCTCCTAAATCTGAAGCATTAGGATATTTTAAGAAATTTATGAATTTAACGGATAATCAATTAGACAAGAAAATTAAAGCGCTACACACTGACCATGTTCATGAGTACTTATCTGATTAGTGCAAAGAATTATGTGATGAAAAAAAATTAGTCGACTGTTGACTACTTCTACTACTCCTCAAAAAGATGGTGTTGCGAAAATAAGAAATAAAAATCTTCTTGAAATGGTTAGGTCTATGATGGCACATGCAAATTTGCCTATAACCTACTGGGGTGATGCATTGTTGACTGCCACAAATATACTTATTGAGTGACATCAAAATCGATTGCCACCACATCATATGAGTTATGGACGGGTCACAAACCAGGTCTTCACTTTCTGAAATCTTGGGATTGTGCGGTCTATATCCATGTGTGTTCTTACGAACATGGAAAATTAGGCCCAAGAGGAAAAAATATATCTTCATAATATACTATGACCAATCAAAATTGTATGTTTGGATAGGTGAACATGAAAGTGGAGGCGTGACATAATTTGAATCCCAAGATATCATGTTTTTAGAAAATGATTTCCTAAGCAGGGAGAGATAGGTCAAGATTTATCTCTATATGAAACTCAAGATCACATGAATCTCATGATTGGTGAATACTCAGGTTTACCTAATTTAAGTGGGATTAATTTTGATGAGAGAAATTTGAGAAAATATGATGAATCGATTTCACATGAATCTCAAAATGATGAATTAGTCCCTCAAGTGCCCCACAAACAACCCTAATATCGATACCTTCAACCCAAACTTCAAGTGTCTCATCGCTAACTCAAATCACAAGTACTCCCCAACCATCTCAAGCTACACATACTCCCTCCCGACTATCAAAGAGATGTTTCCACCAAGTCGGGGGCGAGGAGACCGAGGAGCTTGCAGAGATGGCTTCTAGGAGAAAAACGATGACCAAAAAGTCAAAGCCCCGACTACCCCTCCTCAAGCTAGAGAGAGTGCCCTACAACTGGGGATCAAAAACTTTACCAACGACATAAGGGAAAGTGCAGCCTACCTTCTTCCGACCTTTAATTACGTGGTCGAGACTGTAAGCTTAGAGTAGGCTTAGACGTATGAGGACATTTCTCCTGAAGACCTCATTAGCAGGGCTTGCCGATTCCATGCAAACGTAACAGTACTTCTCTTTTATATTTATATTTCTTCATTTTGTTATACTGACCCTATCTTCTATGCTGCAGCAGGTTTATCTCTTGGCCACCAATGTGGATTTTTTGACGAACGCCCTTTCTAGGGGGAGGGTCAGGCCCAAAGACTTCAAAGTCGCCTGATCTAGAGGGGTAAGAGCTTTCGAAGAAGTTGGAGGAAGCAAAGGAAAAAATCTGGGACCTCAAGCAGTTCGAGTAGGGGGCCAAGGCTGAGGTCGCCTCCCTCCACTGAGCTTCTGGGATCACTAAGAATGAGAGGGATGAGGCATAGGCCGAGGCTGCCGAGAAGAAAGACGAACTCAAGCTTCATCAATGACTAACTGCCACAGTCGAGAGGAAGTTTGAAGAAAAAATGGATCAATCGGAGAAGGCTCAGGATGATCTAGCCAAGTTTCAAGATGATCTGAAGAGGATAAAAGTCAAGCTGTCTGACTGTCTAAAGGCTGTCAGATAGGAGGTCAAAATAGAAGGGCTGGCAGAATATATTAAGGTATTCGAGCTGACCCAACCCGAACTGAATTTGGAGATAATTCATAAGATCTTGAAAGTTTCCAATGGGGAAAATACATAAGAGGAGGCCTTATGCCATATTTCAGAAGACCACAAGGCCATCCCATACCCCGAGCCAATGTCAATGGTGCCTTCCACTTATGGGGACCCCAGCCCCTCATCATCTGCTACTAGTCTTATTGGGAAGGCTCTTGGCCCTTCCCATCTGCTACTACTCCTCATGAGGATACCTATGGCCCCTCCACATCTGCTCATGCTCTTGAAGATGCTCCCGACTATTCTGCTTGACTCCACCATTTTCTACCCCTTCTGTATGTGGGTAACCTCAAGAGGGCCCCTTGTAAACACTTTCTAATGAATGAATATAAGTTTTGTATTTGCATTTCTCTCTCTAAAGCACACACTCATCAAAGACCCGAGCCAGTGCAACTTGCATTCCATCACGCTAACTTGATCAAATTTGATAAACACTTAGCAAATTTAACCAAAGTTAACCCAGTCATTCCCCTAATGGATCTCACCACTAGTAGAAACTGATGCCCGAGCCCCACATAACACAGTCTTTAGGATGTTCCCAAATCAATACGCTGACTTAGGATGCCAACAAAAATAATAAGGCCTCGGTGGGACTTACCCGACCCCGAGCCGATGAAATAATTTGGCCACAAGGGAATGTTCCCTCCTTGTGCCATTCAACACTTGGCCATGGGGGAGAAACTCCAACCTCATGCCAATAAACACAATAAGGTCTCGGTGAGACATAACCCGACCCCGAGCCGATATAATCACTTGGCATAAGGGAATGCTCACTCGTTGTGCCATTCAACACTTGGCCATGGATGAGAAACTCCAACCCCATGCCAGTAAACATTATAAAGTCTCAGTGGGACATAACCCGACCCCGAGCTGATATAACTACTTAGCCACAAGGGAATGTTCCCTCATCGTGCCATTCAACACTTGACTATGGGGGAGGAACTCCAATCCCATGCCAATAATCACAATAAGATCTTGGTGGTAATTGGACTCCAACCTCATGCCATAAGGGAATGTTCCATGCAAAGGTAACTAGACTTCTCTTTTATACTTATATTTCTTCATTTTGCTATATTGACCCCATCTTCTATGCTACAGCTGGTCTATCTTTTGGCCACCAATGTGGATTTATTAACGAGTATCCTTTCTAGGGGTCAGGCCTAAAGACTCCAAAGTCGTCTGACCGAGAGGAAGCAAGAGCTATCGAAGCAGCTGGAGGAAGCAAAGGCATAAATTCGGGACCTCAAGCAGTCCGATGAGGGGGACAAGACTGAGGTTGCCTCCCTCCACCGAGCTTTTGGGATCACTAAGAATGAGTGGGATGAGGCCAAGACCGAGGCTACCTAGAAGAAAGAAGAACTCAAGATTCAGCAATAGGAAACTGCCACAGCCGAGAGCAAGTTTGAAGAAAAAATGGATGAACTAAAGAAGGCTCCGGATGAGCTGGCCAAGTTTCAAGATGATCTGAAGAGGAAAAATGTCGAGCTGTCTGGCCGACTAGAGGCTTTCAGCTATGAGGCCAAAATAGAAAGGTTGGTCGAATGTATTGAGGTATTCAAGCTGACCCAACCCAGACTGGATTTGGGGATAATTCACAAAATCATGAAAGTTTCCAATGCGAAAATTACACAAAATGAGGCCTTCTGCCCTATTTAAGAAGACCCCGAGGCCATCCCGGACCCCGACCCAATATCCATGGTGCCTTCCATTTAAGGGGATCCCGACCCATCATAATCTGTTATTTCTCCTCCTGAGAAGACTCATGGCCTCCTAATCTGTTGCTGCTCCTCCTGAGGATACCACCAACCCCTCCACATCTATCGCTGCTCCAGAAGATGTTCCTGGTTCTTCCGCTTGACTCCGCCCTTTTGTCCCCTTCTGTATATGGGTAACCCCGAGAGGGCTCCTTGTAAAGACTTTCTAATGAATGATACAATTTTTGTATTTGCATTTTGATGAACACTAAAAAATGCATATTTATTATACGATAAATCAATCATTTTACACTTGTAGTTTCACTAATCCCCTTAATTTAGCACGTTTGTGAAATAATATTTTATGTTATGTTTTATGTATTTTTATTGTGTTATTTTTGTTATTTGGTAGGTAAAATACTGCTCGGAAGCTCGATAGAAAAAGCCAGATTTGGAAAAAGGCAAAAACAGAAAAATAGCTTCCATGTCGCGACACGAAAAGGTCTTAGCGTCACGACGCACCGAATAAGACGAAGACACCACGGGACGCGCTATTCTCTCTACACGTGCCCCCAACATGGCATGCGCGTCGCGATGCCAAGTCGCGACGCGCACAAGGATTGGCGTCGCGACGCGTGTCGATTTCTCAGCCTATAAATTACGAGTTTCAGAAGGAAAATTTTCATGCTTTCTTTTTGATTTCTCAATAGATTTTTGGAATGAGAGTATCTTGTATGTTTATTTATTTAAAGATTTATGTTATGTCTTTTCCCTTCCGTAATAAAATCATGAGTATTGTTAATTACATAACGAGTAGCTAGTTTCTTTCTGCTGGGGTAAGGGTGAAGCTTTTATAATGAAAACTTAGATTAATCTCGCTTCTATTATAATAAATGAATTGAAATCTAATGATTAAAACTTGATTTAGATCTAGATTAATTATTGACAAAATTGGCTATCCCCTTTATGGCTGGTTTTAATTTAGCTACCGTCTTTATGGCTGGTTTTAATTTGTCTACAACTTTTATGGCTGGTTTTATTTGTTTACCGCCTATATGGCTGGTGTTATAGGCTGGTGTTATATGTTTTGGCATAACTAATTACCTAACTGGACTTGTTATAGAAAGAAATGAACACCATCTTTACGAGAGGTTTTATATATTTTTGGCATAATTAATTCCTGAAATAAATTAAGTGGGTAACAATGGCAATTTATAAATTATAATAAAGTGAGATTTCCAAGTTTGAAAGATTAAAAGTGGATCCCCTAACCCCAACATTTCATTTTATTATTGTATTTTAGCCTAAAAGTCTCTAACTACTTCAACAAATCAAACTTTTCTTTGTCACACTGCTCATAATTCTATTTTGTTAAATCTCTTCCCTGTGGATCGACCCCAGACTTACCGGATTATTTTATTACTTCGACACTCTTATACTTGGGAGTAAAAGACCACTTTCTGAGTGTGTTAAATTTTTGGCGTCGTTGTCGGGGAAGTATTATTTAGTAAATAGAATAGTCATTGTAATTAATTTCTTCTTCTTTTTTTTTTTCTTTTCTTTATTTTTATTTTATGCATCTTATTTTTTTTCTCCCTTGCATTTATATAGATCCAAACTATCCTGATTGATCTTAAATGAATCATGAACCCAGAAATCCCACATACAGACAGATCTTGTTTTTAACTTTTCTAGATTAGAGGAGACGGAAAAATCAAATAAAAAGGAGCTTGTTTTTTATCAGAGAATTTTTTTGAACCATCCACATCTAAAGAAGCTCTCATAAGGGCTTGTAAAACCCAAATTCAAGACATTGAGATAATTGAACGAGAATTCAATTGAAATCGGAATTAACAAGAATCAGATGACGTTTTTAGATCTAAATCACTGTATTTTTTTTATTTTCTTTATTTGTTTCTTTTCACTTTTTGTTAGTTTAATTTTCTTTTAAGTATTGTATTTGCATTTTCAGATTTTTAAATATAGTTTGTTTTTGTTGCATGAAACACTGGTCTCGAACATCTAGCAGTAGATTAAAAAGAGAGTCTCCATCACCTTCATCGTTTGTCAGAATGGCTGAGAACCAAATTGAAAATCAAATTGAAAATTCACATGCCCGAGTTGAAAACCCAGTTAATCAGGAAGAAAACGAGTCTCAGCATAGAGATCCTAATCATCCTATGACACTCAGATAATTTATGAATCCCACTAGGACGGGATCACCATATTGTATTGTTTCCCTCCAGAAGCAGCACGTTTCAATTTTAAATTAAGTGTCATCAATATTTTACCCACGTTCCACAGTCTAGAATCGGAAAACCCTTATCAGCACCTAAGGGAGTTTGAAGAGTTATGCAACACTTACACAGACCAAAATTGTAGCATGAATATAATTCGGTTAAAGTTTTTTTCATTTTCCTTAAAAGATAAAGCTAAAATTTGGCTGCAAAATCTTAGGTCAAAATCCATTAGAACATTGGATGATTTACGAGAACAATTTATTAAAAAGTTCTTTCCCTCTCATTGGACAAATTCCTTTAAGAGGAGAATCACAATCTTCACACAAGAGTCGGGGGAAACACTTTATCAATGTTGGGAGAGGTATAAAGAGATGTTAAATATTTTTCCACATCATGGGTTTGAAATATGGAGGCTAGTTTCCCACTTCTATGAGGGTTTAACACCCCAAGGTAGACAAGTATTGGAGATGATGTGTAACGGTGAGTTCAGGGACAAAGATCCCGAAGATGCACTAGATTACCTAGAGCACATAATAGATAATACACAACAATGGGATACAATTGGTACCTATGAGTCATCTATTAAACCACAGCCATCTGGTAGAGGTATGTTTAACCTTAGGGAAGACCATGACCTTGCTGCCAAGTATGCATCTCTGTTTAAAAAAATTGATGCGTTAGAATCAGGGAAGAGTGATCATGTCAAGTCAGTTCAGAAAGTTATATGTAAAATCTATAGTTCAAATGAACATGTCACACAAGTTTGCCCATCCTTGCCAGCCCTGAAAGAATGTCTCCATGACCAAGTCAGTTCCATAAACACATTCAATAGACCAAATCTAAACCCATACTCACAGACCTACAATTCTGGTTGGAGAAACCATCCAAACCATCCAAATGTTGAATAATTTGAGAGAAACTTTTGATAAAATCACCTCTGCTTTGACCATTAATAAGAAAGGAAAGTTTCCTGCACAACCACAATCAAATCCTGAGAGTCATCAAAACCCCCACGAGAGTAGTTCTGGAAATCAATACTAAGACCAAGTCAAATCTGTTATTACTCTTTGCAGTGGTAAGAACATCCACATACCTATTCTTGAACCTCACAAAACTGAGAATTAAAACAGAATTAGAGGGTAAAGAAAGGGTTGATGAACCATTACCCATCTTCGATAATAACAGTTTTTCTCATGCACTTCCATTTCCTCAGGCATTAAAAATAAAGAAATTGAACCATTCCCCAAAAATTTATGAAATATTCAAATAGGTAAAGGTCAATATTCCTTTGTTAGATGCCATCCAACATATACCGTCTTATGCCAAAATTTGGAATGACTTGTGTACCGTCAAAAGAAAACATAAGGTAAGAAAGATGAATTTCTAGCTGAACAGGTAAGCTACATTCTCTCAACCAATAATGCATTAAAATATAAAGACCCTGGTTGTCCAACTATTTCTTGTATTATTGGATATCAAAACATTGAACATGCTTTGCTTGATCTTGGAGCTAGTGTAAATTTACTTCCATTTTTGGTGTACCAACAACTTAATATTGCCGAGACAAAACCAACCTCAACCACTCTTTTACTTGACGATAGATCAGTTAAAGTACCAAAAGGAATTGTGGAAGATGTCAAGTCGATAAATTCATATATCCTGTGGATTTTATTGTCTTAGAAACACAATATGTGGCAGACAGTAATAAGCCAATCCCTGTAATACTTGGTCGCCTATTTTTAGCAACAGCTAATGCTTTAATTAATTACAGGAATGGAATCATGAATCTATCTTTTGGAAACATGACATTGGAGCTAAATATTTTTAACATGTGCAAACAGCCATATGATGAGGACAATGAAAATGAAAGCATAGAATTAATTGAACCACTTGCGGATGAACATATTCAGGGGAGTTTATGTGATCCCATGGAATTTTGTACTTCGAATTTTGTTGAGTCAAGTGCGCAAATAGATTCATATATTACAAATGATTTTCTACTTGACTCTACACAGGTATTGGAAGACGATGGAGAGATACAAAATTTGGAAGAACTAGGAACACTGGAAGAAGGAAAGTACGAAGAAGAACACAATTTGGAGTTAAAAGCTTTTCCATAAGGACTGAAATATGCATTTCTAGAAGATAAACAGACTTACCCTGTGATAATTTCTTCTTTTCTCACAAGCGAACAAGAAGGTAAGTTGTTAAATATGTTGAAAGAACATAAACTAGCAATTGGATGGACTTTAAAAGACATAAAAGGCATGAATCCATTAATTTGCACACATCGAATACATTTAGAAGATAATGCTAGGACATATCGTCAAACCCAAAGAAGATTAAACCCTCACATGAAAGAAGTAGTAAAAATATAGGTCCTTAAACTTCTTGATGTAAGCATTATCTACCTTATCTCTGATAGTAAGTGGGTAAGTCTTACACAAGTTGTACCAAAACAATCTATAATTACTATTGTAGGAAATGATAAAGGAGAATTAATTCCAACTCACATTCCATCTAGTTGGCGTATGTGCATTGATTATAGAAAATTAAATGACACAACTAGAAAAGATCATTTTCCTTTGCCATTTCTTGACCAAATATTGGAAAGAGTAGTCGGATATCCATATTATTATTTTCTTGATGGTTACTCGGGTTATTATCAGATTCCCATTGCTTTAGAAGACCAGGAAAAGACCACATTCACATGCCCCTTTGGAATATTTGAATTTAGGAAAATGCCTTTTGGACTTTGTAATGCACCTGAAACATTCCAACGATGCATGTTAAGCATATTTAGTGACATGATTGAACACTTTTTATAGGTCTTTATGGATGATATAACTGCTTTTGGGAATTCATTTGATAATTGCTTGAATAATCTGGAAATGTCTTGAAAAGGTGTGAAGAAAAATGACTTGTGTTAAACTGGGAAAAATGCCATTTCATGACTAATGCGGGAATTATGTTAGGACACGTTGTGTCGTCTAAAGGTATTGAGGTTGACAAAGCAAAAATAGAAGTAATCTCTAAATTATCATCACAAAAAACAGTCAAGGAAATTCATTTTTTCTTATGACATGCAGGATTTTATAGAAGGTTCATTAAAAACTTTAGTACCATATCCAGACCCTTATGTAACCTCTTATTAAAAGATGCAATATTTGAATGGACAGAAGAATGTCAAAAATCATTTGAAAAGATTATCGGCCTTTTGACTTCTGTCCCTATTATGCAATCCCCTTATTGGTCTTTGCCTTTTGAGTTAATGTGTGATGCTAGTGATTATGCAGTTGGTGCAGTGCTAGGATAGAGAAAAGAAGGTAAACCGTATGTAATATATTATGCAAGTAGAACTTTAAATAGTGCACAAATGAATTACACTACCACAAAAAAAGAACTACTTGTTGTAATATTTACATTGGATAAATTTCGATCATATTTAATTGGTTCTTCAACCATTGTTTATTCTGATCATGCTGTTGTTAGATATTTGATGTCTAAATAGGATGCCAAGCTAAGATTAATACGATGGATTTTGTTGCTTCAAGAATTCAATCTCACAATCAAGGACAAAAAATAAGCAGAGAACATGGTTGTAGATCATTTATCGAGACTCATAAATGAGTCATTAATTGATACAACTCCAATCAATGACTCATTTCCCGATGAATTTTTATTTTCTGTAAACATAATGCCTTGGTATGCTAATATTGTGAATTTTCTTGCAACATGAAAGATACCTCCAGACTGGAGCCAGCAAGATAAGACGAAATTTTTGACCGAAGTCAAAATATTCTATTGGGATGATATAATTGTTTAAATGTTGACCTAATCAGATTTTTCCACGATGCATACCTGACAATGAGATAAGTGGTGTTATTCAGTTTTGTCATTCAGAAGCATGTGGAGATCATTTTTCATCTTAAAAAACTACTGTAAAAATCTTGCAGTGTGGATTTTATTGGCCCACCATTTTTAAAGTTACATACGCTTTTTGCAAAACTTGTGAAAACTGTCAAAAGTTGAGATCCATTTCAAAAAGAAACATGATGCCTTTAAATCCCATACTTGTCATCGAAATCTTTGATTGTTAGGGGATAGATTTCATGGGCCCATTCCCACCATCATTTGGATTTTTATATATTTTAGTTGCAGTCAATTATGTCTCAAAATGGGTCGAGGCGATTTCTTGTCGGAATAATGATCACACAACCATGATCAATGTTTTAAAAGAAAATATTTTAAGTCGATTTGGAATCCCTAGGGCCATTATAAGTGATGGAGGTAAACACTTTTGTAACATACCTTTCGAGTCCTTAATGAAGAAATATGGAGTCACACACAAAATTTCCACCTCATATCAGCCTCAGACAAATGTTCAAGTTAAACTAGCGAATAAGGAAATTATATAAATTTTAGAAAAACAATTAACCTAAATCAAAAAGATTAGTCTCTTCGACTAACTGATGCACTTTGGGCATACCGGACAACTTTCAAAATGTCATTGGGAATGTCACCATATTGCATAGTTTATGGAAAACCTTGTCATTTGCTTGTAGAACTTGAGCATAAAGCATATTGGGCTATTAAAATATTCAATTCAAACCTTGAAAATGCCAGTCACGAACGTAAATTGTAATTAAATGAACTTGAAGAGTTAAGGAATGACTCATATGAGAATACAAAAATTCTTAAAGATAAAACTAAGGCCTTTCATGATAGTCGAATTTCAAGAAAAACATTTGAAGTTGGTCAAAAGGTTTTGCTTTATAATTCTCGTCTTCATTCATTTCCTGGAAAATTGAAATCAAATGGAGTGGCCCATTCAATGTGAAACACGTTTATCCATACGGGGCTATTGCCATTGAGAATCCTAGGGATGGTGATATATTTAAAGTGAATGGACAACGTCTGAAAACATTTTTGGAGTGTTCAAATTTTCAAGAATCTTTTTTTCTGTCAAATCCAGTGTACTGTGATTGATATATTTTCTTTTCTTTTCTTTTATGTTTAATATCTTTTCTAATTTTCATTTTCTCTTAATTTTTGCATCATTTTTGTCTTTTCTCTTTTTAATCTCACACCCCGGTTAAGCAGCGGATAACAATACTCCGTGACTCAAGTCGGTTATTTCAGTTTCCTAAAATTACTGATACCCTACAAAGAAGGCATGGAAGAAACTCTCGCAAACCTCCACAAATATTTTCCTTCTCTTCCCCAAAATGCTCTGACAAAAATTTACAAAGCTCGTACAGAAAGAATGAGACTTCTTATGATTCATGGTATTCCTAGTGATATTCGTTGGGTAATTGAAGCAAGAGTTCGCTTGGCAGGTGAGTCATCTGACTCCTTCATTCCTTACATGCCTCATTTAGAGAAAAGCACCTATGCTAAAAAACGAAGAGCTAAACAATTAGATGTTTGTTATAAATATGCACGATGCACGTGCAACACTCGTTATCGTTCTTTAGGAATGGTGTCTGATAATCGCGAAGTTAAAATTCAATTCATTAGAGATGGACTGAGTAAGGAGCCTTTTGATGATATATCATTGACTCTTGAGACGCATCCTAGTGGATATGTTCATCATGAGATTCGCAGATTGTATACACAATTTCAAAAAGAAAGACAACAATACAGTCTTGGGAATCTGACTTTAAAAGACCCTGTTTGCCAATTTATAAGAAAGTTTGATGGGAAGCCTATCCCCGATCCATAGTGGGCGTTCAAGCCGTTACTGGACGTAAAACCAGAGGAAGATGTGAGCCACAATCACAACTACCAATACATATTTATTACTTTGATTTCAATTACTATTTTGAGTTAATTTACTGTTCTTTACTTTTTTTCGACATGATCTAACCTTTTTTTCACGATCTATTTCACTAAAAATTGTCATTTATAGGTACTAGTGCATGTATTACAACTTGAAGACGATGAGTTGCCAATATCTGCGTGTTTTGTAGAACTAGCTCTAGAACTAAACCAGAATTTGTTGAGGCTACTAAAGAATTGGGTAGAGTTATGGCGACAAGAAATATGCACTTAGTATATGGCAGTGGAAATCTTGGATTGATGGGGTGTGTTTCAAAGGCTGTGCAAGAAGGTGGCAGTCAGGTTTTGTGGATCATTTCAAAACCCTTGACATAGGACAACATCATCGGAAAATCAAATGGATAAGAATGTATTGTCCCAAGTATGTCTAAAAGACTCACTGAAATGATCAATCATGCTGACCTTTTATTGCTTTACCAGGTGGGTGATGAGTGGTATTTATATCACTATTTCCCACTCATTTAACCTAATATTTTGTATAGTTTCTTGAGTTTTGTGAATGTTTTGATATTTTTTGTGTTATTTTGCAGATAAATAAAGTTGGGAAAGCATTGGAAGCAATTTGGGGCCAAAATAAAGGAAAAATGGCAAAAGGGCAATTCAGTAATTTGGTCGCGTCGCGACGCCAGGACCCTACGCGTCCCGATGCCTAAAGTGCGCTGGCCATGCTAACGTGCGTCGAGGGACATTTGTCAGAATCTGAGAAATTAGACTTGCTATCGTACGCCGACCTTACTAACATGCGCCGTGCCACGTGTCATCATCACAGAAGATCTGTTAAAATGCGCCGGCTACCACGTGTCGAAATCTCATTGGACCAAAGCAAGCACGTGCCAATCTATCATTGGACCGAATATTGGACAAATCACATGATGCCACGTGTCGACCTCTCATTTGACCGATCCTAAGCGCGTGCCACATGTCAACTTCTTATTGGACCGAAAGCTCAGCCAATCACCGTGTGCCACATGTCATCTTCTCATTGCACCACCTCCACCGCGTGACATGTATCATCACTAGATTCTACCAACAGAACACGCGTGGTCAACCCGTGTGGACCAAAAACTCGTGCCAGCGTCGCTACGCTGGGACCTTTGGCGTCGCGACGCTGGATCCAGAAAATGCCTATAAATTCAGCTCATCTTCACTTCATTTGGTGTGCTTTCCTTGGGAGCTTTTCCCTATTTTTAGAGGATTGCATCTAGTTTTGTATATATAAATAATATTTTTAATTATGTATTTTAATTTTCAGTAATAGTAATAGTAGTTCTTATTCTTCTCCTTTCTTTTATGTTTTGTAGTTAATTTTCCACTGGGGAAGGGTGAAGCTTTTATTATTTTAATTTAGATTAATCTCCCTTAATTATAATATAGAAATTATAATTCAAATTAAAAAGATTACCGCATTAATGGCTGGTTTTTTTTATTTGACATAAAGTGGCACCGCCTATATGGCCGGTCTTTAGGTGACAGGTAATTACCGCCTATATGGCTGGTTTACGGACAAATAATAATACCGCCTTTGTGGCTGGTCGGACTTAATTAAAATATAATTTAATGAGGATACCGCCTTTATGGCTGGTCGGTAATATCACGATTAATTTTTATATTATAATAAGAGAGATGTCTAAATTATAAATAGTAAAAGTGGATCCCCAACCCCAGTATTTTATTTTTATTCTAGGGAAGTGATGAAACACAATATCCACATTTAATAATTGATTTTCTTTTTATGGGTAGTTCTTTAGTTTGTTTATTGAGTCTTAAGCTTAATGCTTCTTGTTTTCTGATCACTAATAAGATTGATTTGGTAAACTTAAAATGAACTTGACATAGGGATTTTCAGTTTCAGCCTTAGATTCAATAGCCCACGATCTTCCTTGAGGATTGATAACCTTTAATAGATTTCCTTACAGGATAGACATATACCTGTCGGGCGGGGGTAGCCATAATTGGAACTTGGTCTTAATGAATCTAGGTAATTTGGTTGACATGGACATATGGTTCAATTGGGTTATACTGGGTATTTGCGTCTGACCATCGACATAGGCTTTTGCATATTTTCGTGTTCCAGGTTAGCAATCTAATTTATTACTCATAGATAAGAGAATCAATTCATCTTTATAATAATATTGTGTGGAGTCACGACCCTAGATCCTTGAGTCTTTTATTTTATTTTCCTTAATATTTTCTTTTGAGTCTGTTTTTATTTTATTTTGCAAAACCACATTCAACCAACCAATGAAACAATCATTCCCTTCTCCCTATAATTAGATACCTATAAATAAATTCAATAATTAATAACAACAGTAGGAATTAAGTCCTCGTGGGATTGATATTTTTATACTACTTGAACGATATGAGCGCTTGCGTTATACGTGTGTGTTTACGCTGGTCAAGTTTTTGGCGCCGTTGCCGGAGACTTCTATTTCTTGAGTTATTAATTTTGAAGCTATCTAATTTACTTGTATCTATTTTTTTTATTTGTAATTTTTACTTCTTTCTTTTATTTTCAGGTGGTTGAAAAATTTAACACTACTATGAGATTGAGAGATTACGTGTTTTACAAGAAGATACACCCCACATCTGTGAGCAACAGTCCGATTTTCTGAGGCCTGTTGTCCAACCCAATGACTATCACTGGATGCCAGAACCAATCAATACTACATTTGCTCATCAGAACGAAATGGGGAGATGTGTAATTTTTGATGGTAACCACCCGAGCGATCAATGCATATACTTTTCAGAGTGGCAGAATTATCAGAATCATTCAAGGTACGAAGAACCATCACATTTTCCATCTTATCCACGATCCACCTTGGATTTCCATCAAGAACCAGAACCATCAAAGGAAGATCAGATGGTTGACATGCTTAAAGATTGGTTCAAGAAACAAGATGAAAAGTGTTGGGATTTATGTCCTAGAGCTTCATTTATTGTAAATGAAATTGATTATTGTAATAATAATAAATGCATTATTCTTTTTATCAAAGTTGTTTGATTTATATCACATATTGTCTAATGGTCTTGTTTACCTAGATTACTATTGTACCTTCAGACTTAGTTTATGTTTGATGGACATGAGGATTTAAGTATAAAGTTAGTATTCTAAATAGTCCATAGAGAGCAAACAAAGAGGGTACTTTGTTTGTGGTATATCTATAGCTGCGGTCCATTCTATACTTGTATGACGACCTTGATCCGGGATCGTTCATGTAGTGACATGGGAATGGATGCACCTTGTATGATAAGGTCATATAGGAATGGACTCAGATAAATACGAATTTCTTTTAATATCCGTTAATCGAAGAAATTCATTTTATCTAATAGATGGTCATAGATGGATTCGATCTTAATCCTGAGTGTACTACGAACTCCTGCATGACAGGTTATGTCCTTTGATTTACTATGGTGAGGTTGGTGTTGCATTCCCAGCCAATAACTACGTATTTTGGGGATATGATTTGGAATGTAGCTGAGAACGTTTTACATAGATATGGAATTCACTCCTTCTTACGAGAAGTGGATGAATATCTTTTAAGAGTTGATTCGGGACTTGAACAATTTGAGCGCTCAACTTTTCTATTACGAATAGAAAATATTTTATATTAATAATTGTTATGAATTAATTGTTCATTATAGAATTAATGGTGCTTAAGAGACAAAATATTTAGAGGGGTTTTAACGGACTTATGACCCGGCTCTATTTATGATATATTCGTGAAGGGCTAATCCATATGTAATGACTATATCGATGGACACCGAAAATGTTCGATTTATTTAATCCATCTACGGTAACGGAGTTCAACTTCGAGTTTTTGGTGGAATAACGCGGAGTTAATAATTCGTGATATTTGATTAAAGAGTTTAATTAATATTTCGGAATTATTGGAGCTCGGAACTGTAGGTCCATTGGTCCCCGTGCTAGCTCGATTAACTGTAGCAAACCTAATATAACTAGATTGTCTAGTTATATGCTCACATTATATCTATTTATATATTATTAATAAGATTAATAATATTTATTGTCACAAATGAAAACTATGTTAAATTAGTTTAACTTAATGTTTTCTAGAATTCTTTGATTATGAGATAATCAAGTCTTGATTATGAGATAATCAAGTTAGTAATAATTATGAGATAATTACTATAATATAATTGAAGGTAAATCATTATTTATATATTGATTTTTATTTACCATTGGAGACAAAGCCATATGGCTTACCATGTCATCCAAGGAATTATGTCTATTAGGTGGCTTGGATACACCTAATAGATTTGTCATTAGCTAATGCATTTTATGCTTTGGTATGGCCTCCACATTTATGTGTTTGCCATTGAAAGAAAGCATTGAATGCTTAATGACAAAGGCATTCTCTTTAGCTTAACATTTCTTATGTTTTGGTATGGCATTCACATTTTTGTGTTGGCTATTGCAAGAAAGCATTAGATGCTTAATGATAAGGTTAGTTGGCTTGTGTAAGAGAATATAATCTCTACCATTTCTCTCACTTCCTAAGGTTAACACTTTGCATTCATTCACAAAATTGTTGTGAGAAAAATTTGAGAGAAAAGAGAGAAGAACTTCTAATATTCTCAAGTGTGTGAGAGTATTTGAAATTCCAAAAGGCCAAACACCATTGTGACATCCTAAATCTCTAAATAGTTTAGAGGTTTAATCTTTGTGAGTGAAGCCCACACTTCGGTTTGTTGGTTTCGAGTCATAGTTCGGAAGATCGAGTGGTTGATCTAAGTGTTGGACACTAAAGGATTGATCTTGGCTAATACAACAAAGGGAGAAGGCAAAGAAAATTTTGAAGATCCATACCGGACCCGCTGCCACCAAAAGAAACTTCTGCCACACTAAGGAAAGTCGTTTCCTACAATTGGTATCAGAGCTTAAGGTTGAAAAGTTTTCTTAACCCTTTCTCTTTTTAAGTTTAAGTTTAATAATTTATATTAGATATAAATTATTAATATGCATGTTGTGATGAGTAGGCACAATTAGATTCATGAGATGAATGGTTTTTTTTAATGTTCATGTGATGAATGTTTACTTTGATTCATGTGATGAATGTATTGTGTTGATCGTTAATTTTTCCGGCTCTTATTTTTAGTATTGAAAATGTAAGACCATAAGGTCATATTCTTTCAAGTGTTGTAAGTTCATTTCTTTTGTAATAAGTCCATTTTGGAACTCAATTTGTAACTTGGAGGAGCCGATGCCACAAAGGACTCATTACGAACCTATTCCGCGAAGAACTCAACAACATACCATGGAGCAAGATTTGAAGACCAAGGGATGCCTTGGATTTATTGTACTAATTAGATTAGTTTTTTTATAAAAAAAATAAGAGCCCGGTTAACGCAAGTTTTGTATGTATGTGAAACTTCATTCCATTACAAGTCCGTAAAAAAAACGAGGACCAAAACGGACTCCGGAAGCTCCCGAACGGAGTAAATGAAGTTTAGTGTTTTTACACCAGACCGATTTCATTCGAACTCCAGTAAAACGAAACTCAAACGTTTTGCTACTGCTTGGAAAACGTTCGAACTCCCAGAGAACGCTACGCGAACGTTTTCAGCCTAGACCTGGGCATATATATGTGTTTTAAATTGTTTATTAACATGCCATATAGCCTAGGGTGTCTACTCTTGCATTTTCACATGCCATAACATGTAGACATGCATGATATTCAAGTTATAAAATATGATTTATGTAAATTTAAAAGTTAAATTAGAATATAAGATGCATGTAAATGAATTAATAAGATTAATTAGTTTAAAGATTTGAAAATTACGAATTCAAGTTTAAGAACAAATGGACATTATGAGTACATTATTTTCCTTGGTATATTGGATGGAAACCCGAATATAAATTCCATAGCCACTTCCGAATGGACGGTAATTTGGTTTGCACTCGGGATACAATTCCACGTACCTTTAGAGTAAATAACGTACTATTATCTATTAAATGGTTTAATGACATATAGTCCATTAGTTGAATTCTAAAATTTTAAAACCTATAAGTGAACTAATATTTTAATTGTTAAAATTAATTAGATCACTTAAGCAAACTTGATTAAATTAGTTTAATTAAGTTAATGATTAGTATAGACTAATAAGTATTAGTGAATAAAATTTTAAGTGTTAAAATTGGTTAGATCACAAATAATCCACTAGTATTAATAAAGATATATTTTAGCCGAGCATAATCTTAATACATTAGAAACTAGTGAGATAGAAACCTTAAACTTCAAAATAGTGAGTGGGAGAGGGATATACCAATATATCCCGCGATCTCCATTTTTATCCAGAAACGTGAGATTCAATTGGCGCCTCGAGACGACTTTGCTTTCATCCCCCTACGGATGGTGTCCTTATTGGGTCAATATCAAGTTTGGATTCCGAAAGGATAGAGACTCTAGATGTATTTGGTGATTTGACCTACCCTACGGCGGCACTTCACTAGTTAAGTCCAAGGGTTCCGAAATAATGGGTCACACTCACAAAGGAATGGTTAAGTTGTTAATCAAAGCTTCATTGATCAAAATAACGGTAGTTGATTAATATAGGAATAAGAGTTATTTCAGATATATTATTCAATTGAGAATGTCTCAATCTATCATGCGAATACTTGACCTACCCTATGGCGACACTTATTTGTGGGATGATAGATAATCGTGGCATAGTAATTCTTTTAGGTTTCTAATTCATTATACATTGATCATGCGTGTTTAATTTTATGCCTAAATGTTTAACAATTTTAATATGCGACGAATGAATATTGAATGTGCGTTTATTATTTTTCCATCCATGGCATCTGCAATAATCTCCATTATCAAACAACAAGAAAAATTAACCGGGGATAATTATGTTAAATGGAAAAGTGACATGAATGCTATCTTGGTCTGTGAAGACCTTAAATTTGTCCTAATGGAGGAATGTCCTCCTGAGCCAGCACCTAATGCTGGAAAAGCTGCCCGTAATGCCTATAATAATTGGATTAAAGCTGATGAGAAAACCCATAGCTATTTGATAGCATCCATGTCTGAAGTTCTTGCTACACAGTATGAGCCTATGGCGACAGCATCAATAATTATGCAGTCATCACAGAACATGCTTGGGCAACCTTCAGACCGGTAACAACATGAGGCAATTGCCTCTGTATTGACCGCTAGAATGAAGGAAGACACATCAGTCCGAGACTATGTGTTAAGGATGATGACTCATCTTAATATGGATGAAACCAATGGTGCACGTATCAATGTGCAAAGCCAGGTGACAGTGATCATGGAAACCCTTCCGAAGAGTTTCCTGCAGTTTAAAAGCAGTTGTTCTATGAATAAATTGACTTTTACATTAACTGAACTGCTAAATGAGCTCACCAATTACGAGTCCATTATGAATGGTCCTCGTAGGCCAAATGCCGAGGCAAATGTTGCCGAATCTTTAAATCTGCAAAGAAGAAGAAGAAAGGCAATTGGAAGGCAAAGGAAAAATCAATGAAAAAGAAGAACAACACAAAAGCTCCAAAGGAACAAATGCCAAAGGAAAATGTTTCCATTGTGAACAACAAGGGCATTGGAAAAGGAATTGTCCGAAATACCTTGCCGAGCTTAAAGAGAAGAAAAAACTCAGGTAAATATGATTTACTTGTCATTGAGTCTCTTTTAGTGGAGGATGATAAATCCGCTTGGATTGTTGATTCTGGTGCCACTCACTGCTTGTTTGTTGTTCTTTACAGCTACTTGACTCATGGAGGGACCTTTCTGAAGGTAGCTTCACCATGAGAGTTGAGACAGGGGATGCTGTTTCAGCAAAAGCAGTGGGAGATTCCAAGTTAAACTTTAATAATAGTTATTTATGTTTAAATGGTATGCTATATATTCCTGGTTTTCGTAGGAATTTGATTTCTGTAAAAAAACTTATGGAATGTGGTTTTTCTGTTTCATTTAATAATAAGTCAGTTATTATTAGTAGAAATGGATTAAATATATGCACGGGAAACTCCGAAAATAATCTATATATATTAAGGCTGTTAATGCATGAATCACTGTTTAATACTGAAATGTTTAAGATTGAAAGATCTAAAACTAAACGGCAAAAGATTTCTCATGATGATACCTATTTATGGCACCTTAGACTTGGTCATATTAACCTTGACCGGATAGATAGACTAATTAAGAATAGAGTTTTAAATCAGTTAAAACTTGGTACTTTACCTGTCTGCGAATCCTGTCTAGAAGGCAAAATGACCAAGAGACCTTTTACTGGAAAAAGGGATAAGAGCCAAAGAAACTCTTGAGCTAATACATTCGGATGTTTGCGGAACGATAAATGTAAAAGCTCGAGGTGGTTTTGAATACTTCGTCCCTTTCATTGACGATTATTCCAGATATGGGTATGTTTACCTAATGCAGCACAAGTCAGATACATTTGAAAAGTTCAAAGAGTATCGTGCTGAGGTTGAGAACCAATTAGGTAAAAGCATCAAAATTCTACGATTAGATCGTGGAGGAGAATACCTTGATAGAGATTTTGAGGAATTCTTAGTCGAGCAAGGAATTGTTTCACAGCTCACAGCACCTGGAACACCACAACAAAATGGTGTTGCAGAAAGAAGAAATTGAACCCTACTAGACATGATAAAATCAATGTTTAGTTATAGGAATCTACCTAGTTCATTTTGGGGGTATGCATTGCAAACTGCAATGTATATCCTGAATGTAGTTCCTTCTAAGTCTGTTTCTAAGACTCCTTAGAGTGTGGAATGGTCATAAAGCTTTTTTGTGACATTTCCGCATATGGGGGTGTCCAGCACATGTGCTAAAGAATAAGACTACTAAGTTGGAACCACGTTCACAGGTGTGCCTATTTGTAGGCTATCCTAAGGAAACTAGGGGTGGATTCTTTTATAGTCCAGAAGATAATAAAGTTTTTGTGTCGAAAAATGCTATATTTCTTGAGGAGGACTATATGAGAGAGTTCAAACCTCGAAGTAAAGTGTTACTTGAGGAGTTACTTGCTGGTACGACAGTACATCATTGTCAAATGTTGACAAAGACATAACACCTTCTACATCTGTAAGTCAGATGCAAGTTTATCAGGATACATACCACCTAGGCGTAGTGGGAGGGTTGTAAGAAAACCTGAATGCTATCTAGGAAATGGTGAGGTACAAGTTGTTGCATCTTGTGATGGTATAGATGATCCATTGACCTATCGTAGTGCAATGGATGATGCTAATAAAGAAGAATGGCTCAAAACCATAAACCTTGAGATGGAGTCCATGTATTCTAACTCGGTCAGGGAACTTGTAGACTAACCTAATGGAGTAAAACCCATAGGTTGTAAATGGATCTACAATAGAAAAAGAGGAATAGATGGGAAAGTACAGACTTTCAAGGCTAGGCTAGTGGCAAAGGGTTATACCCAAAAAGAGGGAGTTGACTATGAAGAAAATTTCTCGCCAGTAGCCATGCTTAAATCCATCAGGATTCTTCTTTCCATTGCCGCATAATATGACTATGAGATTTGGCAAATGGATGTCAAGACTGCATTCTTGAATGGTAATCTTGATGAGAGTATCTATATGGTACAACCAGAAAGGTTCATTACCCAAGGTCAAGAGCAAAAAGTTTGCAAGTTTTAAAGGTCCATTTATGGACTTAAGCAAGCATCTAGATCTTGGAACATAAGGTTTGATGCTACGATCAAGTCTTATAACTTTGAGCAGAACATTAATGAGCCTTGTGTCTACAAGCGCATCATTGATGGGAATGTGGTTTTCCTTGTGTTATACGTTGATGATATTTTACTCATTGGGAATGATGTACATATATTATCAGATGTGAAAATTTGGCTAGCTAACCAATTCCAAATGAAAGATTTGAGAGAGGCAAGTTATGTACTTGGGATTCAGATCATTCAGGATCGCAAGAAACGACTGTTAGTAATGTCTCAAGCAACCTATATCGACAAGATTCTTGTGCGATTTGGTATGCAGAATTCCAAGAAAGGTAATTTATCTTTTAGACATGGGATTCATTTGTTTAAGGAACAGTCTCCTAAGACACCTCAAGGAATTGAGGAGATGAGACATATACCATATGCTTTTGCAGTTGGAAGTCTTATGTATGCTATGTTATGCACGAGACCATACATCTGTTTTGCAGTGGGAGTAGTCAGTAGGTTTCAATCCAACCCAGGATTAGATCATTGGGTAGCGGTGAAACATATTCTCAAGTATCTTCGGAGAATGAGAAATTATATGCTAGTATATACAAGTCAGGATATGATTCTGAGAGGATATACTGACTCTGATTTTCAAACGGATGTCGATTCTAGGAAATCAACATCTGGATCAGTGTTCACCCTAGGTGGTGGGGCTATAGTATGGAGGAGCATTAAGCAATCTTGTATTGCTGACTCCACCATAGAGGCTGAATATGTAGCAGCTTGTGAAGCAGCTAAGGAAGTAGTCTGGCTCCGTAAGTTCTTGGCAGATCTGGAAGTTGTTCCAGATATGGATAAACCACTCACACTTTATTGCGATAATAGTGGTGCAGTGGCGAACTCCAAAGAACCAAGAAGCCACAAGAGGGGTAAGCATATTGAGAGAAAATATCACCTCATCAGGGAGATAGTGCAGAGAGGAGATGTCGTTGTCACGCAGATTCCATCCGTAGACAACCTGGCTGATCCGTTTATTGAATCTATTTATTTAGATACCTGTAAATAAATAGATTCAATAATTAATAACAACAGCTGGAATTAAGTCCTCGTGGGATCGATATTTTTATACTACTTGAACGATACGTGCGCTTGCGTTATACATGTGTGTTACGCCGGTCAGTGGGCTGGGCACCATGGAAGAAATATTCACAGTTGCATCATGGGCGAACTTGAACATTCATAAAAAAACCTACTGGGTTGTTTAATGTTAATGGATTTTATGATTTCCTTTTTGTATTTCTTGAAGATGCCAAAATAAATGTGTTTATTTCCAAACCAATAAGAGATATCTTTCTTACTGCAAGAGACCCCGATGATTTAATTGACCAACTTTTAGCTTATGAACCAAAAATCGACCCTATTTTTTCCAAGTTGGACTGGTCCGGTAACTATCGTGGCAAAAAGCGCAAAGTAAACCTGGATCTTAATCTGTAATCTTCTTAGTCATAGATGCAATTGACAATTCCACACTTACCAGGTGATATCTTCTAAACTCTACTTCTATTTCTTTTAAACATTGGGGACAATGTCTCATTTTGGTTGGGGGGAGGGGATAGTTTACAAGATAGTTTTTATTTTTCGTTGCTATTTTTATTCAAAAAAAATATTTTTCCCTTTGTTGTTATTTTGTGTGTAAGAATATATATACATATATATACACAAAATAACAACAAATTATTTTCTAAACCAAGTGGAATTGCTTTTCAGAGGTGGTTGTGTAAGAAGTTTTCGCTCCTGAGACGCATCTCAAAAATAATTCGTAACAAGTTATTTATTGTTCCTTTCTTTTTGAATCATTTAAATTTGTGAATTCTCTATAATATTGATTAAATTTGATCTTTATATGCTCATCTGACAGGTATTATCAACAACATGGTAACATATGATCACGGGTAGTAAGTGAAAATTTTGTAATATCCAGTTCTCTAGTTTGTTGGAGGTAACACCAAAAGGCAGTGAAATTTGTGTTTATATATATATATATATATAAGAGAAAATCAAATCATGCTTTTACTTAGTAACCGGACATCTTGCCTCAGCAAGCATTGATTGTTCACGTAAAACGGTAGGGCTTGATTTGATTTAATTAAAAAAATGATAAAACTGTTATTTAGTAACTAGACATCTTACCTCAGTAAGCATTGATTGTTCGCGTAAAATGATAGGGCTTCAGTTTGTGTGTAAATAAGTTCAATTTGGTAGTCTCTCTAACTCCGCAAGGGTGTTTTAACACTTAGTATCGTAAGGCCCACTGGTCTAGGAGTCACTAGCCCAAAGCTCGTTATATGGGTTAAAGAGAAAGCTGAAGGAAATCAGACACCTTTTTAATATCTAAGATTCGAGCAATTAAGTCTGCATGGATGTTTTAACACTTAGTGCCCTAAAGCCAACTGGTTTGGGAGTCACTGGCCCAAAGCTCGTTACAAGGATTAAAGATGTTTTATTACAAAAAATCCCATTATTTTCTGTAATTATAACTAAACTTTCATTGTCAAAAGATATAAACTCTAACGTAAATTTAGGACAAAAATATTACTCTATTTTCAACAAATACCTTTGAATATTGTGGGCACAATCAATTGATTAATACCTTGTTATATGAGTATATGGAAGAGGGGTAAAAAATACAGGAGAATTTATTTATTTGATCATTTAGAAAGAAAGAAAACACTTTTTAACTTGGATAAGAATTTTGCTTTCAGCCTATAAATTGCGAGCTTCAAAAGGAAAATTTTCATGCTTTCTTTCTGGTTTCTCTATAGATTTTTGGAAGAAGGGTATCTTGTGTGTTTATTTATTTAAAGCTTTCTATAATGTCTTTTCCTTTCAGTAATAAAATCACGAGTATTGTTAATTACATAATGAGTAGCTAGTTTCTTTCTGCTGGGGTAAGGGTGAAGTTTTTATAATGAAAACTTAGATTAATCTCGCTTCTATTATAATAAATAAATTGAAATCTAATTATTAAAACTTGATTTAGATGTAGATTAATTATTGAAAAAATTGGCTACCGCCTTTATGGCTGGTTTTGATTTAGCTACAGCCTTTATGGCTGGTTTTAATTTGTCTACCGCCTTTAAGGCTGGTTTTAATTTGTCTACCGCCTTTAAGGCTGGTTTTATTTTGGCTACCGCCTTTATGGCTGGTTTTATTTGTTTACCGCCTATATGGCTGGTGTTATATATTTTGGCAACTAAGTACCTAACTGGACTTGTTATAGACAGAAATGAACACCATCTTTATGGGAGGTTTTATATATTTTTGGCATAATTAATTCCTGAAATAAATTAAGTGGGTAACAATGGTAATTTATAGATTATAATAAAGCGAGATTTCAAAGTTCGAAAGATTAAAATTGGATCCCTTAACCCCCAACATTTCATTTTATTATTACATTTTAACCTAAAAGTCTCCAACTACTTCAACAAATCAAACTTTTCTTTTTCGCACTGCTCGTCATTCTATTTTGCTAAATATCTTCCCTGTGGATCGACCCCAGACTTATCGGGTTATTTTATTACTTAGACACTCTTATACTTGGGAGTAAAAGACCATTTTGTGAGCGTGTCACATTTCTCTTTCTAAAGCACACACTAATCAAGACCCGAGCCAAGGTAACTTCCAATTCATCACGCTCACTTGATTAAATTTGATAAACACTTAGCAAATTTAACCAAAGTTAACCCAATCATTCCCCTAAGGGATCTAACCACTAGCAGACATTGATGCCCGAGCCCGACATAACACAACCCTTAAGATATTCCCAATTCAATACACATACTTAGGATGCCAACGAATATAATAAGGCCTCGGTGGGACACACCCGACCCCGAGCCATTAAAATAACTTAGCCACAAAGGACTGTTCCTCTCTTGTGCCATTCGAATATGGCCATGGGGGAGAAAATATGACCTCATGCGAACAAACATAAAAAAGCCTCAGTGGGACTTACCCGACCCTGAGCTGATGAAATAATTTGGACACAAGGGAACGTTCCCTCCTTGTGCCATTCAACACTTGGCCATGGGGGAGAAACTCCAACCTCATGCCAATAAACATAGTAAGGTCTCGGTGGGACATAAACCAACCTCAAACCGATATGATCACTTGGCCACAAGGGAATGTTCCCTCATTGTGCCGTTCAACACTTGGCTATGGGGAGAAACTCCAACCCCATGCCAATAAACATAATAAGGTCTCGGTGGGACATAACCCGAACCTGAGCCGATAAAATAACTTGACCAGTAGGGAATGTTCCTTCCTTGTGCCATTCAACACTTAGCCATGGGGGAGAAACTCCAACTCCATGCCAATAAGCACAATAAGATCTCGGTGGGACATAACCCGATCCCGAGCCGATACAATCACTTAGCCACAATGGAATATTCTCTCATTATCCATTCAACACTTGGCGATAGGGGAGAAACTCCAACCCCATGCCAATAAACATAATAAGGTCTCTGTGGGACATAACCCGACCCCGAGCCGATATAATCACTTCACAGTTATCGATTATATGTGGTTTATGTCTTTTTTCAAAGTATTTTTTTTATTTTCTATTCTCTTCATTTTTTTCCAAATGATCTATTTCTTCATTTTTTTACTCTTTGCTCTAACCATATCATATATCATAAATAATTATAAACAGAGATAGATATCTAAGCAAACAATCATTCATCTTCAAATAATTTCTTCAACTAGTCGTTTTGTCAACTACATAGGTTATTACTGCTATAAACTACTTTTAGGTGTTTACGAGTTTAACCTATACCACCTACTCAAGGCATCAGATAAAAGTCAATTGGGCACTTATAGTTTATAAGATTTCAACCTAAAGCAAACAAACTCATCATTTGGACATCTGTTTTACTCCATAGGACGATTTTTTTAATTTTATTTTTAAAAATAGCAAGAACTTATTAAGAAAATAGCAGAAACTATCACCAACATGTACACACCCCCAAAATTAAACTTGTATTGTCCTTAATGTATGATAAACATATAGAAATAACAGTGAGGAATGGCATTGCCGTGCAAGGAGTTGATCAGACTCCTGCTGGTCAGAATTTGATTACGCGGGCCATGTGGGTTGCGTTAGTACCTGTATAAATACACATGAAAACTAATAAACACGCAAATATCACACAATAAAATAAATCTAAAGTAAAGAAAATTAAAAAAAAATGTGTGGGTTGCCTCCCTACTATCGCTAAATTTAATGTCTTCAGCCAGACGTAATCACCGAAGTGGTTATGGTGGCTTCAATGTAGCAGACCAGATAGTCTTATGTGCTTTCTTCTTTATTATCCATCGTTGATTATGATATGAAAAATATTACTTTGCTGGCTGCGGCAGAGCAACTAAGGAAGCTACGCTAGGATCTTTTAATGGTTCGACCATTGGGTGAAGATCTGTAGATTTTCCGCCAGTTTGAAATTATGGACTGCACATGTCGTAAAATTGGCTCGTTTTCTTTTAGCTTTCCAGGGATCATCTTCAGGCGAGCATTGACTCTTGAGTTCATCATTTTGCGGTGTCTTGGGAATGGCTTCAGTTTCGGATGTAGGGGATCTTCTTTGCATGGCTCCACTTTGTTCGTTGGTTGACTATTGTTTCACCTTGAGTGTTGGCTTGAATACATTGAGATGCAATTAACACATGGTCATTGTCCATTGCAACTCCATTCTCTACAATGTCTATAATGCGACATTCTTCATCACCTAAAGGACTCGACATAGCTCTGAAAACACTAACGGTGACTTCTTCGTTCTGCACTTGCATTGTTAGTTCACCTTTCTGCACATCGATGATTGCTCTGCCTATTGCCAAGAAAGGTCTCCCAATGATGATTGGTACATCATGATCCTTATCCATTGTTGGGGCAGATGTGGAACCCCCAGGGTCGGATCAGTGCCCCGCACAATGAAAGTAGGTCCAACCCGTAGATATATAGCATAGGTGTATTTTATAAATTTAATAAAATAAAATATTCTAGTTTTCAAGTGTTTAGGAAAAAACCAGAAATAAATCTGGGTCCGGAAAAATTAATCGGGATAAAAATCGGACAAGGGTTGCAACTACTCGGGCCAAGGCGTGTTGCGCAAACAGCATGCTACTTGCTCAGCATGATGCCCCAGCAGCATGCTGTGCATGCTATTGAGCAACAAGTAGGGCTGCAGCGCCTTGCTTTCGGCCAATTTGGCTGAGAGCAAAACACATATAATTTTTTATTTTTTTTATTTTCTTAAATTTTAAAATCCTTAACACTTTTAAAATGACCCAAAATAATTTTAATTTCAAAATCAACCACGACACATATTATGAAATAAACATATATAAATTATATATATATATATATATATATGCATTTCTTTGAATCAAAATATAACCCAAAATAGAATCCCACAATGAAATGACTCATGAACAATTTTAGATCACCCAAAGGTGGTCAAGTGATTCTAGAATGGTAGTCATAGCTCTAAGCTTTGATCTAGAGTTCCAAACTCTAATTTTATGTCTATGTCTAATATAAATATTTTGACCCAATTACCAAGCATATTGTGTTTATATTTCTAAAGCATCTTAACACACTTTATTAGTCTTATTTCAATATTATGTATCTAATACATAATTCAACATTATATGTCTCACTAATGAAAATATAGCTTTTGGAGAATATCAAACTTACCTAGTAAGGTTGATTCAAAGATCCAATCTAAGAACTTCCAAAGATTAGCAAGCTTGACTCCAAGATCCAATCTTAATTCCAATGTTAGCACACTTCACCCCAAGAACCAATCTTGATTTCTTCTAGATGAAATGTTGTAGAGACCTCACAAAGCTTCTCTAAACAATGCTCTAACTTAGGCTAATTTCTCCAATTCTTGCTTGTATTTAGCTTTCTCAAGCTTTTGCTTTGCTTAATTAAAACCTTACTAAAACTTGCTATTTATAGAAAAACTTAGGCAATTTTTAATTAATAAAAATTATAATAAACTTTTATGTGGGCTTAATCTAATTTGTCCAAATATATCTACCACTTTGATTTAATCCAATAAAATCAAGACAATGATTAGGAAACATATTAGTTCAATGTTTGCCACTTTGATTTAATCCAATTAAATCAAGCAAAAACTACATATTATTACATACTTACAATTACCATAATATCCTCAAATGGTAGAGATAATTATTATTTTACAATTAAGCCCTTATGTAATTATTGAATTAATCCAATTAGTCCAATTAGGTCAAAGTAAATAATCAATGTTATCAAATAACAATTGATTATCTTAGTTGATAATTAATCGGCTATCCAAGTGCTCAATGAGTACACTTCATATTTGGACTCTCTAAGTTCAGACACGTTCGTCATATAAGCCTAGCTAATATGTACGTAATTCAACCACCTCTGAATTCATGAAGAACACGAACGACCTTTCTGAACTATACAAGTCAAGGTCATAACATATGTTTAACAATCCCTCCGTCATAGGCTATCCGAGTTATGCTTATGAAACATAGAATACACCGTCAAGTTTTCGAGGCGCACATCTCATGTCAACATGTCCATGATTCTTTATAGCTGATGCGATCCACCCTAGATGATCGAATTTGGCCAAAACTTTAAGAGTCGTGACTTTTCTCACATGGATACCTAAACCCCTTATGGTACACATATGGGCCGAAGGATCCTATCTTGCTTCGCACTTGATTACTGAGTGCATCGGTCCACACCCAACGAACATTTAGAGGCCAAACCATGAAAGGTTTCTGACATATATGGCATCAAAATGTGGAGGATCTCACACAAAAATCAATGATATCATATAGTCAAAGGATTACATATGTTACTCGACTCGAGGAGATTCCTATTAACGGTGGTGTGTACTTCCAACTATTAGGAATCACATGTGAGTCATTCAGTATTTGCTTCAATGAATACCTACATGTCTATAAGAGTTTCCAAAACTCATGTTACATCGGGTTAAACAATTAGAACTCCAATTCCAATATACGACATGTGCTAATCTTCTAGGTTATAGCAAATCGACCGTATTCCAAAACCAACGACTAGAAATATATATATACTTTAAGAATAATTTACAATAGTAATATTTATCCCAATGTTGGACCACCTACTGTCCAGTATTACTACAAGACTATTCTAAGGTCGATGTCATTCTTAGCATATCTATGTTGGACAATTATGACCCCTAGCGTCACTATTTGTACAGATCATGGTGTTGTTGTACAAATTAACTATGTGACAAAGGAGATTGCACTCTTATCATTTGTGATTAGATCACCTAGATATATAAATGATAGGAGGTCCCTATGATTTGTTCCTGGACGGAGAATGATATGAGATAGTATCAGTTCACAAAGGATAAATCATTAAATATCCCTAGTCAGAGTATTATCGAGATTGGACATCGATAAATACGTAAAAGACTAGTATTACACTTGTACGCGTTTATGAGGGCACAACGACATAGTTCTCATATATTTGGGTATAGGATACTCATGCAAGTGTAATAGGAGGTTATGTTTTACCGATGGTACGGGAAAAAGCTTCGCTCAGGATTGACCCCCGCGGAATCCCATTGGTAGTATGACTATGTGTCTATGGGAGTCTGCAATCAGGGTAGGTGTATTTGGTCTTAACCTGAGACTTGCACCTCTAATACTTACGACAATCAATATACTTTAGTTGAGGTCGTCCAGGGCTTTAACAGGTTCTGTGTACACCAATTCTAGGTATATTGAGAATCGTAGAGTGTTGGGTGTGATGTTAAGAAGGAAGTATCACTCCAGTCATATGGAGATGATGGTCACATAGGATACGGAACTTGTTCTCTTAAATGCTCGAGCTATCGGGATATTATGACTAGGTCATGTATATCCGATTATAGAGACTAGTTACTAGACATCCGATATGTGCTTCGTACTGGGCAGACACAATTCCAGCCCCAGGCCTAGCACGTGATCATCCGATGTTGGATCGAAATACGTAATACTACGGTATACTACGCTTGATATAGATCGCATATTCCTATTAGGATATTTCTGGAGAATTGGGTAGGCATGGCGCTTTGCTAGAAGCCAACCTTGTCTTGTAAATCGGTACAAACGTAGTACGAGGTACTTACGTGTTCAGATAGTCCGACGACCGTATTTACTGCCAACATATCCGGGGATCTCATGGGTCGCTTCCCGAATATTCACCGATGATGTATGACTCGCACTTTAATTAATCTGGGATTAATTAGAAGAGAGAGAAAATTAATCTGGGATTAATTACGGAGATATTTTATTTGGGATAAAATATTAATTAAAGAGAGAGAACGATTAATTTGGAATTAATCGATAAAATAATATATTCGATATATTATACGAAATTGGATTTTGACGCGGAATTAAAATTAGATTTTAATTCGGGCGAACGAATTAATTTAGAATTAATTCGTTAGCGACGTGAATAGTGATTTCGCTAGGCGTATTCATTTAATTGCGTCGCAACGGAAAATTCGTTAATTTGGAATTAGCGAACCCGAGCCCGGGATTATTTACGAGCGCATTCGCATTTCGAATTCGAGTGCGGCACGCGAGTCAAATCGAGCGTCAAATCGCTAGTCACATCAAGTCTTAAATCACATGTCACTTTTAGTGATCTGACAATTTGATTGAATGATTTGATTGATTGATGTAGTAGTTGAAAAGCATTATTGCTTTTTGCTTTTGACTTTTGCTTTTATGGAAAAGTGAAAAATTTGGTAAATGGTTTTAATTTATTTTGGAAAATATATAAACCAAATACACTTTTTTCTTTTCCATCTCTCTCTCTCTCCACTTTTATGTTTTTCTTGGAAAAACATTTTCCCTCTTCTCTTTCTTTCTTCCTCACACAGCTTGGAGCCGATTCTTCTCTCTATTTTCTGGTTTTGACCGAATCAGTGAGAAGCAAAGAAGAAGAAGAAGTGCTAGCACACACTTGAGTTATACAAAGGTGATAGGGAAACGAACACTTGAGCTTGGAATTCGTTTTGGAGCTTGAAGCTTGGAGCTTCAACGGAGTCATCAATGGCCGAATTCTTGGAGGAGTTTCACAGCCCAAACCTAGCAGCCCACTGCCATAGGGAGCTCACTGCTGAGCTTCAACAAGGAGGAAGAAGTGGCTTGTTCTTCGCGTCGCAAGATCCGGTCAATGTGAGTATATTCCGCACCTCCTTTGATGTGTATTCACTTGTTTTATTGCTTGATTTCATGATCTTGGGACCTAATAAGAAACCAACAATGGTATCAGAGCTTTTATCAAGCATGAAAATTTTAGGGTTTGAAATTGGGTAAAATCAATTGAAGCATGATTTGGTTAAATTGATTGATTAAGTATGCTTGGATGTTGATTAATTGAAGTTGTGCATGATCAATTTCATGAAATTTGATTGGATCAAGTTTTCCCCAATTTTTGGTGATGGCCAAAAATCATAGAACCCTAATGTCTTGGTAATTTTCTGTTTTTTGATCATTGGATGACTTAAAACAATTGGGTAAAGTTGATTTGAGGTTTAATTGGATTGAATTTTGAATTGGACAAATTTCCCCAAATTAAAGGCTTGGCCGAATTCTTAAGATTTTGAAATTCATTGTGTTTTTTGATTTTTAATTCATTGGATAAGTTGAAATGATTTGGGAAATGATGATTGTGGATTCAATTGGATTGAAACCGAATCGGAAAGAAAAAACCCCTATATTGCCGAGAATAAAGAAGCATGGAAATGGGTTTGATTTTGATAAAATTGTGTTGGACACTATGTGTTGTTAAAGTGCATGATTAATTAGGCTAATTGATGTTTTAGAAATATTAATTGGGTGATTAATTGTGTATTACACTTAGGTTAATTAATTATGAATTTGGAATTTTATAAGTTAATTAATTGGGCTTATTTTGGAAATTGGGCCTTAAAGGTTGTAATTGGGCTTTTGGGCTTGGTTGTACCAAGTTAGGTTTAGGCCAATTTGGTTGGATCCAATTGGGCCCAAAACCGCATCCATAAAGTCCAATTATGACTTAATGGACCTTAATATATTAATTGGGCCTAATGGGCCAAATTTAATTTAAAGGCTTATGGGGTAACTCCCGGATTGGATTTTGGTTATTCGATTTGACCCGAGTTGACAAAAGTCCACGCCTTAAGAAATTAATTAAAAGCCCATTGGACTTTAATTAAATTAATATTGGCTATTAATCGGGCTTTGAGACCCGTAACGATTGATTTGGAATTTAAATCGTAAAAGGTTATTAATAAAGTGTAATATTTAATTTGGAATTAAATAGTGAATTAGAATTAAATACAAATTGAATTGGATTTAATTTTGTAGTTTAATTTAATTCAAGAATTCGTACTTTGAGTACTTATTCGCAAAACGAGATTGACTCGACAAAATCAAATCGTTGTTTGAACATTGGATGATCACTAATTATCAGATTAATTAATTGGATTAGATTGATTGATAACATGCTTGTGTGAATACATGGTTACGATGCATGAATAATGTATATCGGATGGATATTAGTCGGGGGGACAATTTTGGAAATTATAATAAATTTGATTTATTACTTGGACCTGCGTGTCCTAGCCTTATCACCTCTATACTCTTTGTATTCTCTTCTCACTTATTCCGCTCAATTTAAATAAGGTTTCTTTAGAAGTGTAGTGTAACGGGTAGAAGTAAATACATGTGCTAGCTGGAAGAGAAAATGAGAGATTTGATCTATGATCAATGTAAAGTATCCATCCGCATATCATTATTATTTTATTTCATATGCGCTTTATTATGTGTTTAGAATGCATGTTTAAGGGTGTATGATGATGAGACCTTAACAAAGATAATAAATTGGTTGCCAATTTGCACGCGAAAAACCCTCGCTCAATATTAAGTGTATTTCCTTCCATTCAGTGATTCTCACTCAAGATCCGAGATGGCATTGGTTTGTTGGCAAAAGTCAAGGCCTTTGTCTGTCGAAGATGTGTTTGAATCACGGAGGCTTTGTTCCATATCAGTGTCATGTCCAAGTTGTGGTTTGTTGGCCAAAGTCAAGACCACTTCTTGTCCATCGACATTGATTACGAAGCTTTCCATGGTCAATGGGTCGCGCTTGACTGGGATCACTAAGTTTGTTGTGCCAAGCCAAGGCTTAGTTGATTCAGAGGAAAAAGGTTAGGTAATACATTAGATGTATTGGCATATATAAGATATATGTTTCGGACTTGGATGTCCCCCTACCGGATCTAGGAATGGGATTGGATCCAATTGATCTTAGAGATCTACCTAGTTAATTATCATACAATTTGTTGGCCAAAGTCAAGATTGTGTGATATTTAACGGGATCCTAACCCACTAGGAAACGCGGTTTCCCGAGTACTCGACAGAGAGTTAGAGGCTCGCCGAAAAATAGTGGGAGGCAAGAATTGAATTTGCAATATTCGTTTAATTACTTTCCATACGCGCTCAATCACAAATTATTTCGTCGTTAGATTAAATGTTAGTTGGACTAATATTTAAATTGTTATTTTTATAAACAGTTGGACTGTATTATAGTTGATTATATAATTGGGTTATAGTAATCAATATATTTGAATTAATTAATTTCAATTTACAGTTGATTTTATAATTGGATTATAGTAATCAATGTAATTGAGGTTAATTGATTTAAATTATATTTGATTGTATAGTTGGACTATAATAATCAATATAATACATAGTACCACAAATCGTTGATTAAATAGTTGGACTATTAGAATCAAGATATAATTGAAAGATTGACATTCAAAAATAATCCTGGGGAAAATGTGTTTAAATGGTTTAATTTTCAAAATAGGAATAAAATTTCAGGATGATCCTGGAAAAATAATAAGTTACTTTATTTGATAAAATAACATATTAGGCCTAAGCCTGAAGTTAAGCAAATAAATGGAACATGATATTTGGAATATTCATGTAATGATAACTTTAGTGCTTAATCCATTATACTTGTCAAGAAGACTCATTAATTTCTGAATCAGAACTAAGAATTAGATCCTTAAAGTATGATAATGAAATTGAAGGATTTTCATGGATCTATTTTAGATATTTGAAATACTAAATTGCAATAAATAATTCTTGGAGAATTAATTTTATTCTCAAGGAGACAAAGTCAAACTTTGCAATTAGGCAAGTAGCTCAAGGCGCACCTTACTTCGATATTCTAAAAACCCGAGGGTTGGCCAAAGGCTACTGGAATGTTGAAAAGGGCAAAGGAAAAATCATTATAATCTTCTGGGAAGATAAATGACATATCCCAAAATGTCTGCGTAAATGTGGCAAACGAGATCGCGGAAGCGTGACTGCCGTCTGGACAAAGCAGACATGAAGGAATTGAAGACAAGCAAGGCTCTGACTTCAAAATGATTTTCATAATTATGTTCACAGCTAGTATTAAATTTAGATTTTAAATACTTAGTGTGGAACATAAATATATAGTGATATTCAGAATCTGCTATGAGCAGGATAATGACATCAATTGAGATTTATCTGCGAATTGGAAACGGGACGAAAGTCGCTGTTTTAACCGTAGATACCTGAATTTTTGAACTACCTTCGGTTTAGTACTTAAATTAAGAAACTGTTATAATCTAACTAGTTTGACTAGATACATTATCTCTATATCAGTGTTTAACCCGCTGCGGGTGAACCTTTATATTCTAGAACACTAAAGTGTTTTATTAGATAAAGATGATATTAAGATAAACACATTAAAGTGAATAACAACATTTATATTTTGAATATAAATAATATCTCAAATATATAACATGACAAATAAATAGCTCAAACTGATTTGATCAGTTAAGAAACTAATTGTGGCATTGTTGTCTGGGACACAATCAAACAAGACTCGTATATCTGCACTTTTGAAGAGCGGGTACCAGGACTAATTTGATTTCATTCAAATAAAGTCTACGAATCTAGTTTATTGGGCAAAGTGCCTAAAACACCTTTACTTGGCAGAAGTGTAAATGCCACTGATCTGTTAGCCCTAGTTCATAGTGAAGTAAGTGGGCCCATGTATAGCTAGGCTAGATGTGGATATGAATATTTTGTGACCTATACGGATGTGGCATCACGTTATGGTTATGTGTTTCTTTTGAAACACAAATCGAAAACTTTCACAGTTTCGACACGAAATAGACAAACAGATCGGCTAAAGTATTAAACCGTCACGGTAAGGCCGTAATGGAAAATACTTAAGCAATAAGTTTCTCGTATACTTGAAAGAGTGTAGTATTCTTTCAATGAGGACTCCTTCCGGAACACGTCAGTTAGACGGTGTGTCCGAACAGGATTAACCGAATTTTGTTAGACATAATAAGGTTAATCACGAGTCGCTCTGAGCTACCATTTCCTTCAACGGATACGCTAAACAGTGCAGAACTTATTTTGAATAAGGTTCCATAAATATCTGTTTGATAGATAACATATTAGATATGAACAGGAAAGAAGCCAGGTTTCTCATTCCTGTTAGATTTGGGTATGCTAGGCATACGTTTGGATGATACCAAACAAGAACCCAAATTGGATAAGTGCCAATTGTAGGTTATTCTAGGGATACCATAAGTATAGTACTTATACACCTCACAAGAGAACAATTAGATTGTTGCTCACCATGCGGTTTTCCTAAGAGGAATACCGATATGCAGTGGTAAGTGGGAGGATAGTAAAACTCGATGAAAATCGGAGTAATACTATTCAAGGCACCGATTCCTTAATGGAACATAAATAGTTCATCAAGGATGAAACTATTACCATTAATCTTCGAATACACAAGAACCGCGTAGGTCGGAGAGAATCAGAAAACAACTGGGGGTATGGGTTTCTGATCTCACCTCATAAAGATGTCTATCTTATTGAGGAATACCAACTGACTACGTATAAGGAAGTGATACAAGGTATCGACTCCCTATTATGGCAAAGTGCCATATAATCCGAAATGGATTCCATGTATATCAACCAGTTTGGATACTAGTTGATGTACCACAAGGCATTGTGCCTACTGGTACTATAAGTCTTCAAGGAAGATGTACATGGATGGCAACATACCAACGTATAAAGCTAGGCTTTTAACGGAAAGGTATCGTTATCAACATTGTGTTGATTACGATTCAACCTTTTACCTGTTGCCACGGTAAATCCATTTGGATAATGCTTGTTATTCGATCCATGACTGGATTGAAGCAAGCATTAGGTTCTTCAAATTATCGTTTTGATGTAATCATAATGATTTATGATTTAATTCAAAACAAAAATGATTCTTGTGTATATAAGAGGGTTAGTGGGAGCGCACTGACAGTGGCTGTCCTATAAAATAATGATAAAATGTCATTTCTTGGAAATGATATGCCAATAAAATAAATATCGGGGAAAGCTTGGCTTTCAAAATACTCTCCGAGAAATCGTACATTGAAAAATGTACGAGACCTGGTGTCTCATACGCTTTGAGCATATGGATTCACAAACAGGCCAATCCGAGTGATAGTCACTGGATTGATGTTAAGAACATCTGTTAGTATCTTGAGAACTAAGGATGTTTTCTTAGTCTATGGAGAAGGAGAACTTGAAGTGACTGGGATCACTGTAGCAAGTTTCCTATAACCGATAAAGACGACTAAAAGTCGCAAACGGTACTATACAGTTTGAATAACGGTACAGTGAGCTGGAAATCCTCCAAGCAAGATACTGTTACTGAATAAACAACAAATGCGGGTTAATTGCAGCTGCTGAGGCAGCAATAGAAGCCATCTGGGTCAATAACAAATCTAATTAGATTAGATATAGTTCTGTTAGCAACTGAGTTAGGCGTCAGCACAGGCTAAAGAATTAATGGTCTCATCAACGATCCAGATAAATACTTCGATATTCATGTGATTCGTTCGATCATACATCGTGGTGATGTGATGATCGAATAAATCGCATCAAGATGATATTCATACAAATTCGCTGACGAAAGCTTTTCGCAACAATTTAAGCCAACCGTACATAGTTCGGGTGTCAAGCACTCGAGTGACTGGCTATAGGCCAAGTGGGAGATTGTTGGACAATTATGACCCATATCGTCACCATTTGTACATATCATGGTGTTGTTGTACAAATTAACTATGTGACAAATGAGATTGCACTCTTATCATTTGTGATTAGATCACCAAGATATATAAATGATAGGAGGACCCTATGATTTGTTCCTGGACGGAGAATGATATGAGACAGTATCAGTACACGAAGGATAAATCATTAAATATCCCTAGTTAGAGTATTATCGAGATGGACATTGATAAATACGTAAAAGACTATTATTACACTTTTGCGCGTTTGTGAGGGCACAACGGCATAATTCTCATATATTTGGGAAAAGGATACTCATGCAAGTGTAATAGGAGGTTGTGTTTTACCGATGGTACGGGAAATAGATTCGCTCTGGATTAACCCCCGCGAAATCCCATTGGTAGTATGATTATGTGTCTATGGGAGTCTGCAATCAGGGTAGGTGTATTTGGTCTTAACCTGAGACTTGCACCGTTAATACTTACGACAATCAATATACTTTAGTTGAGGTCGTCCAGGGCTTTAACAGGTTCTGTGTACGCCAATGCTGGGTATATTGAGAATCGTAGAGTGTTGGGTGTGATGTTAAGACAGAAGTATCACTCAAGTCATATGGAGATGATGGTCCACTAGGATACAGAACTCGTTCTCTTAAATGCTCGAGCTATCGGGATATTATGACTAGGTCATGTATATCCGATTATAGAGACTAGTTACAAGACATCCGATATGTGCTTCGTACGGGGCAGACACAATTCCAGCCCCAGGCCTAGCACGTGATCATCTAATGTTGGATCGAAATACGCAATACTACGGTATACTACACTTGATATAGATCGCATATTCCTATAAGGATATTTCTGGAGAATTGGGTAGGCATGGCGCTTTGCTAGAAGCCAACATTGTCTTGTAAATCGGTACAAACGTAATACGAGGTACTTACTTGTTAGGATAGTCTGACGACTGTATCTACCGCCAACATATCCGGGGATCTCATGGGTCGCTTCCCGAAGATTCACCGATGATGGATGACTCGCACTTTAATTAATCTGGGATTAATTAGAAGAGAGAGAAAATTAATCTGGGATTAATTACGGAGATATTTTATTTGGGATAAAATATTAATTAAAGAGAGAGAACGATTAATTTGGAATTAATCGATAAAATAATATATTCGATATATTATGCGAAATTGGATTTCGATGCGGAATTAAAATTAGATTTTAATTCGGGCGAACGAATTAATTTAGAATTAATTCGTTAGCGACGTGAATAGTGATTTCGCTAGGCGTATTCGTTTAATTGCGTCGCAACGGAAAATTCATTAATTTGGAATTAGCGAACCCGAGCCCGGGATTATTTGCGAGCGCATTCGCATTTCGAATTCGAGTGCGGCACGCGAGTCAAATCGAGCGTCAAATCGCTAGTCACATCAAATGTCAAATCACATGTCACTTTGAGTGATGTGACAATTTGATTGAATGATTTGATTGATTGATGTAGTAGTTGAAAAGCATTATTGCTTTTTGCTTTTGACTTTTGCTTTTATGGAAAAGTGAAAAATTTGGTAAATGGTTTTAATTTATTTTGGAAAATATATAAACCAAATACACTTTTTTCTTTTCCATCTCTCTTTCCACTTTTACGTTTTTCTTGGAAAAACATTTTCCCTCCTCTCTTTCTTTCTTCCTCACACGGCTTGGAGCCGATTCTTCTCTCCATTTTCTGGTTTTGACCGAATCAGTGAGAAGCAAAGAAGAAGAAGAAGTGCTAGCACACACTTGAGTTATACAAAGGTGATAGGGAAACGAACACTTGAGCTTGGAATTCGTTTTTGGAGCTTGAAGCTTGGAGCTTCAATGGAGTCATCAATGGCCGAATTCTTGGAGGAGTTTCACGGCCCAAACCTAGCAGCCCACTACCATAGGGAGCTCACTGTCAAGCTTCAACAAGGAGGAAGAAGTGGCTTGTTCTTCGTGTCGCAAGATCCGATTAATGTGAGTATATTCCGCACCTCCTTTGATGTGTATTCACTTGTTTCATTGCTTGATTTCATGATCTTGGGACCTAATAAGAAACCAACAATCTATACATCAATCTAATACGTATAATGACAATACCATTAATAAGGTAAGAAATGAAAATGTAATTATTTTATTAATAAATAATAAAATGTACAATTCGGATTGGAACTCTAAGAACCAATTACAACATCCATATCAAGAGCAAGGAAGTCAGTGGGGAAGTTGAACTTATCCACCTTAACCAACACGTCCTCTAATATTCCTCGCGGGTAAGTGGGGGATCTATCTGCTAACTGTAATGTGACACTGGTTGGCTTTGCCTCACCTAGGCCCAATTATTTGTAGATGGATAAGGGCATGAGATTGATACTCGCACCTAAATCGCATAGAGTCTTACCAAAGTCTTGATTTCCAATAGTAAACAGTATGATAAAGCTACCAGGATCTTTCAGCTTTGATGGGAGCTTCTTTTGTATGATGGCCCTACACTCTTTTATGAGTGCTACTGTTTCAAAATCAGCCAGCTTCATCTTCTTAGACATCATCTTCTTCATAAACTTCACACAGTTTGGTATTTGTTCTAAAATATAAGCGAATGGAATGTTGATATGGATATTTTTAACGATATCTAGGAACTTGGCAAAGCGAGCATCCAAATTCTTCTTTTGAAAGCACGGAGGGTATGGCAAATATGTCTTCGGGGATGGGGGTGGCTTATACGGAAGAGTTCCTGTATTGTTTTATTCTTTCGTTATTGTTTCATCCTAAAATGTCACTTTTTTATTTTGATTATCTTGGTCCTTAGGGGTATCTCTAATTTCTTTCCCACTCTTGAGGGTAATAGCCTAGCACTGTTCCTTAGTATTGACTTCGGTATTACTAGGAAATGCCTCTTTCTGTTGATTTGCAATGAAAGAAGCAAGCTGTCTAATTTACACTTCTAATAACTTCATTGTTTCCCCTATATTGCCCATGTGTGTTTCAATATTGTTCATCCTCGAATCATTCTTGTCAAACCTTTCTAAATTTTTAGTAACAAACGTGCTCATAAGGTCTTCTAATGATGGATTCTTCTAAGCTATTTGATTATTGAAGATAAGATGAGGTTGCAAGGCATTCTCTGCGTTTGCATATGATAAGTTCAGATTATAATAGTTAGGCATATGATTATCTCTATAGTTGCTGAACTCTCGATTGTTCACAAATTAGACTTGCTCAAAACTTGCTCCTCTATCTGGTAAGATCATTATATTAGTAGCACGAGCTTCAATAGATGGTTGGGCTATTTGATTGGTCAATGCTAATATATGAGTTGTGAGGGATGACACATGAGCTGTAAGTGCAACAATAGGTTCCACCTCGTGTATGCCATCCATCTTGGTCATCATTGAGCGTTCACTTGGTCATTGGAAATTGTTAACGGTCATCTCTTCTAATAGAGCATAAGCATCTTTAGCAGTTTTCTTGAAAATGGTTCCTCTTGTAGCTGCATCAACCATGATCATGTTCAGACCATTCAACATATTATATAATAATTGAATCTGGACCAGTCTTTATAATTATGTTGTGGGCATCTTCTGAGTAGATCTTTAAAGCGCTCTCATGCTTTATATAGGTTCTCGATCTCCAGTTGCTTGAATATGCTAATCTCCATTCTCAACTGGGTTGATTTATCGGGGGGAAAGAACTTCTCCAAAAATCGTGTGGTGATATCCTCCCATGTCATGATGCTCTACATCGGTATAGATTGTAGCCAACCATTTGCTTTGTCCCTTAAAGAGAATGAGAGCAAGAGCAGTCTGATGGTCTCTTTAGTTACTCCATTCATCTTAATGGTATATTCCATCTTCAAGAACATCCTTAATGAATGTTGGGGTCCTCTACAGCTGAACCGCCAAACTGGTTATGTTGCACCATGTTAATAAGTGCAGGTTTTAGTTCAAAGTTATTGGCATTGATTGGTTAGTGCGCAATTCTAGAATAATTATCATCAATGACCGGCTTAAAGTGATCTCAGATTGCCACCTGGCGTGGGTTGTTCTCTCTGTTGTCAACCAACATTGCTTCTTTTTCAATTCTCCTCTCTATTAGCATTGTTTTTTCTATTTCAGGAACAAATATGAATGATGCGAGACTTGTGGATCTTCACATTCACTAAAGCACAGAAAGAAAGAAATAATAAAATAAAAAATAAAAAATAAAATAAAAATCTAAATTAAAGTTAAGGTTACTTGGTAATAGTATTAATGTGAATAAGATTAAACAATCCCCGACAATGGCGTCAAAAATTTATTGTGATATTATCGTACCGCAAGTATAAGGTGTCAAGTTTTAGAAAAAGATAAGTAAGAGTGTCGAACCCACAATGATTGAAATCAAATTTACATTAAGCAATATAATTAATAAACTTAATTTTATTTAGAAATCAATTGAAATTAAACTAAATTAAAATTATAAACTAAAAAGCGAAAGTCAAAATGTTTTAATTAACAAAGATCAGGATGTGATAAATTGTAGAGTCTGATTTCACCTAAATATCCCCTATATATTTGTCATGTCAATCAATTATTACTCAATTTCTTAGTTTATAAGTCAAGAATCCTAAATTATTCTAACTCCCTCTCTCGAGTACCGAGTGAAAATATTATTAATTACCGACTTCGATATCCCTATAAAAATATAGTATTAACAATTCATTGCGCTATGTGATTATTTATTAACGATTTCAAATGAATTATAGGCCACCCGAACTCTATAAAATTCATAGGTTAAATTTTCTTGATATTATTCAAATTCTCATCTCCCGAGTGATAGATTTTAATCATGGAATCATCTAGTTTATGGCCAACAAACCAGAAGCATTAAACATAAGAAAATATAAATAAACTGAATTAAAACTTCATAATAATTCATTGGCAATCAAAAACACAGGTTCAAGCATAGGCTACATCAACTTCTAGAAAAATGAAATTAATTCATGACTAAATATAAGAAAAATGAAATATGAGTCAATAACATATTGAACATCATTAGAGCTTAAAAAAGAAACTTGAAGATAAAATCTGAATCGAATCCCTTTGTCTCGAACGTCACAACTGTTGGGTTTCTAAGGTGTCCCAAGATCAATTTAAGCAATGAAACATGTGAATACAAGAAAACGTATAGCGGAAATATACTTACAACGAATGATTATAGGAAGTGTTGACAACAAAAATTTGCCTCCTTTGAAGTTGCTCCAAGCTCCTTTCTTTGATTGTATATTTAGCTCCAAGCTTTTTTGTTTAAATTCCAAACTCTGGGATGAGTTTCCCTATCACCTAGATTGACTCCTCAAGTGCTAGCTTGCAAGATAAATTGAAGCAAAATCTTCCCTTAGATTAGAGAAGCATTCGGCCAAGCAAGAGAGAGAGGGAGCAAGTGATGTTCACGCCAATTGCAATGTTTTTGAAGAGAGAGAGATCTAAGTTTTCTTGGTATATAGATTACTTTAATCTAATACCAAATATATCTAATATATTAAAATGTTAATGGCATTTGCTTTGAAAAAGCAAATCATTAAACAAAGTTAGTGGAATGATAATGGAAATTTAAAATGTTTCCATCAAATTCCACTACCAATATTAAATACAAAGTGGTGGATAATGGAAATATAAAATGTTTCCATCAAATTCCACTACCAATATTAAATACAAGGTGGTGGGTCTCACCACTTGAATTTATAAATCTAAATTAGGTAAGACTACACACTTCGGGCTCGGGTTCGTTTAATCCGATTAAACGAATTTTCCGTTGCGACGTAATTAAATCCAATTTAATTAAATAATAATGCCTCGCAAAATTATTACGAAAGTCGCTTACGAATTAATTCTAAATTAATTCGTTCGCCCGAATTAAAATCCAATTTTAATTCCGCATTGAAATCCGATTTCATTTAATATATCGAATATATTATTTTATCGATTAGTTACAAATTAATCTTTCTTTCTTTAAATAATATTTTATCCCAGATAAAATATCTCCGTAATTAATCTTAGATTAATTTTCTCTCTTTTATAATTAATCTCAGATTAATAAAGTGCGAGTCATACGTCATCGATGAATCTTCGGGAAGCGACCTATGAGATCCCCGGATATGTTGGCAGTAAATCCGGTCATCGGACTATCCGAACACGTACGTACCTAGTACTACGTTTTTACCGATTTACAAGACATGGTTGGCTTCTATGAAAGCACCTTGCCTACCCAATTCTCCAGAAATATTCTTAAAGGGATATGTGATTTTTATCAGGCGTAGTATACGTAGTATTGAGTATTACGATCCAGTATCAGATGTCACGTCCTAGGCCTGGGGCTGGAATTGTGTCTGCCCCGTACGAAGCACATATCGGATCTCTAGTAACTAATATCTATAATCAGATAAACATGACCTAGTCATAATATCCCGATAGATGCAGCATAAAAGAGCACCAGTTCCGTATCCTACGTGATCATCATCTCCACTATGACTAGAGTGATACTTCCGTCTTGACATCACGCCCAATACACTACGATTCTCAATATACCTAGAAGAGGCGTACACAGAACCTTTTAAAGCCTTGGAAGACCAAAACCAAAGTATATTGATTGTCGCAAGTATTAGCGGTGCAAGTCTCAGGTTAAGACCAAATACACCTACCCTGATTCGGACTTCCATAGACACAAAGTCATACAACCAATGGAATTTTGAGGGGTCTATCCCGAGAGAAGCTGTTTCCGTACCATCGGTAAACACAACCTCCTATTACACTTGCATGAGTATCCTATACCCAAATATATGAGAACTATGTTGTTATGCTCCCACAACGCGCACAAGTGTAATACTAGCATATTCTACATTATCGATGTCCAATCTCGATAATACTTCGACTAGGGATATTCAATGATCAAACCTTCGTGGATTGATACTATCTCATATCATCTCAATCCGGAACTAATCATAAGGACATTTTATCATTTATACATTTTAGTAATCTAATTACAAATGATAAAAGAGCAATTTCGTTGGTCACATAGTTAATTTGTACAGCAACACCATGATCTATACAAATAGTGATGCTATGGGTCATAATTGTCCAACAATCTCCCACTTGGCCTATAGCCAATCACTCAAGTGTCCTACACCCGAACTATGTACGGTTCACTCAAATTTCTGCTGAGAAAATGCTTTCGTCAGTGGATTTATTGTGTTATCATCGGATGCGATTTATTCGATCATCACATCGCCACGATGTATGATCCGAACGAATCAGATGAATATTTGAAGTATATATCTGGATCATTGATGAGACCATTAATTCTTTAGCCTGTGTTGTAGCCTAGCTCAGCTGCTAACAGAACTACTCCTAATCTAATTAGGATTATTATCGATCCAAAAGGCTTCTATTGCTGCCTCAGCTGCAATAATATTCCGCTTTTGTTGTTTATTCGACAACAGTATCTTGCTTGGAAGATTTCAAGCTCACTGTTCCGTTATTCAAACTATATAGTACCTTTATTACGACTTATAGTCATTTTTATCGGTTAGGAAACTTACAGAAATGAACCCAGTCACTTCAAGTTCTCCTTCTCCATAGTATAAGAAAGTATCATTAGTTCGTCTAAGATACTTAAGTATGTTCTTAACATCAATCCAGTGACTATCACGTGGATTGGCCCATTTGTGACTCCATATGCTCAAAACATATGAGACACCAGGTCGCGTATATTTTTCAATGTATGAGTTCTCGGAGAGTGCCAACAACTTTTAGATATATCCCAATAGATCTTTATTCCTAAAATAAAGGTTGTCTCTCCAAAGAATTCTACGGAGAATTTTCATGAAAGCCAAGCTTTCACCGATTGTATTACGAGAATATCATTTCCAAGAAATGATATATCATCATTATATAGGACATTCATCGTCAATGCGCTGCCACTAACCTCCTTATATACACAAGAATCATTTTCGTTTTCAATTAAATCATACACCATTATGATTTCATCAAAACGATAGTTCCAAGAACTCAATGTTTGCTTCAATCCATAAATGGATCGAATTAACTTGCAAACATTGTTTTTTCTCGTTTTGGTACGACAAAACCGTCAGGATATTGTAAACATCCTCAAAAAGTTTTTCGTTAAGGAAAACGGTTTTAGCATTCCAACTGCCATATTTCATAAATGAAACATGCAGCATTAGCAAGCATTATCCAAATGGATTTAACCATGGCAACGAGTAAAAGGTTTCGTCGTAATCGACACAATGTTGATAACGATACCTTTTTCGCTACAAGCCTAGCTTAGTACGTGGTATGTTGCCATCCATGTATGTCTTCCTTGAAGACTTAAATAGTACCAATAGGCACAATGCCTATCGGTACAACAACCATTGTCTAAACTTGGTTGGTATACATGGAATCCATTTCGGACTTCATGGCACTTTGCCATAATAGGCAGTCAATACCTTGTATCACTTCCTCATACGTAGTCAGTTCGTGTTCCTCAATAAGATTGACATCTTTATGAGGTGAGATCAGAAACCCATACCTCTCAGGTTGTTTTCTGACTCTCTCCGACTATTGTGGTTCTTGTGTACTCGAAGATTATTGGTATAGTTTCATCCTTGATGAACTATTTGTGTTCCATTGAGGAATCGGTGCCTGGAATAGTATTACTCCGATTTTCATCGAGTTTTACTTTCCTCCCACTTACCACTGCATATCGGTATTCCTCTTAGGAAAACCGCATGGTGAGCAACAATTACATTGTTCTCTAGTGAGTTGTATAAGTACTATACTTTGGTTTCCTTGGGATAACCTACAATTATGCACTTATCCAATTTGGGTTGTAGTTTGGTATCATCCAAACATATGCCCAGCATTCCCAAATTTTCAAGAATGAGAAAACCCAGTTTCGTTCCTGTTTATATCTATATAAAGTCTATCTAACAGATTTTTATGGAACCTTATCAAAATAAGTTTTGCACTGATTAATGCGTATCATTTGAAGGAAATGGTAGCTCAGAACGACTCATGATTAACCTTATCATGTCCAACAAAATTTGATTTCTCTGTTCGGACACACCGTCAAATTCACGTGTTTAGGGAGGAGTCCTTATAGAAATAATACTATACTCTTTCAAGTTTTTAAGAAACTTATTGCTTAAGTATTTTCTATCATGGTCTAACCGTGACAGTTTTAATACTTTAACCGATCTGTTTGTCTATTTCGTGTCGAAACTCTAAAAGTTTCTAATTCGTGTTTCAAAAGAAACACATAACCAAAACGTGATGCCACATCTGTAAAGGTTATGAAGTATTCATATCCACCTCTACCCTAGCTAGACATGGGCCCACTTACGTCATTATGAACGAGGGTTAACAGATCAGTGACATTTGCACTTTTACCAAGTAAAATGTGTTTTAGGCACTTTGCCTAATAAACTGGATTCGTAGACATTATTTGAATGGAATCAAATTTGTCCTAGTACCCATTCTTCGAAAGTGTGGATATACGAGTCTTGTTTAATGTGTCCCAGACAACAATGCCACATTTAAGTCTTAACTGATTAAATCAGTTTGAGCTATTTGTTTGTCATGTTATACGTTTGAGATTTATTTATATTCAAAATATAAATACTTTTATTCACATCTAATGTGTTTATCTCAATATCATCTTTATAAAATAAAACACTTTAGTGTTCTTAGAATATAAAGGTATACCCGCAACGGGTTAAACCCTGATGTAGAGATAATGTTCCTAGTCAAACTAGTTACATTGTAACCGTTTTCTAATTTAAGTACACACCCGAAGGGTAGTTCCTAAACTTAGGTTTCTACGGTTAAAACAGCGATTGTCGTCCCGTTTTCGATTCGTAGGTCGATCTCAACTGAAGTCACTATCCTGCTTATCAGCAGATTCTGCACACCAGTACATATTTATGTACCACATCCAGTATTTAAAATCAAATTTTAATACTAGTTGTGAACATGTTTATAACAAACATATTTGAAGTCGGAGCCTTGCCCCCCTCTTTAGTTCCTTCATGTCTGCCTTGTCCATACGGCAGTCACGTTTCCGTGACCCCGTTTGCCACAATTTAAGCAGACATTTAGGGATATGTCCTATATCTTCCCAGAATATTATAATGATTTTGTCTTTGCCCCTTTTCCATACCCCAGAAGCCTTTGGCCAAGCCTTGGCCTTCTGGGATGTCGAAGTAAGATGCGTCTTGCGCTTCTTGCCCTATTACAAACTCTGACTTTGTCTCCTTGAGTATGGCCATTAATTCTCCAAGAGTTTTCTATTGCAATTTGTACTTCTAAGATCTAAGAATATATTTATGAAGATCCTTCAATTTCAATATCATACTATAAGGATCTAATCCTTAGTTCTGACTAAGAATTTAAGGAGTCTTTGCGGCAAGCATAACAGATTTAAGCACTAAAGTTATCATCACATGAATATTACAAATATCATGTTCTACTATTTTCTCAACTCCGGGCTTAGGTTCGAGATGTCATTATATCAAATAGAATAACTTCTCAGTTCCCAGGACTATCCTGAGATTTTAATCCCAATCTGAAAATTAAAGCCGTTTAAAAAATATTTTCTCCCAGGATTATGTTCTAAACGTTAATCTTTCATTTATCTTGATTCCAATAGTCTAACTATCAAATCAACGATTTTAGGTACTATTTATTATAATGATTACTATAGTCTAACTATATAATCAACTATAATTTAATAGGTTTAATTCAATTATATTGATTACTATAATCAAATTATAAAATCAACTATTAATTGAGGTAGTTTGACTACAGTCCAACTGTTTAATTTAAAAAAACATTAAATATTAGTCCAACTAATATATTAATTTATTGACGAAAAATGAAATGAGCGCGTATTGGTAAGTAACTAAACGAATATTGCAAATTTAATACTTGTCTCCCACTATTTTCCGGCGAGCCTCTAACCCTCTGTGGAGCACTCGGGAAACCTTATTTCCTAGTGGGCTAATCCCGTTAAATAACACACAATCTTTACTTTGGCCAACAAATTGTATGATAATTAACTAGGTAGATTTCTAAGATCAATTGGATCACATCCAATTCCTAGATCCAGTAGGTGGACATCCAAGTCTGAAACATATATCTTATATATGCCAATATATCCAATATATTCCCTAACCTTTTTCCTCTGGATCATTAAGCCTTGGCTTTGGCACAACAAACTTAATGATCCCAGTTAAGCGGAACCCATTGACCATGGAAAGCTTCGTAATCGATGTCGATGGACAAGAAGTGATCTTGACTTTGGCTAAAAATCACAACTTGGACAAGACACCGATATGGAACAAAGCCTTCATGATTCAAACACATCCGCGACAGACAAAAGTCTTGACTTTGGCCAACAAACCAGTGCCAATCTTGGATCTTGAGTAAGAATCATTAATGAAAGGAAAAACGCTTAATATGTGTGTTGGGGTTTTTCGTGTAATTGGCAACCAATTAATTATCTTTGTTAGGTCTCATCATCATACACCCTTAAAAATGCATTCTAAAAACATAATAAGGCGCGTATAAATAAAATAATAATGATATGCGGATGGATACTTAACACATTGTTCCTAGAAGAAATCTCTCTCTTTCCTCTCTTCCGCTAGCACAAATATTACTTCTACCCAATTACATAACACTTCTAAAGAAACCACATTTACAATGAGGGGAATAGGTGAGAAGAGAAATACAAAGAGTCAAGAGGTAATAGGCTGGACACGCAGGTCCAATTAATAAATTCTAAATTTATTACAACAATTTCCAAAATTGCCCTCACCCATCTAATATCCATCTGATATACATTATTCATACATCACATCCATGTATTCACACAAAGCATGTTATTCAATCAATCTAATCCAATTAATTATTCTTTGAATTAAGTGATCATCCAATGTTCAAACAACGATTTGATTTGCGCGAGTCCAACTCGTTTAAGAATAAGTATTCAAAGTACGAATTCTTGAATTATATCGAACTACAATTTAAATCTAATTTAATTTGTATTCAATACTAATTATATATTTAATTCCAAATTAAATAACTACATATTTTAATGCGTATTTTACGACTTAGATTCCAAATCTAATCTAAATGGGTCTCAAAGCCCAATTAACATCCAATGTCATTTAATTAAAGTCCAATGTGCTTTCAATTAATTTCTTAAGGCATGGAATTTGGTCAATATGGGTCAAAGCCAAATACCAAAGCCCAATTGAGGAATCACCCTATTTGCCAAGAAACCAATTTCGGCCCATTAGGCCTAAAAATATTAAAAGGCCCAATTATTATATTTGGACTTAATAGAATGGTTTAGGCCCAATTTGGATCCAATCCAATTGTCCTAAACGAACTTGGCCCAACCAAGTCCATAAGGCCCAAATACAACAATTTTAGCCCAATTCCAAATTAAAGCCTAATTAATTAAATTCCAATATTCCAATATCACAATTCATTTAATTAAAGTGTATAGCCATGATTAATCATTTAATTAACATTTCCAAAATACTAATCTAATCAATTAATCATGCTTATTCATAATCAATACATGTCCAACATTATTGAAAACAAAATCAAGTCATTTCCATGCTATATGGCTCACGACAATTAGGGATTTTTCATAATTAATTTTGATTTCAATCCAATTAAATTACAAATCAATTTATCCTTAGTCTTTAAACACATCCAATGGTCTTAAAACAAAATCACCATGACATAGGGTACTACCTATACATTCGGCCATCACATCCAATGTGGAGAAAATTAATCCAATTAAATTTTTAATCAATTTGATCATGCATAACTCTAAGTTATCTACATACAACCATACTCAAACAAACAATTTGATTAAAACATGCTCAAATCAAATTTACCCAAATTTTAGTATATTAACCCAAATCATATTTCATGCTCAAATAGGCTCTGATACCATTGTTGGGTTTCTAAGGTGTCCCAAGATCAATTTAAGCAATGAAACATGTGAATACAAGAAAAAGTATAGCAGAAATATACTTACAACGAACGGTTATAGGAAGTGTTGACAACAAAAATTTGCCTCCTTTGAAGTTGCTCCAAGCTCATTTCTTTGATTGTATATTTAGCTCCAAGCTTTGTTGTCTAAATTCCAAACTCTTGGATGAGTTTCCCTATCACCTAGATTGACTCCTCAAGTGCTAGCTTGCAAGATAAATTGAAGCAAAATCTTCCCTTAGATTAGAGAAGCATTCGGCCAAGCAAGGGAGAGAGGGAGCAAGTGATGTTCACGCCAATTGCAATGTTTTTGGAGAGAGAGAGATCTAAGTTTTCTTGGTATATAGATTACTTTAATCTAATACCAAATATATCTAATATATTAAAATGTTAATGGCATTTGCTTTGAAAAAGCAAATCATTAAACGAAGTTAGTGGAATGATAATGGAAATATAAAATGTTTCCATCAAATTCCACTACCAATATTAAATACAAAGTGGGGATAATGGAAATATAAAATGTTTCCATCAAATTCCACTACCAATATTAAATACAAGGTGGTGGGTCCCACCACATGAATTGATAAATCCAAATTAGGTAAGACTACACATTTCGGGCTCGGGTTCGTTTAATCCAATTAAACGAATTTTCCGTTGCGACGTAATTAAATCCAATTTAGTTACATAATAATGCCTCGCAAAATTATTACGAAAGTCGCTTACGAATTAATTCTAAATTAATTCGTTCGCCCGAATTAAAATCTAATTTTAATCCTGCATTGAAATCCGATTTCATTTAATATATCGAATATATTATTTTATTGATTAGTTCCAAATTAGTCGTTCTCTCTCTTTAAATAATATTTTATCCCAGATAAAATATCTCTGTAATTAATTCTAGATTAAGTTTCTCTCTCTTATAATTAATCCCAGATTAATAAAGTGCGAGTCATACGTCATCGGTGAATCTTCGGGAAGTGACCTATGAGATCCCCGGATATGTTGGCAGTAAATACGGTTGTCGGACTATCCGAACACGTACGTACCTAGTACTACGTTTTTACCGATTTACAAGACATGGTTGGCTTCTAGCAAAGCACCGTGCCTACCCAATTCTCCAGAAATATTCTTAAAGGAATATGTGATATTTATCAGGCGTAGTATACCTAGTATTGCGTATTACGATCAAATATCGGATGTCACGTGCTAGGCCTGAGGCTGGAATTGTGTCTGCCCCATACAAAGCTCATATCGGATCTCTGGTAACTAGTATCTATAATCGGATAAACATGACCTAGTCATAATATCCCGATAGCTGTAGCATAAAAGAGCACCAGTTCCGTATCCTACGTGATCATCATCTCCACTATGATTGGAGTGATACTTCCGTCTTGACATCACACCCAATACACTACGATTCTCAATATACCCAGAAGAGGCGTATACAGAACCTGTTAAAGCCCTGGACGACCAAAACTAAAGTATATTGATTGTCGCAAGTATTAGCGCTGCAAGTCTCAAGTTAAGACCAAATACACCTACCTTGATTCGGACTTCCATAGACACAAAGTCCTACAACCAATGGAATTCTGAGGGGTCTATCCAGAGAGAAGCTGTTTCCGTACCATCGGTAAACACAACATCCTATTACACTTGCATGAGTATACTATACCCAAATATATGAGAACTATACCGTTATGCTCCCACAACGCGCACAAGTGTAATACTAGCCTATTCCGCATTATCGATGTCCAATCTCGATAATACTACGACTAGGGATATTTAATGATTAAACCTTCATGGATTGATATTGTCTCATATCATCTCAATCCGGAACTAATCATAAGGACCTTTTATCATTTATACATCTTGGTAATCTAATTATAAATGATAAAAGATCAATTTCCTTGGTCATATAGTTAATTTGTACAACAACACCATGATCCTCTAGTCGCTCTTCAATCCTCCTCCTTGGATCTTATAAATTATGTGTTTAGAGATCTCTAGTTGTGTCTCCTTATGTTCTTTAGGGTTTTGGACGAGCTAATATATTTATAAGAAAGTTTGGGGAGTCGTGCTTTTAGAAAACAAAATTCTTAATCTGAAAATCTTCTAGGGCATCGCGACGCAACTTATGGCGTCACGACGCCATATTCTCTGGATTTTATTATGTTTTTCTTCATGTTGGTTGCATCACGACGCCAAACTCTTTGCCAGGATGAATATGTCTTGCATATCTAGCCTTCCCCGCTTTTTTCCTTTGCATCTTTAAGCTCACAAAACACGTACATTCGACCCAAGATCCATACTTTAATGCTTCCTATCAATAAAACACAAAGGAAACTATAAAATACATAAAATGACATGAAACCTAACAAAATAATAAGCAAAGAATGTATGAATAAATAGGTATACAACACATTTATCAACACGTAAAAAAGATAATATGAAATGAAAATGATGGTAACTCTGGAAACACATGCACTCAATCACTCACACAAATGAGATGCAGAGAATTATAGAAAATTTCACATCGCTATGGCTGACCGAAGGGATTCAAATCGAAGGTTGTCAATTGGCTTGGTGAAGAGATCAGCTAGTTGGTTTTCGGTGGAAATATACTCAAGAGAGAGGACCTTAGATTCGACCAGTTCGCGAATGACGTGATGACGAATGTCAATGTGTTTAGTGCGAGAATGTTGAACTAGATTTTTTGATATGTTTATGGCAATAGAATTATCGCAAAACACTATCAAAGTGCCTTGGGTAATCCCATAGTCATTTAACACTTGCTTCATCCAGAGCAATTGAGTGCAGCCGATCCCAGCAGCCATATATTCCACTTTAGGCGTTAACAATGATAAGACATTCTGCTTCTTGCTCATCCACGCTACAAGATTTATACCAACGTAGAAGCATCCATCAGTGGTGTTTTTCCTATCTTCTGTGCAACCAGCTCAATCAGTATCTGAGTATCCAGCGATGATGGTATTGGAGTTCTTAGTAGACATTAGACCATACACTACAGTGCCATGAACGTAACAAATGATATGTTTGACAGCACTCTAGTGGGATTCCTTAGGATTTTCCTAGAATCGACCACAAACTCCCACACTAAAGACAATGTCAGGTCTACTTGCTGTTAAATACAACAAGCTACCAATCATACTTTGATATAGTGTATAATCCATAATGGTTCTCGTTGGATCACTTGTAAGCTTCATACCAGTACTCATGGGAGTTCTAGTAAGCTTTTTACTTTCCAATCCGAATCTTTTAACAAGATTCCCGGCATACTTGGATTGGGGGACAAATGTCTCATTTTCAAGTTGCTTAACTTGGAGCCCAAGAAAGTATTTGAGCTCTCATATCATGCTTATCTCAAACTCTTATGTCATAACATCTGCAAACTAATGAGCAAATGAGTCATAAGGCGAACCAAGGATAATGTCATCGACATACACCTGAGCAATAATAGAGATGCCATTGACCTTTTTGATGAACATAGTTCTATCAACTCCCCATCGAGAGTAGCCATGGTCTAAAAGATAGTAGGTGAGTCCATCATACCAAGCTCTAGGAGTTTATTTGAGACCATACATGGCTTTCTTCAACCTGTAGACATAGTCTGCATAATAAATATCCACCAAACCTTTGGGCTGGTCTACATACATTTCTTCTTGTAAAATACCATTCCATAAGGCACTTTTGACATACATTTGGTATAGTCTGAATCTCATAATACACACTACTTCCAGAAGAATATGAATGGATTCTAATCTGGCCATTAGAGCAAATCTCTCATCGTTGTCTATTCTTTTTTCATGGGTATATCCTTAGGCCACTAGCCTAGCCTTGTTTCTCGTTATGGTACTATGTTCATCAGTCTTGTTCTTGAAGATCCCCTTGTTCCCAATCACATTTGTGTTCGTAAGTCTAGGGACAAGATACCACACATCATTATGGGTGAATTGATTTAATTCTGATAGTTGTTTAACTAACCTTCCACATAGTCTCAATCCCTATGTGACATCACAAATAATGTTATCTTTTTGGTGATTCAACTTGACACGGGATGACGGGATAGACTCATGCAGTTTATCACTATTAAAGGAGGTAGAATCATCAGGATGATCATGTTTAACTGGGTTTCTTGGTTTTCCTACCTTATCGGATTCTTCATCACTTTCAACGATGGGGATCGGCTCCCTATCAGCACTAGGTCCACGACTAACATCATCCACACTCACATTGATAGTTTCCATAACCGTAAAAGTATATTTATTATGTACTCTATAGGCTCCAATGTTATGAGAGTGTCCTAGAAACATGCCTTCATCAATTTTGGCATCAAATTTTACGAGATTCTCCTTGTCTCTCAGAATGTAGCAAATACTTCGAAAATATCCTAAAGTATTTGACCGCAGGTTTCTTACCCTTTGATATTTCATAATGAATCTTTTCATTTCTGGGACTAAGAAAAACTATATTAATAATGTGACATGTTGTGCACACAGCTTCTCCCCAAAAGTGCAAGGCGATCCCTTTACTGCTTTATGCCTTTGTTGGCACAAAAGGATTCTAGATTAGAGTTTTGAAACTCACGTCCACGATCACACTTAATCCTAGTAATGGTCAAATCCTTCTCGGTCATCAGTCTTTTGCACAAGACTTGGATGGGTTCATCAACTTTAGATTTTTCCCTTAGAAGGTCTACCCAAGTGTGTCTAGAGAAGTCATCTACCAGAACCAGAATGTACTTTATGCCCCTCAAACTTTCAGTATTGGATGGTCTCATATGATCTATATATAGAAGTTCTAATGGCCTTTTAGTGAGAATATGAGAGAAATAATTATGGTTCGCTCTAGTTTGCTTTCCTAACTTTCACGATCCGCACACGGAATTATCTCTCTTACCTAATTTAGGAAGACCAGTGTAGACACTGCATTTTTACATATAAGTCCCGATGATGAGTCTCGTATGGAGACACTACCTATTTGATTGTGAAAGCCGCGGGAAACGGACGTCGGAAAGGTAAAGTTGGAAATTGATATTTTGGTCGGATTTAACTCGCTTGTTTCGCTTCGGGTTCGCTTGTTGGACCTCTATTTTAAAACACACCAAACCCATTAAATCACATCTCACAAATAAATAATTAAAACATTTAAAATATATGTCACAAATTAAATTGAATTAAAAAATAATTAAAATTAAATTAAATAACTAATTGAAATTAAACTAAATCAAATTAAAATACATTTAAACAAAATCAAATTAAAATCCAATCAAATTAATTCCAATTTAAATTAAATTAAAACAAATTACATTTAAATTTAATTATATTAAAACTAATACCAAAATTAAATAAATATTTTCCTAAAACAAATAAACCACTCACCAAATTTAAATAAATTCCCCAATTAACTTGATTTCTTTCCTTATTCAAATCCATGCAAACCCTAACCCTAATTGACAACTATAAAAATAACACACTCTGCAACCTTACGCTGGCTGGCTCATTCTCATGGCAAAGACACTAACCGAAACCCTAAAATACTTTTCTCTTCATCTCTCTCCTGCCCCCACGCTCAGCTCTCTCTGATCCTGACAGACCACAAACGATCATCACTCAGCTCTCCCACCCCTCGGCAACCCTCTCACTCTCGGCAATGACCCTTAAACCATCGTGACTATCGGCCTCCAATCTGCCTCTCTCATTAAAGACTACAAACAAACCACCAAAACAAAAGCTCTCTCTCCTCTTAACCCCAAGATCCTCACGGCAATAGAACACAGTTCACTGACCTCACCGACTAACTGCCCTTTTGACTTCACTCAAAACAACTCACAGCCCTCACCACACACTCACCGCTTCACCTCAACACCTCGCCGCTTCAACTTGACACCCCACATCCACAAATCTTACCTAGCCTTCATCAGCCCTTACCACGCCATTAGCCACAAACTGACTCACGCCAATAGCCACCTACCCCTCATGCACCAAGAACCTTCATGTCATCAGCCCTTCAGCCACTCCACACCACTTACTTCACGCCACATAAAGCCCCTCCACAAACACTGTCCACTCATGCAAAAACGCATACCCCACTCAACTTAACCTAACAGACACTACCCTAAAATCACTCACGGCACTTCATATATCCTTGCAGCAGATCCCCAATGACCGAAACAATAAATAATAATAAAAAGCCCCTTACCGAGAATCAAACAAAAATTCTGCCCCCTAAACTGTTTTCATATTCACCGTGAAACACAGCCCATTTGACCACCAAAACTGCCCTGAAATCTGCCTGAAAAACAGTCCAAAAATCACCCCAAAACAGTGAGTAAACCGAGGGTAAACCAGTCCCTGGAACTTCCCCTAAAATGCACCCTAAAATACCCCAAAACAGTCCCCAAACAGTAGCCTAATAGACCTGAAACAGTGACCAGAAAATACACCCGAAACAATAGCAAAACGGAGTGAAAACAGTAGCCCGAACAGCGAAACAGCGAGGAAAACCGTTGGATTAGTGAACCAGAAAAGTTACGGAGCAACAACCCTTCCGACGGCCGTGTAACGTGCTTTCGAGAGACGACAAAAGAGGTTAGACCTGAGGGCACCATTTTCTTTATTATCTTTCGTTTTTATTATTTTATTTTAATATATTATCGCATGAGAGTCGTTTATTGAGGCATGATGTGAATTCTGGATGAACGGAATGTGTGTTCTCTTTTGTGGTATATCGGATGGAAACTCGGACGTAAATTCCGTAGCCGAATCCGAATGGACGGTATTGCGGTTTGCACTCGGGATACAATGCCACGTATCGCTTGAGAGACGCGTATTTCGTTTCATCCAAACTTGTATTTGAGCATGATGTAGTTAGTAGATTATTTATTTATCTAAGCATGATTTAGTTTAGAATATTGTTTATTTTTAAGCATGATTATGTTATTTTATGCACGATATTTTGTTTAATTTATGTTTATGTTTAAATGGTTATTTGTTTATTTTTGTTTAATGGTTCAACATGCTCATTGTGTGATATTGTGTGTTTGCCGTTTAATGGCTTACTTCCAAGCATGCAAACTTAGATTAGGAGTTACTTTGATGAATTCATATTAGATCTAAGTTATTCTTGAGCATATATGTTGCGTAGATGCAGTTAGTTCATTGCACAAATCATATCGTTACAAGTGGCATAAGTAAGGGACCATTCTGAACTCAACAGTTTGAGGTATTCCCTTGCGAGGGGTGAGTGCGGCCTTAAACTATTTTCCCGGCTCACACCGGGTGGCGACTCCATGTTATTTCTCCGGTTTAGTTCCCCCGCGGACTATTTCGTACTCACACCTAGGTCGCGAGCCTAGAACAGCGTCGCCCAGGTCCTGTTGTCTACAGTCTGGTGACTCCACTGGGATAGAGAATTGGCCCCGAAATCATGTCGTGTGATGTTTATGATTTGTGCTTTAGTTGACCGTGTCTATAGTGGGTTAAGGGGTTTAGTTAAAGGCCTTCGTCTGCACTCCCGTAAACCCACATGTGAACCTTAGTCATAGAACTAGTATAAATTTTTTTTTTATGTTGATGTTTTGGACCATCGTCATTTGGATCCAGTTGGACCTTTTGTCAAAAGATGTGAACTTGTTGGGCCATTTAAACTGGGACGAGTTCGTGTCCTTTGACAGTTGGGCCAAAAGCTTCTAAAATGTCGATGAGCCATTTTATGTTTGGGCCTCTTATCATTTGAAGTTGTTTAGCCATGTTATCGCAAAGTGTAAACCTGATGGGCCTTTTCAACTGGGACAAGTTTGCACCGCGCAATAGTATGATTGAATACTTTGAAATGATAATGAGCCAACTAGTGTAAAAAATTTTAAATGGGCTTATATATTGCATACATTGCACGTATTTCATGCATATATGCATCATGTTAACCCCGTGTCTTAAAAGCCATCATAGATATCCGTTGGGCTAGAGAAGAAAAAAGGTTTGTCAAGAGGAGTTTAGCAAACATGGATTGCGGGGAAAAGGAAATTGAGAAACAGAAAACCTTACGGCAAGGATAGAAAGACCATTGGGGGCCTTCAAAACAAAAGAAAAAGAGAAAAAAAAAGAGAGAAAAGAAAAAGAAAAAAAAAGGAAAAGAAGAAGAAGAAGAAAAAAAAAAGAGGAAAAAGAAAAAGAAAAAAAAAGGGTTGTTTAGTCCTTAATAGTTAGGCATAAGTCCAATGATGAAATCGTTTGCTTTAGGATGAAATCTTAGAAACGATAAACTCTTGATGTGCTTTTATCTGATACTTTGAGCGATTGATCTATGTTAGACTCGTAAGCACTTCACTATAGGTTCTTAGCGGTGAAAACCTGAGTAATTGGCAATGTGACTAGTTGAAGAAATTGTAGGTCGGTGAATGACCGTTTGCTTAGATGTCTATCTTGATTTGTTGATGTTATGATGTGTGGTATGATTGAAAATGAAAGAAAAGTCTCTAAAGAAAAGAATTGAACCACCTATAACCGATAAGCGTGAAGCTACCCATGGGCGAGTATTAGGACCACCATAAGGAGAAATGCTACCTTAAAGGGTAGGTGTGTTGAAAAAAAAAGGAAAAGAAAAAAAAAAAGAAAAAAGAAGAAGTTCAAAACGAAAAGAGAAAAGAAAGAGACAAGAGAAAAAGAGAAAGAAAACCATACCACATTGAGCACAGAAAAGCAACTGCAGGCATAATTGAGACATCTAGGTTGGTTTGACCCATCGATCCTGATTTTTTAAACGAAATCATTGAGTTAGCTTACCTGGGGATGAATCCGCAAAGGAACCTTTGCACACACACACTTTGAGTCTGGCTTAGATCATTTATTCAAAGACTTGGATTTGAGTTGCGTTGAAAGTTTTGAAGGTTCTCTGGTTTCAATACTGGGCATTCTTTGAGGACGATAATATGTGTAGCTATTGGGACTATTTTGTAGCATGTAATATAGTATGATGATATGGAAGGCCCCGCCATGTGGTTCATCTTGACCAAGTGCAAACAGTGGAGAGCAGAAAGCTACATCAAGACTGGGGGCGACCAGTCTACCACCTCACAAATAAGGGCATAACGGGAACTTAAGCCATGAGACAAAAGAAAACTGAGCAATCATCAACAGAAAGAGACTGTAAGCATGCCCAGGGGACGACCAAAGGCAGTTATAGGCGAAGAAGCACCGAGGAGCACAAGGAAGGCCTAACCCATCGGAATAGGAAACGCATTCATGCATACATGCATACACGTCATATACATGCAATCTTTGTCTTGTTTTGTATTCACAGGTTTCAAAGAAGAAAAAGAGAAAGCGGCAAAGACAAGCCAACCAGAATCAGCAACATATGAGTTGTAGTTTTGGGGATGAGTCCCAGGGTCGAGGCCCATATCAGCAGAGTTTTGGAATAAATCCGGGAAGGAATCCTAGGGTCGAGGCCCACTTCAGCATCAGTTTTGGGGATGAGTCACATGGTCGAGGCCCGCATCACTATCAGTTTTGGGGATGAGTCCTAGGTTTGAGGCCCATTGCATGACAAGCTAAGAATGGAAATCCAAGAAATGGAGCAAAGTTCGAATGAACAAGCCAAGAATGGCAATCCGAGAATGGAGCAAAGTTCGAGAATGAACAAGCCAAGAATGGCAATCCGAGAATGGAGCAGAGTTCGAGAATGAACAAGCCAAGAATGGAAATCCAAGAATGGAGCAAGGTTTGGGAATGAACAAGCCGGGAATGGCACTCCGAGAATGGAACACAGTTCGGGAATGAACTAGCTGGGATTGGCACTCTGGGGGCAAAGCCCACACCTTTATCAGAATCAGTCTTGCCGGGTATGGCACTCTGGGGGCGAGGCCTACATTAGCATCAATAGCAGTCTTGCCGGGTATGACACTCTGGATGCGAGGCCCATATTATTATCAGTTCAGTTTTGCCAGGTACGGCACTCCGGATATGGAGACATCAATTCAGTTTTACCAGGCACGACACTCCGGGTATGGGGACATCAGTACAGTTTTTCCTGGTACGACACTCCGGGTATGGAGACATCAGTACAGTTTTACCAGATACGGCACTCCGGGTATGGAGACATCAGTTCAGTTTTGCCAGGTATGGCACTCCGGGTATGGAGACATCAGTTCAGTTTTGCCAGGTACGGCACTCCGGGTATGAGGATATCAGTACAGTTTTGCAAGGTACGACACTCCGGGTATGGAGACATCAGTTCAGTTTTGCCAGGTACGACACTCCGGGTAGGGAGACATCAGGTCAGTTTTGCCAGGTACGGCACTCCGGGTATGGAAACATCAGATCAGTTTGCCAGGTACGGCACTCCAGGTATGGAGATATCAGATCAGTCAGGTACGACACTCCGACTATGAAGACATCAGATCAGTTCTGCCAGATATAGCATTCTGGGGGCGAGGCCCACATAGCATCAGATCAGTTTCTGCCGGGTATGGCATTCTGGGGGGAAGGCCCACATAGCATCAGATCAGTTTCTGCCGGGTATGGCATTCTGGGGGCAAGGCCCACATATCATCAGATCAGTTTCTGCCGGGTATGGCATTCTGGGGGGGAAGGCCCACATAGCATCAGATCAGTTTCTGCCGAGTATGACATTCTGGGGGTGAGGCCCACATCACATCAGATCAGTTCTGCCGGGAATGGCACTCCGAGAATGGAGATATAGTCCGGGAATGGACAGCTCAAGAATGAGCACGCCGAGAATGGCACGCCGGGAATGGCACTCCGAGAATGGAGATATAGTCCGAGAATGGACAGCTCGAGAATGAGCACGCCGAGAATGGCACTCTGAGAATGGAAGATCAGCATCATCATCGGTTTGGCCGGGTATGGCACTCTGGGGGCGAGGCCCATATCATCATCATTATCAGTTTTTCCGGGTATGACACTCCGGGTATGGAGACATCAGTTTCAGTTTTGCGGAGTATGGAGACATCAGAGCAGTTTCGCCGGGTATGGCACTCCGGGTATGGAGACACATCATCAGTTTGAGGGCGAGGCCCACATTGTGAGCAGTATTGGGTCGAGGTGCCCCCGTTGTCGGTTGCAGTTCCGGGATGCGTCCCAGGGTCGAGGGCCCACTGCATCATTAGTTGTAGTTCCAGGATGTGTCCCAGGGTTGAGGACCCACTACATCATCAGTTCAAGGGCGAGGTCCCTATTGTCAGCGGTGTTGGGTCGAGGTACCCAGGGTCAAGGTGCCCCCGTTTTCGGTTGTAGTTCCGGGTCGAGGTGCCCACTACATCATCAGTTCGAGGGCGATGTCCCTATTGTCAGCGGTGTTGGGTCGAGGTGCCCAGGGTCGAGGTGCCCCCGTTGTCGATTGTAGTTCCGGGTCGAGGTGCCCAGGGTCGAGGTGCCCACTACATCATCAGTTCGAGGGCGAGGTCCCTATTGTCAGCGGTGTTGGGTCGAGGTGCCTAGGGTCGAGGTGCCCCCGTTGTCGGTTGCAGTTATTGGGATGCGTCCCAGGGTCGAGGCCCACTGCATCTTTGGTTTTTGGGATGCGTCCCAGGGTCGAGGCCCACATTGTCAGCGGTATTGGGATGCGTCCCAGGGTCGAGGCCCCCGTTGTCGGTTGCAGTTATTGGGATGCGTCCCAGGATCGAGGTCCACTGCATCATCACCTCAGTTCGAGGCAACAGGCGAGTCAGGTGGCTGCTGGCGAGCTAGGTAAGTAAAAATGCATTGCATAACTTTGATAGGATTGTCACTGTTACACATTACACAAGTCCCATCAAAATGGGGGCGACTGTAGACACTGTATTTTTACATATAAGTCCCGATGATGAGTCTCGTATAGAGACACTACCTCTTTGATTGTGAAAGCCGCGGGAAACGGACGTCGGAAAGGTAAAGTTGTAAATTGATATTTTGGTCGGATTTAACTCGCTTGTTTCGCTTCGGGTTCGCTTGTTGGACCTCTATTTTAAAACACACCAAACCCATTAAATCACATCTCACAAATTAAATAATTAAAACATTTAAAATATATGTCACAAATTAAATTGAATTAAAAAATAATTAAAATTTAATTAAATAACTAAATTGAAATTAAACTAACAAATTAAAATCCAATCAAATTAATTCCAATTTAAATTAAATTAAAACAAATTACATTTAAATTAAATTATATTAAAACTAATACCAAAATTAAATAAATCTTTTCCTAAAACAAATAAACCACTCACCAAATTTAAATAAATTCCCCAATTAACTTGATTTCTTTCCTTATTCAAATCCATGCAAACCCTAACCCTAATTGACAACTATAAAAATAACACACTCGGCAACCTTACGCTGGCTGGCTCATTCTCACGGCAAAGACACTAACCGAAACCCTAAAATACTTTTCTCTTCATCTCTCTCATGCCCCCACGCTCAGCTCTCTCTGATCCTGACAGACCACAAACGATCATCACTCAGCTCTCCCACCCCTCGGCAACCCTCTCACTCTCGGCAATGACCCTTAAACCATCTTGACTCTCGGGCTCCTCTCTACCTCTCTCATTAAAGACTACAAACAAACCACCATAACAAAAGCTCTCTATCCTCTTAACCCCAAGATCCTCACGGCAATAGAACACAGTTCACTGACCTCACCGACTAACTGCCCTTTTGACTTCACTCAAAACAACTCACAGCCCTCACCACACACTCACCGCTTCACCTCAACACCTCGCCGCTTCAACTTGACACCCCACATCCACAAATCTTACCTAGCCTTCATCAGCCTTTACCACGCCATTAGCCACAAACTGACTCACGCCAATAGCCACCTACCCCTCACGCACCAAGAACCTTCACGTCATCAGCCCTTCAGCCACTCCAAGCCACTTACTTCACGCCACATAAAGCCCCTCCACAAACACTGTCCACTCATGCAAAAATGCATACCCCACTCAACTTAACCTAACAGACACTACCCTAAAATCACTCACGGCACTTCATATATCCTTGCAGCAGATCCCCACTGACCGAAACAATAAATCATAATAAACAGCCCCTTACCGAGAATCAAACAAAAATTCTGCCCCCCTAAAAAGTTTTCATATTCACCGTGAAACTCAACCCATTTGACCACCGAAACTGCCCTGAAATCTGCCTGAAAAACATTCCAAAAATCACCCCAAAACAGTGAGTAAACCGAGGGTAAACCGGTCCCTGGAACTGCCCCTAATCTGCACCCTAAAATACCCCAAAACAGTCCCCAAACAGTAGCCTAATAGACCTGAAACAGTGACCAGAAAATACACCCGAAACAGTAGCAAAATGGAGTGAAAACAGTAGCCCGAACAGCGAAACAGCGAGGAAAACCGTTGGATTAGTGAACCAGAAAAGTTACGGAGCAACAACCCTTCCGACGGCCGTGTAACGTGCTTTCGAGAGACGACAAAAGAGGTTAGACCTGATGGCACCATTTTATTTATTATCTTTCATTTTTATTATTTTATTTTAATATATTATCGCATGAGAGTCGTTTATTGAGGCATGATGTGAATTCTGGATGAACGGAATGTGTGTTCTCTTTTGTGGTATATCGGATGGAAACTCGGACGTAAATTCCGTAGCCGAATCCGAATGGACGGTATTGCGGTTTGCACTCGGGATACAATGCCACGTATCGCTTGAGAGACGCGTATTTCGTTTCATCCAAACTTGTATTTGAGCATGATGTAGTTAGTAGATTATTTATTTATCTAAGCATGATTTAGTTTAGAATATTGTTTATTTTTAAGCATGATTATGTTATTTTATGCACGATATTTTGTTTAATTTATGTTTATGTTTAAATGGTTATTTGTTTATTTTTGTTTAATGGTTCAACATGCTCGTTGTGTGATATTGTGTGTTTGCCGTTTAATGGCTTACTTCCAAGCATGCAAACTTAGATTAGGAGTTACTTTGATGAATTCATATTAGATCTAAGTTATTCTTGAGCATATATGTTGCGTAGATGCAGTTAGTTCATTGCACAAATCATATCGTTACAAGTGGCATAAGTAAGGGATCATTCCGAACCCAACGGTTTGAGGTCTTCCCTTGCGAGGGGTGAGTGCGGCCTTAAACTATTTTCCCGGTTCACACCGGGTGGCGACTCCATGTTATTTCTCCGGTTTAGTTCCCCCGCAGACTATTCCGTACTCCCACCTTGGCCGCGAGCCTAGAACAGCGTCGCCCAGGTCCTGTTGTCTACAACCAGTAATGAGATTGTTTTGGGATGCTTTAGATAAGTCATAATAATTGATGTGTCCTAAACTTTGATGCCAAAGATTGATCTCATCTATCCTAACAGCATTATGTTGGAGTTGGTGCTTGGAGCGTCAATCCGAATAATATAATGTACATTATATTTTATTATTTATTAATAAAATAACTATATTTTCATTTCAACCTTGTTAATGGTAATGTCATATGCATATTAGATTGATATATAAATATGCTGAGAATGACATTGACCTTAGAATAATCATGTAGTAATAATAGACACCGGTTGGTCCGACATTGGGATAGTATTACTATTATAAACTATTCTTAAAGTAAATATTCATAGTCGTTGGTTTTGGAATTGTAACATCCCGTTCGAAGCCAAGATGCTACCGGCAGGAGACAGGAAAACCCATCTCCATAAACCTCTATTTCTACTAAAATTTCAGCATGACCTTTGCTAAAAATCATGAAACCTGGATCCAAGTCCAGCACCTCGAGGTGTCATGGTAAAAAGAATTCAAAAAAACAATCTTCTTAACTCATGCAAATAGGCCTCCGGCCCGGCAAATCTCAACTCATATATAAATAGGCCTCTGGCCTGACATAAAACTAATAACTATAAATAACTACGTGCTCAGCACGATTATGTAGGGGTTTTTAGGGGGTGAATCCGGTAACGTAGCGGAAGCGGTGAAAATCCGATTTTCAGATTTCAAAACTTTTTCTCGGATTAATTAAATAAACATATTTATTTAATATTCCAATAATCAAATTATGAAATACAATTCAATAAATCATATTTAAGTGAATTTACCAAATTACCCTTACTTTGGTATTTTGTCCATTTTAGTCCGAAATTGATCTAATCAATTTTGAATGATTCTAAATCATTTCTAAGATGAACTTAGCATGTTCAAAACATCAAAACACCAAAAGAACCAAAATCCCCAAATTTCCCTCACAAGGCCGAGAGCCTCCTTTAGGTTCCATTTTGTGCATTTTGCATTCATGCTTCAAGACACATCCAAATGATATACAATCAACATGAAACTTTATATGCATCATATACACACATAAATACACAACATATATGAAAACCCCAAATTTGGAATTAGTCATGAACCCTAATTTTTCAATTTTCACAAATTGGACAAATTAGACCAAATACATTAAATCAATTACTTCAATCATCATTCTTCCATCCAATCCAAGTCTCAACACAATGAAACAACTCAAGATCAAATCTAGGTCATTTAAGAGTGGGTCAATAACTCTAGATTAGCAACATGGTTTCAAAAACCTTAAAAAAATGATTATAACTACAATAGTTACAAGCTTTCTTCATCACACATGCTCAACACTTTCAACCAAATTTCCATCATCAAAAACACAAGAAATAATGAAAATAATAACTTAAGAACATCATAAGATGTTGCCTAGATCCTAAGGAACAAATTCATTTCTAATAGTAAGTTTGAAAAACTTACAAAATCCAAGCTTTTCTTTAAGTTTTTCCTTTTCTCATTCACTTGCTTTCTTTGTTTTCTTAATGGTGTTTCTTGTAAAGTGTATTAGGTTAACCAATGAAAAGAAAATGAAAACAATATATACTTGGACAATATTTTGCCTTTGCCGAAATTCATAAGGCAAATACAAGTATATTAATTTCATTTTTCATTTCAAATCAATTAAACAACTTGCATAAATATCTAAAACACTTTAATAGATATTTAAATAAGTCAACAAAGGCAACTAATATCATTTACTTTAAATATCCTAATGTAAGATATTTATATTTTAATTAATTTAATCATTTAAAAATTAAATAATTAACTAATTAATCAAATACAAATATATTAAATATATGTATAATATTTACATTAAATATTAAAAACATATATTCATTTAGGATATAAGTCAAATAACTCATTTTGACTATTAATTAATGTGTATTTAAATTAATCAAGTATTAAATGTAAATACACAATAATTAGGCAAATGACTATCTAGTCCCTTTAGCACGTATCTTGCGTTTAACCTTTAAACGACTTTATAAATAATCAATATTATTTATTAATGTTGCTCTAGTGCTCTACGAGTATGTTTCATTATTGAGACTCTATAGATTCAGGTATATCCGTCACGAAATCAAATTTCGTGTCCATAATCTATCCACCCGTAGATTATGACGATCACGGATAATCTCGATGAACCATACAGGTCGAGGTCATGGCAAATGTATAATTCCTCCGTCACAGGTATCTGGATAAATCCCAGAGATATAGATGTAAACGTCAAATCTCTATCGGGATTATCCAGTCGACTGTTCTATTAGCAATCTCAAAAGAATGTTTAGAACTAGCTTCTAAACTTTACCACGGGCCCATGGTTTTATCTGATTGCTAATCATATGGACTACCTATGCTCTGATACACAGAACTGACAGATCCTATCTTGATACACATAGGACACCCTGAGGATCTGTCTACACCCAACGAACAGGCGGAGGTCTGATCTTAATAGATCAGTGACGTGACTGCCGTCTAAGTGTAGAAGATGTCTCATGTGCCCAAAATGGCATCTCAAGTCTAAGAATCACAAGTGCTACTCAACCCAAGAAGATTCTTATTGACGCTGGTGTACCATCCATTAAGAATCTTCGGTGAGTCGTTCAGTGTTTATCCGCTATAAACACCTACACGTCTATACTAGTCTCCAAGACTAATGGTTCATTGAGAAACCATTGGAATCATATATTCCAGTATACGACATGTACCGGTCTCAACGGGTTTACTATACTGACCAAGTAGTGTAAACCTTGACCAGGAACAGTCTGAGAATGACAACGTCATGATACTTCTCAATGTCCGTTGCGACGCTTTTGCAACTGTATCATGACTAATCATTCTCGGGTCATTACGTCTTTACCATATAGAAAGATAGATTATATTATAGAAATTGCATATATTATTGATAATAATAATGTTTTACAGAAGTATTTAACAGAAATACAACCGGGAATTGGCGCTCTGAGCACCAACCCCAACAGATTAAACTACAAATGAGATACAAAAAATTAAAACTAATGCTATGGGAGCCCAAACACACATCCCAGAACCATTCAATGACTCAAGACCGACTTGGCTGCATCAGGGTAATCCGCTTACTCGATGGCCGTTTACTTATGTTATACCTGGATAATTTACTCACTGTAGTAAACTTATCTGCTCGATTCCACATTATATTTCACATCTACGAAATTCTGATATCTCTCATACACCAATCTAGAAGCATTCATCCATGTTTGTACATACTATTTTTCCACATTAGAACTATACTTTATATACGAACAACATCATATTTTCTCCTAACTGGAACTAACTTATTATCTACCAAACCACCCAAACCCGTGGCTAAGGCCAACCCAAACCTGTGGTGGTTTAGTGAGCTTAAACTACGGCTGGTTACTTCATATGGATTACGTAAGCTAAATCATAAACATTAACTAACTATGAGCTGTAAAACTTTTACTGAAACACTGAGCTAAAGCCTCAGACCCCCATATGATATAAGATACTGACGCTTGATTCCATCCAATGGAATCCTCACAACTAGATTCTAAATATGGTAAATACCCAACACTCAACCCTTACATTAACATCACAAATCGATAATGCATCTGAACATACAATTTATACAAGGCACATACTCATAGCATACTACAATGCTACTCATCAAATCAGAACTGTATATGACTAAATTTCCATATCAAAGAAAATATCTCAAGAAAGCCAATCATTCTGAAAACTCTTTTCTTATCTGAAAATAATTCTCTTCCTGTGAAACTTTTCTGGAAATCCTTTTCTGTCTGTAAATCTCTGAGATTCCCTTAAAACTATTTCTCTTGAAAACGTGTTTATAAATCATCATTTTCTGTAAATCTGTCTCTGAAAATCCATTTCTGAAAATATGTTTTCTGAAAAACCTGTATCTGAAAGATCTGTTCTGAAAACTATCTTTGAAACTGATTTCTGAAAACTGTTTTTGAAAAACTTATCTCTGTCTGTGAAAACCTGACGTATGGGGGCGTTACGTATCGCCGTCCCCATACACCTAACTAGAGCCAGAAGTGCAAATCCATGACTTTGGGGCGTTACGTATCACCGTCCCCCAAAGCATGCCACTACTGTCCCTGTAAATGGTGGTCTTGGGGCGTTACGTATCGCCGTCCCCCAAGCCACTGAACTAGAACTGGGAGTGCGGATCTATGCTACCCTCCAAGTTCTGAAAATATGATCTAGGGGCATCTGTCATCCCTAGTCCTGAACTAGGATCTGGGGGCGTTACGTATCGCTGTCCCCCCAGTCCTCTACATGTGCACATGTGTTGTCCGTCAATTCCATATCTGATCAAGTTACATACTCAGGTGGGTGTTTCCCCCCATGCCTCGAAAATCATAAAATATTTTCTGAAAACGTTACTTTCCAAGTAAAAATCTTAAATCATAAACTTTTTTTATGAAATGACTGTAATGATAATAAAAATATGGTTTAACGCCCTAAAGCGTAAAATAAGTCTGATATGTATATATAAAATAACAAAATGAAAATTAATTTAATAGGGTAGTGTCCACTCACTATAACTAGGATCCATGGGCGTTACGCATCGCCGTCCCCCTGGTCCTGGGTCTATATCTGTCAATGAACATTGTGTCTCCCTCTGGGTATGCAAAATGCATATGTATCATCATAACAACCATATGATCATGTAAGTCATGCAATGAAATACAATGAAATACAATGCAATGCAATGTCATTACCCATATACATAACAGCAAAGTCGACTACACCCAATTACGAGTTGGTGACATCTCACTCATCCAATACATACAAAATAGACCTGTACCCCATTTCAACAAACTCAACCATATGAAAAATGCTCGCACGTGTCATTAAACATAAACACATTTCATACACTGATTCCACACTCTGACCAAAACTAAATTGAGGTCTGGAAACTTAGTTAAAACTCTTTACAAAACTCTTACATCACTCGTACTGAAAACGTGTTCTACTAGAAGACATGCTTAACTATAAAAATGTAACGACAACTTGTGCTAAACTTTTCATGCTGATACTAGCTTGCTATCTAGAAACCCGACACTATGAATGCTTTCAGACAATCTGTTTCTATACGTGCCCTTTACGAATCTCACGGTATGTACCTCTCGAAACTCTCATTTCATACTTTCTAAAACTCAATAACTATTATTACTTATTTTTATAAGTCTTCAATCTATACACATATTTAAACATATAATCAACCCTCGTACCTTGTCTACTACGACGAGTTCATAGTGAGATACTTACCTGGTGTCCATGATATCCCTTCTCTTTCCTCATCTGTAACACAAAATACGGACTGTAGGGGTAGTTAATCATGGAAAACTTACTGATAGCATAACTCCCAAAATGTCCGGGAAAATCCCAATTAAATTCATTTTCAGTGATTTCAGTTTCATTTTCATAATAAATTCAATACTCATATAACATCATTATACATGTTCTATGTCAATCACATAGCTCAAATATGCAAATTACGCATTTCCGACAAATCTTCCTAAAAGTTTCCAAAAATATTGCGGAAGGATCCTAACCCTCCAAACCACTCTGAAATTTACTTAAATACTATTGTTTCATCATAATTAAGTCATATCCTTAATTACGTTCATCAAAGCACAAATGGGTGTGAAACCCGATTTTACCGGAAATTCACTTTACTTATCGCATCGATCATATTCGCTCTAATTTCTCTCGAATACTACCATATACACATATTCAATATACTTATGCTCAAACAATTCAATTTATATCATTATGTTACTCTACGAAGCTACTGGAAACATCTGAATATTTAGCATAAAACTTGAAATTAACGACTTTTTACCGAGAGCTCTTACCAAGATTTCGAGGCCATATACAGACTCCAAACGATCCCACGAACGCGCTGTAATCGACGGAATTCCGATCGGAGCTACTATTCATTCGATGTTACTGTTCACCACCGCTTATTCTCCTCGTTTTGCATGCAACCGAGCATGGATCAGAAAAATCGTCACTGCCATCTTATAGTACTCTCCAAGAGCTTCGATTTGGCAGGTAGCTCGGGCTGTGAAATGAAGTGACGAGCCAGGATCGGGAAACCCAAGCTTGCACCCTTCTCCTCTATTTTCTCGTCATTTCGGCCGCCTATTGGGGAATCGCCGGCCACCACGTGGCCAGCCATCTCTGGACGATATCGGCGGTGCTGGCGCGCACCACTGGGGGTGGCCGACTGGCCGTACGCCGGCCACGTCTCTCTTTCTCTCTCTTCTCCCTCTCTTTCACGTATCTCATTTGTTTTTTTTTTGTAATAACAAATAGTTATAGTGTCATTTCTTCTGAAATGACTAAATTGCCCCACTTAGAAGAGTATTTTCAGAAATCAGCTATTTTGAAGCCCTTCTGATGTGATTGTCGAAAAGTGTTCAACACAAAAGTTGTTCATCTCGGAAAAACGAGTCTGATGGTTTAAGAATCAACTCAATCGGAGTTTGTTTGCGATCTTTCTAGCTGAAAAAGAAAATTTCTCTATTTTAAATAATATACATAAATCGCGTAAGCATTGTCACGTGATTTCCAATACATCAAATATCTATTTTAAAATATCTCGAGCTATATTTCAACACTTAAACTCTTTTTCTCTGATATAGTCGCATTTAAGATCCGATCTGCAATATAAAATCCTTCCAGAAGAGTTTCTGAATTCATGGATGTTACAGGAATACAGTCGAATTCCTGTAACCTAGAAGACTAACACATGTCGTATATTTAAATCGGAGTTCCAATGGTTTAACTTGATGTACCATGAGCTTAGGAAGCTCGTACACACATGTGGGTATTCATTGGAGCGAACATTGAATGACTCATAGGTGATTCCTAATAGTTGGAAGTACACACCACCGTCAATAGGAAACTCCTCGAGTCGATTAGCATATGTGATTCTTTGATTATAGGATAACATTGATTTTTTGTGTGATCATCACACTTTGATGCCATATATATCAAGACCTTTCATGGTCTGACCGCTAGATGTTCGTTGGGTATAGACCGATGTACTTTCATTAATCATATGCATATTAAGATAGGATCCGTCGGCCCGTATGTGTACCATAAGGGGTTTAGGTATCAATGTGAGTAAGTCACGATTCTTAAAATTTTTGCCAAAACTGATCACCTAAATTGATCACATATATCAGAAATGGTGTTCTGATAATTGTAAAGAATCGTAGACATGTCGACAATATAAGATGTGCGCCTAGAAAACTTGACGATGTAATCTATGTTTCCTAAGCACAACTCGGATAGCCTATGATGGAGGGATTGTTAAAAATATGTGATGACCTCAACTTGTATAATTCATAAAGGTCGTTCGTGTTCTTGTGAATTCAGAGGTGACTGAATTGCGTACATATGAGCTAGGCTTATATGACGAACGTGTCTGGACTTAGAGAGTCCCACAATATGAAGTGTACTCGTTGAGAACTCGGGTAACCGATAATGTTTGATAATAAATAATATTTGATATTATAATTATCAGAAAAAAATAATTAAGTGTTATTGGATAACATTAATTATTTACTTTGACCCAATTGGATTATTTGGATTAATCCAAAATCACACAAGGCTTTGTTGTAATTTCATAAATATATATACCATTGGAGGATATTTTGATAATTATAAATATGTAATAATAAGTGTATTTGGCTTGATTTAATTGGATTATATCAATATGGTAGACATTGAACTAATCAATTGGATAAACTTTTGTCTTGATTTAATTGGATTAAATCAAAGTGGTAGACAAATGTGATTAGTCACACCTAATTATGTATAATTGGACAAAATGAATTAAGCCTACATAAAAGTTTTTTAGAACTTTTATTAATTAAAAATTACATAAACTTCACTATAAAAGGCAAGCTTGAGAAAGTTTGTAAACAAAACAAAACAAGCTAAAACAAGTATGAAGCCAAAAAAAAAAATATTAGCCTAAGTAATGTTTTGTAGAAGAAGCTTTGGAAGTTCTCTACAACAACAAGGAAAAGAAGATTAGATCTTCGAATCACGCTTGCTAACTTTAGAAGTTCTCTACACCAACAAGGAGAATAAGATTGGATCTTCGAATCAAGCTTGCTACCTTTAGAAGTTTTCTACAACAGTTCAACAAGGAGAAGAAGATTGGTTCTTGGAATTTAGCTTGCTAGGTAAGTTTGATCTTCTCTAAAGTTATGTTTTCATTAGTGAGTTTTAATCATTAATGAAACATATAGTGATGTATTATATATTGGATACATAATAACATAGCTTGATGTTGAAATTAGGCTAATGAATTGTGTATGGATGCTTTCGAAGCATAAACACAATATTGTGATTAGGTCAAAATGTTTATGTTGGACATAAACATAAAATTAGAGTTTGGAACTCTAGATGAAAGCTTGGAGCTATGGCTACCATTCTAGAATCACTTGACCATATTCACGAGTCATCTCATTATGGGATTCTATTTTTGTTTATGTTTTGATTGAAAAAACAATACATATACATATTTAGAATATATATATATATATATATATGTTTATTGTATAACATGTATTGATGTTGGTTTTGAAATTAAAATTATTTTTGGTATGTGTTTAAGGATTTTTCAAAAAAAAATATATATATATATATATATATATGGATCAGTGGCTTATGCGTTGTAGCGTAGCATGCTGCGCAAGCAGATGTGCAAGAATGCGCTACGCGTGCTAGGCGTGCAACACGCTCATGATCCGGTTTTCCGGACTCCGATTCATCCCCGGTATTTCCCTACTCGTAATGGAATAAAATATTTCATTAAAATATTTAAAAAATACACTCATGCTAAATTGCCACAGGTTAGACCTATTTCTGCTGCATGGGGCACCGATCCGACCCTAGGGGTCCCACAATCACCTCAATATTTACACATAGCAAACAGACCAAAAAAAAAATCCCATAGCAGTTGTTAATAGTCCTAAGACCTGTAACCACATAGTAACCTTGAACATTGTACACATAGAACATTTTCTTCTCAAAGCAAACCTCTAAGCCAGTATCAAAAAAGTGACTGACACTCAGGAGATTTGCAGTTAACCCTTAAACAGAAAAGACATCATCAAGGACAAGTAGTCTGGGCAAAGAGATTCTTTATTTTCCCATAATTGGTGCATTTCCCTATCACAAAAAGTAATATTTCCAGTCATGTTCTCTTCGGGAAACAAATATAGCTTTATCACCACACATGTGTCTGGAGCATCCGCTATCAAAGTACCACATTTGGTTGTCCCTAGCCTTAAGGGCTATGTGTGCAACATAACACTCTTCTTTCATGACCCAAAATTGTCTAGGATGTTTACTTGATCCTGAGTTCCTAGTCAACATAACTAATTTCTCACTGATGAGTTTGGTCTGATGGGATAAGTTAGAAACTCGTTGAGGCAATGTGTTTGACATATTTTTATGGGAGGTGTTACTAGTCCTATTTTCGTTTTTTCTGAGCTGGAAGCACTTAGGTCGAGTGTGACCTATTTTTCCATAGTAGTGACATATGGGAACAAACCTAGGATGAGCATCTGAAGCTTTGGGTTGGGTATTAAGAGGGTTAGCTTTGGTAACATGTTGCTTGCCATGGTCTATAGTAGAAACATCTCTATTTGGTTTATCAGTAGTGTTTTCTGCTGGGAAAAATGTAGTTTTGGAGGTCGAAGCACCCTTGTCATCAGACTTAACAAAACCTAAGCCTCTCTTGTCACCAGAAGACACACCTAGCCCTAACATTTGGTCAAGCTTATGAGAGCCATAAGAGAACGTATACAGCTGTGATCGAGTCTCTTCAAGTTATTTTTCTAATGACTTGATCTTACGTTCTAAGCTTTTGTTCCTTTCCTTGAGCTATGCAACAACTAGCAGAATTTTCTCATGTTTTATTTGAGCGTCATCTCTTTCTAGTTCAATCTCTCTAAGTTGTTTTCTTACTTCAGTATTTGTCTTTTTGGTGCTCAAACTCTCATTGTATAGCTCAATGAAGGCTATCTAGATATCTTCCTCATCCTCAAAGTCACTGGACTCAGAGCACTCTGATGCGCCCTTAGGTTCATTGACTACTTTGGAGCCCTCATGATCTCTCACATCACAGGTAAATGCCATATAAGTGAAGTTTCTTTCTGATCCAGAATCATCAGAAGCTTCCTCATCAACTTCTTCATCATCGGCCAAAGACACAACCATAGCCTATTTTCCCTTAGACTTTATGTAAGTAGGGCATCCAGGTCGAATATGCCCAAAGCCTTGGCACCCGTGACATTTAATGGCTTGTGATTTCTTATCTTTCTCATCTATATTCTCATTTCTCCCAGTCCTAAGACAATGGTTACACTCCCTCGGTTTCCCAATCCTCCTCTTATCAATGCCAGAACCATTTTTCTTGGGATTGAGGAACTTCTTGAATGTCTTCACAAGCATGGCCATGTCGTCCTCTGATAATGATGTGTCTTTGTCTTCATTAGATGTATCGCAAGTTTCCAATTTCACTATTTTCAAGACAATATTCTTGGACCTTTTATAACCTGGGAGTTTACTCTCGTAAACTTGAAGGTTACACACAAGATCTTCTAGCTTCAAATTGTCTATATCTTTCTCTCCTCTATAGTAGTGATCTTGGGCAAGAATCTCTCGGGGAGTGACCTAAGGGTTTTTCTAACGTCACAATTTACAAGGATGGTTTCACCAAGATTGAAACTAGAATTAACTATATCATTGATTTCAGCATAAAATTCATCGAAAGTTTCATCCTTCTTCATGCGAGCCATTTCAAACCTAGTAGCGAACTCTTGAAGTTTGTTGTTCTTGACAAACAGTGTGCCCTCATGAATAGTAGCAAGGACGTCCCAAGCATTCTTGGCCACTTCACACATAGAAATCCTCCTAAAATCTGAGGAACAAATAGTGGTATGTAAGGCATTGATAGTTTTTCTATTCCTATTGCACTCATCAAACTCCTCATTGGTCCACGTAAGTTTATCTTTTAGGGAGGAAACCTCATTAACTGTGACCATGAGAGGTTTCCAATAGTACTCCACACATATCTACACCCTATTGTCTAGGTATTTGAGGAAAGCTCTCATATAAATTTTCCAGTGAGGGTACTCTGTCCCATCAAAGAATAGGGGACAATTTAAAGGTTAACTTATATCCATATAAGACTGGCCAAATGCCGAGGTCAGTCTCTGATACCAATTGAAAGTTACAAAGATTCTTACCATACACATCTATGGGGGTAATAGGTGTAATATGCAGAAATTAAAAATTCTACTCAATCTAAAACACGTTTCAGTTAGAGTTTCTACGATCAGATATCAAACACCTTTAAGTCTAACAAGTCAATTGAAATAAATTACCAAACACAAATAATAAATTGCAAAAAATAAACAAAAGAGAAGCGGATTTGTTTACGAAGTGGAAACTCTTTTCAGAGAAAAACCACTTCTGGTATAGGCTACCACCTAAATCCACTATATGAGAAAAACTTACAGAGATGGTGAAAAGACCTAAAGCAACAATTTTGCTGAATTTATTTCCACTATTGTAATTACCCGAGGAACTCCCCAAGCCTGCACCAATTAGCTTTCTTCAGAACATCTGAAGTCTCAGCGAATTGAATTTGCAAAACTCACGCGTCGGAGCTTTGAATGCCAATCTCCACCTTAAAATTGAGAAGGCTTAAGGTATTGGCAAGGTTTGTGTTTGGAAGGTAGATGGTGATGAAACAAGAAGATCACTCACAAAGAAGAAGGAATGAGATTGAGTCTTCAAAGATGAGTGCTCTTTAAAGGGTTTGGAAAACTGAATGCAAAATTTCATAGGGTAATATTTTTCCAACCCTTGTAAAGAGGGTATATTTTTTCTTTTATAGGTAGGGTTTTCCTTAAATTAAAAAGGCTTCCAAAACGCATCAAAAATATAACAGTTATGCACATGCGTTCGAACGCCTGAAGAACACACAACGAACGCGAAAGGTTTCGCAAAAATATTAGAACGCCACTTCGAATGTGACTCAAACAAGAAGCTTCTGGATAGTTTCCTTCGAATGTGAAGAAAAATGTAACTTGACTTGGACGTGAGTCATCTGGAAGCTTTCGTTCGAACGCACTTACGAATGAGATACTAACGAATCTCGTTCGAACCCCATGAAGAACACATCACGAACGCAACTCTAATAAATTCATCTGCTGATGTCAAAACATACCCAAGCACTTCAAGACACAATACAACTCAATATAATATAATTTGTTACGAAATTTGCCAACACAATAGACCCAACAGATAGAATATGTCTATTTTTAATAATTTGAAGTATACAACTGATAATTTTTAAAAAATAAAATGTTAATTTGAACTATCGTTAAATTTCGAATTGAGGAGTGATATTTTCTAAAAAAAAACAATTACAGGTTGACGTTAATGTAAAATAATATAAAATTACAAGTTAAAGTTAATATAAAGTTATATAATTATTTCAAATTCTTGAATAATGCAAAATCTGATCAACTATGAATGTTTTCTGGGAAGAGATCGAGGGGACGGTGGAGTCCTTCTAAGTTCATCTTTCTTCCGACCTCGAGATTTGGCAAGAACAAGCATGTTCCGATCTGCTCGTTGTCTATCAAGAGCACGTCATTCAGCTAAACAGGTTTTTGAGTCCGCTCTTAAGGGACGTGGCTTGGTGGCAAAGGGTTTATGATTTGGTTGCTAAATACTAGATTCGAGTACAGGAGGTGCAATTATTTGTAAGAACCTGAGACAGCCAGGGGCTTTACATGTTCCACTTAAGCTTAGGTCGAGTGGTTTGGCAGCGGGGTTTCCCATGTTTCCAAAAAAAAAATATTTTCTGAGTTAACTAATAAAGTTGCAAATAATACAAAGATTGTAATAATACTTGAGAGTTTTTCCATTTTAAAAACTTTCATTATATACACTACTAAAAAAATGCTAATTTATGACACTTTTTTATATATATAAAAAAAAAATGTATCACGAAATATGTCAAAAATTTATGATAGTTTTGTGTTATAAAATGACTCGTGTCATAAAATTATGACATATTTGTGTCATAAAAATTATGTCATAAATAATATGACAATTATATGTCATATTTTATAATTTTCATTTTTCTCATAATTTACTGTAAAATAATATGACAGAAAACTATCATAAATTAAAACGATGTCATTTTATTTTATGACATAAATATGTCATAAATTTATGACGTATTTATTTATGACATATTTATGTCACAAATAAAACGACGTCGTTTTGTTTATGATTAAAATATGTCGTAAATCTATCGATAATAAAAAAAATAACAATTCAAATAGATCCGAACCCGTAATCTTTCACTAGACTACATTTTTCTTATGAAATTACCAAACTAACTTAAGTTAAAAAATAAAATTACAAACATTTTATAATTTAACCTACATTATTTTATTTTGAATAAAAATCTATAACCCAATACTAAAATTCATTCCCCTCTTCCATCCAAATCTTCCCTATCAGTTGCCAAAACGGCACCAGAAGTCTTAATAATCATCCCAACCTGCTCTTCCAAATTTTTCAGCTTCGTGTCTCCAATCTCCACTCTTTCAACGAAATCCATAATCGTCATTTCTGCCTGTACCGCCATGCATCAGCTCTCTGTCTCTCTGTCTCCTCTCTCTCAGGTGCGTTTCTATAACTATTTCATTCTTTTGTTATCATTTATAGTACTATTTCAATCATTTATTGCATCTCTCTCTTTCGATCAACAAATTGAAATTTTGAAACCCTAACTTTACCACCTCTCTCTCATGCTGACTCTCTCTCGTGTTGACTCTCTCTCTCACTCTCTTGTCTCTGTCAGTGCCCTCTTTTTCATCGGCTCACTACTTCACTCTCTATTGGTACTGCAACTTGGACCATACTACGCACTCATTGTCGACGTCTACAACGACAAGATCAAGCACTTGCTCGAACCAAAGTCACAAACTGGGACCGACCGGATCCAGTTCCACCAACTCAACATCAAGCAAGATTCTCGACTCGAAAGCCTCTTCAAGATGGCAGATCTGGTAATTTTGATCCTTTCTTTCGCTTTTCATTTCTTTTTTCCCCTTTCAATGCTGTGGCAGTGTACTTCGTGGATGTGAGTAATGGTTTTGGATGGAAATATGAGAAGGAACCACAGCATGATTGGTGCACTTTGATTGCTAACAAAAATACTGAGGTGCAGCACCTTACTGGTATCTGATGAGTGATCAATATGGATACATTTGCCACCCCTATAGCTTGATGTTTTGTAAGTTATCTCGAGTTTTATGAGTACTTTGATGTGTTTTGGGTTCGTTTTGCAGGTAAAAATAATATCGAGACTCAATGGAATTAACGAGGGATGAAAAAGGCAATATATAGAGCAATTTATGGCAAATTCGAGTCAAAACTCGCGTCCCGATGCCGTATTACGTGTCGAGACGCCCAAATAAAGAAAACAAACAGTGAGGCGCAGAAGGTGGGGTGTCGCGACGCCCACCATGGCGAATCGCGACATGCCGAAGAAAGGGAAGTTGCATTGCGATGTGATTCAATGCGAGTCACGACGCGGGTGCATATCCAGACTCGTCTTTGACTCGATTTTAAGAAGGAAACACCCTCGGACCTCCTATATAAACAACAATTCGTCCCAAAACCAGAAGAGAGTTTTCATAACCTAATTTTACAGCCTCCATGAGATATTTTTGAGGGATAAGACATAACACATCAAGGGAGCACATCACAGAAACTCAATAGCAAGGAGTGAAGGACTGGCGATCTTGACAGAGTTTCTTCTTTCCTTTACTTCCTTAATATTTTGTTTATCATTGAATTTTTATTTAGAGTTTCTAAACATGTGTAGTAACTAAACCTCTAATACGAGTTTGTGATGAAACTCGCATTTATGAACTTATAAATTGATTTTCTTATATTTTGTGTGATGTTTTGGTTTATATCATATGCTTAATACTTCTTGTTGCCTGATCACCAATAGGATTGATGAGGTAAACTTAGATGAACTTAACAAAGGAATTTTAGTTTTAACCTTAGATTCAATAGCACACGATCTCATCTTAGAGATTTCCCTCCATGATAGAAATATACTTGTAGGGCGGGTGTAGCCATAATTGGAACTTGTTCTTAATGAATTTGGAGTGATTTAGTTAAAATAAAGATATAGTTAATTAAGTTACTTTGGATATTTGCACTCGACCATCAAAAGAGGCTTGTGGATATCTTAGTGTTTCAGGTTAATAAACCAATATATTACACAAATATAGGACAACCAATTCATCTTTAGAATAATACTGGGTGGATTCACAACCCTAGATGTTTTCTCTCATTGATTGTCTCTACAAATTTCCATAGTTATATTTATTTGCATTACCCTTAGTTCAAACTTAATTTAATATTAATTAGATACTCGTTGTGCAACACCCC
>SKCR01028289.1:0-210927 GCA_019454045.1 Zanthoxylum bungeanum | reverse complement strand
TCTCTCCATTTCTCAATCAAGCTAGCACTAGTATTACTTCTACCCGTTACACTACACTTCTAAAGAAACCTCATTTACATGGAGGGGAATAGGTGAGAAGAGAATACAAAGAGAATGAAGGTGATAAGGCTGGACACGCAGGTCCAATTTAATAAATCGAATTTATTACAACAATTTCTAAAATTGCCCCACCCGACTAATATCTATCCGATATACATTATTCATACAACACAACCACGTATTCACACACATAAGCATGCTATCAATCAATCTAATCAAATAATTAATCTGATAATTAAGTGATCATCCAATGTTCAAACAACGATTTGATTTTGTTCGAGTCAAACTCGTTTTTGCGAATAAGTACTTAAAGTACGAATTCATGAATTAAATTAAACTACATCATTAAATCTAATTTAACATGTATTTAATACTAATTCACTATTCAATTCCAAATTAAATATTACACTTTTATTTAATAAACCTTTTACGATTTAAATTCCAAATTTAATCGTAACGTGTCTCAAAGACCGATTAACGTCCAACGTCAATTCAATTAAAGTCCAATGGGCTTTTAATTGATTTCTTAAGGCGTGGACTTTTGGTCAACTCGGGTCAAACCGATAACCAAAGTCCAATCCGGGATTTACCCCATAAGCCCATAAATCAATCTTGGCCCATTAGGCCCAATTGAACTTTAAAGGTTCATTAGTCGCATTTGGGCTTTATGGTTAAAGTTTTGGGCCCAATTGGATCCAATCCATTTGGCCTAAACCCAACTTGATAAAATCAAGCCCAATAGGCCCAAATACAACATTAGAAGCCCAATATCAAAAATAGGCCCAATTAATTAAATATACAAAATCCAATTTCATATTCAATTAACCTAAAGTGTATTACATGATTAATCAACTAAATCAACATTTCCAAAACACTAAATTAGTCCAATTAATCATACTCAATTCATTATTATATGTCTAACACACAAATTGAAAAATCAAACCCATTAACATGCTTCTATGCTCTCGGCCAAGGAGGGATTTTGTGTCCGATTCGGTTTCGATCCAATCGAACCCACTATCGACATTAAATCACCATCCAATTTGATTTCATATACATCCAATGTCACAAAATCAAAATTACCAAGACATTAGGGCAATAACACATTCGGCCAACATAGAATTTTTGGGGTTTTTGTCCAATTCGAAATCCAATCCAATTCGATTCAAAATAACATCAACCTAAATGATTCCAACTCATCAAATGAATCAAAAATCAAAAATTCCAAGAATCCAAAAACACTATACATTCGGCCAAGAGGAAATAATTGGGGAAAATTGTTCTAAACATTTTTTCTTGAAATTGATCAAATCAATCTTCAATATAACATATACTAAGCATGCTCAATCATCCAATTTTGTTAAATCATGCTCAAATACAAAATACCCAATTTTAAGCCCTACATTTTTCATACTTGAACCTAAGCTCTTGATGCCATTGTTGGTTTTAATCTAGGTCCCAAGATCAAACAAGACAGGAAATTAATGCGTGAATACATCAACAGAGGTAGCGGAATACTCACATCGATCGGTTGAGTCGATTTGAAGACGAACAAAGCCACAAAACTCACTGCCTCCTGCGTGAAACTGCAGCAGTCCATTGTCCACGTTTTCAGATTTTGAGCTGAGAAAACGGAGCTCCAAGCCTCGTCCGACGGATCCCGGCTCATGGGCGAAACTCCCTACCACCTTCGCAAGACTCGTAGTGTGCTAGCACTTGCGGTTATCACCATGAAAACACAACTCTTGCTTCCCTTTGTTCACGCCAAAATTGGTTCCAAACCAGTCCATTTTTATTCTGTTTTAGGCGTGAGAGAAGAGAGAAATTTTGAAAGAGAAGAAGTTGTGTAATGGTTAGATACAAAAGTGAAAAATCAATTTACCTTTTATATTTTCCAAAATATAAAAATGATTTACCTTTTGCTTTAATTCAAAATCAAGCAAAATGTTGGAGCCAAAAGCAAAAGATGCTTTCCAACCACTTGCATCCACTATTCACATCAACTTTAAGTCATATCAACTTTAATAAAGTGACATGTCTTTCAATCAATCAATCACATCAATCAATCACATCACTCAAAGTGACATTTGATTTGACGCTTGATGTGACGAATGATTTGACGCTTGATGCGACTTGCGATCCCGCACTCGAATTCGAAATACGAATGCGCTCGCAATCACACTCGGGCTCGGGTTCGCTAATTCTAAATTAACGATTTTTCCGTCGCGTCGTAATTAAATGATTACGCCTAGCGAATTCACTATTCACGTCGCTAACGAATTAATTCTAAATTAATTCGTTCGCCCGAATTAAAATCTAATTTTAATTCCGCGTCGAAATCTAATTTCATTTAATATATCGAATATATTAATTTATCGATTAATTTGAATTAATCGTTATCTCTCTCTAGACGATATTTTATCCTAGATAAAATATCTTGTTATTAATCCTAGATTAATTCTCTCTCTCTTCTATATAATCCCAGATTATTCAAGAGTGCGAGTTGTGCGTCATCGGTGGATTATCGGGAAGTGACCCATGAGATCCCCGGATAAGTTGGCAGTAAATACGGTCGTCGGAGTATCCGAATCACGTACGTACCAAGTACTACGTTCTACCGATTTACGAGACAAGGTCGACTCCTAGCAAAGCACCAAGTCTACCCAATTCTCCGGACATATCCATTTAAGAATATTTAAGATCTGTTATCAAGCGTAGTATACCAATATATTGTGCGTATCGGCCCAATATCGGATAGTCACGTGCTAGGGCTGGGGCTGGATAAGTGTCTGCCCCGTCCGAAACACATGTCGGATGTCTGGTAACATAGTCTCTATAATCGGATATTCATGACCTGGTCACAATATCCCGATTGGTTGCGCAACACTCAAGAGCACTAGTACCGTATCCAGCGTGACATCATCTCCACTATGACTGAAGTGATACTTCCGTCTCGACATCACATCCAATACACTACGACTCTCTGATAAACCCAGAAGTGGTGTACGCAGAACCGGTTAAAGCCCTGTACCACCAAGACCAAAGTCTACCGATTATCGCAAGTATTAGCGATGCAAGTCTCAGGTTAAGACTATACACACCTACCTTGATTTCGGCCTCCCATAGACACATATTCATAATACCAATGGGATTCCGAGGGGTCTATCCAGAGCGAAGATGTTTCCCGTACCATCGGTGAAACACGACCTCCTATCGCACTTGCATAAGTATCCAATACTTATATATATGAGAACTATGCCGTTGTGCCCTCACAACGCACACAAGTGCAATACTAGCCTATTCCGCATTATCGATGTCCTGTCTCGATAATACTCCGGCTAGGGATTAAAATTAGATTTTATTCGGGCGAACGAGTTAATTTAGAATTAATTCATTAGCGACGTGAATAGTAATTTTGCTAGGCATAATTATTTAATTACGTAGCGACGAAAATTCGTTAATTTGGAATTAACGAACCCGAGCCCGGGAGTGTTTGCGGGGCCGCTCACATTTCGAATCAAGTGGGGCCTGCAAGTCACATCTAGCGTCACATCATTAGTCAATCAAGTGATAGAAGTCTTATCACTATTTGGTGAGTGACATCTAGTCACTATTCATTGATTGATGGGAGTTGATGGAAGGTTAAATGCTTGTACCTCTTTTGACTTTTTGAAATTCAAAAATTTGGTATATGTTTTAATTGATTTTGGAAATCAATTAACCTAACACATTTTTTTTCTTCTCTCTCTCACTCTTTCCTTCTCACGCCCAATGGGCATTTCTTATTCTTCATTTTCTATCAAGACCGAGAATGAAGATGAAGTTAAGGGAAATTTTGTGGCAAAATTTCCGGAGCGCTAGCACACTAATGAATCTTACAAAGTGATAGGGAAACCCACCCTTGGGCATGGAATGCACACCAATTTTGGAGCTTGGAGATGGCCGAAAATGGAGGATAAAATGGAGCCCAAAATCGTGAGCCACCTTGGAGGAAAGCTTGGAGATTTTCGTTGTTCCTCGCGTCGTAAAAGCCGATCATTGTAAGTATGATTCCGTCATGCTTTTAGGAGTATTCACATAATGTTTCTTGCTTGAAAATGATCATTGGGACTTAATAGAAACCCAACAGTGACCATGTTAGGTTTAAAGCCATACTTGTAGCAAAAGGATTTCCTCAACGGGAAATGGTAGACTATAATGAAATTTTCTCACCTATAGTTAAATTTAAGACTATTAGAATGATGTTAGCTCTAGTAGTTCAATATAATCTCGAATTGGAGCAATTAGATGTAAAAAATGCCTTTCTACATGGAGAATTAGAAGAGGAAATTTACATGTCTCAGCCTGCAGGTTTTATAGATAAAACCCATCCTGAGTATGTTTGCCTGCTCAATAAATCCTTATATGGTCTTCAACAGTCACCTAGGCAATGGTACAAGAGATTTGATAAGTTTGTGCTTAGTATTGGGTTCATAAGAAGTAAATATGATAGTTGCTTCTATTTCATGCTTAATGATAAATGTCCTGTATACTTGTTACTGTATGTAGATGACAAACTTCTAATCTCTGAATCAATGAATGCTATTTGAAAACTTAAGAAACAATTGAATAGTGAATTTGACATGAAAGACCTAGGTAGTGCTAAAAGAATTCTAAGTATGACTATTGATAGAGATAGAAGTAAAAGTTGCCTGAAAATACACCAGTCTACATATTTGCAGAAGGTAGCATCTAGGTTTGGGGTAAGTGGCTGTAAGCCCGTTAGTCAGCCTCTTACGAGTCATTTTATTTTATCTAAATCCTAAAGTCCTACTAATAGGTCTGAGATGATTAAAATGGAAAATGCATCTTATGCAAATGTTATAGGTTCTGTGATGTATGCAATGATTAGTACGAGACCTGATTTGTTATATGTTGTATCTTTGTTGAGTAGATTTTGTTGGGTTTTCTAGGTTTGCCAAGATCTAATTAAGAAAGAAATTAAGTGAATACAACAAAGTTAAAGTAGCGGAAATACTCACTTTGATCGGATTTGCAATGCGCCGAACAACAAAACTTTTTGCTCCTTCCTTGAAGCTCTCGGCCATGGCCTCCATGGATGTCCTCTTTGTGTTCTTCAAGCTACAACCTTTGTGTTGTGATTCCTTGCTCATGAATGAGTTTCCCTATCACCTTCGGACGACTCTTTATGTTCTAGCATTGGAAAGATTTGCCACAAATCTTTCTCATTCTTCCTTGTTTGTTCTCGGCATTTTGGGAAAAAATGGAGAGAATTTTGGCCCTTGGCCGTGAAAGTGGAGAGAGAGAGAGAGAGAAATGAGTTGCTTTGTTTGTGTATTTGGTTTTCCAAAAACTAATACCAAAAATTATTTTCCATAATTTTTTATATGCCTTTCAAAAAGTCAAACAAATTTTTGGAGCCAAAATGACAATTAATGCCTTCCAACAACTCACATCACTCATGAATAGTGACTGACATCACATCACTCAAAGTGACAAGACATCCATCACTTGAATGACTAATGATGTGACGCATGATGTGACTTGTGGGCCCCACTTGATTCGAAATACGAGTGGACCCGCAAACACTCCCGGGCTCGGGTTCACTAATTCCGAATTAACGAATTTTCCGTTGCGACATAATTAAATCAAATTTAATTAAATAATTATGCCTAGCAAAATTACTATTCACGTCGCTAGCGAATTAATTCTAAATTAACTCGTTCGACCGAATTAAAATCTAATTTTAATTCCGCGTTGAAATCTAATTTCGTATAATATATCGAATATATTATTTTATCGATTAATTCCAAATTAATCATTCTCTCTCTTTAAATAATATTTTATCCTAGAAAAAATATCTCCGTAATTAATCCTAGATTAATTTTCTCTCTCTAATAATTAATCCCAAATTAATTATGTTCGAGTCATACGTCATCGGTGAATCTTTGGGAAGCGACCCATAAGTTCCCCGGATATGTTGGCAGTAAATCCGGTCGTCGGATTATCCGAACACGTACGTACCTAGTACTATATTTTTACCGATTTACGAGACATGGTTGGCTTCTAGCAAAGAACCATGCCTACCCAATTCTCTAGAAATATTCTAAAAGGAATATGTAATCTATGTCGGACGTAGTATACATAGTATTGCGTATTGCGATCCAGTATCGGATGTTCACGTGCAAGGCCTGGGGCTGGAAATGTGTCTGCCCCGTACGAAGCACATATCGGATATCTGGTAACTAGTCTCTATAATCGGATAAATATGACCTTTTCATATTATCCCGATAGCTACAGCATAAAAGAGTACCAATTCCATATCCTACGTGACCATCATCTCCATATGACTGAAGTGATACTTTCATCTTGACATCACACCCAATACATTACGATTCTCAATATACCTTGAAGAGGAGTACACAGAACCTGTTAAAGCCCTGGACGACCAAAACCAAAGTATATTGATTGTCGCAAATATTAGCGGTGCAAGTCTCAGGTTAAGACCAAATACATCTACCCTAATTCGGACTCCCATAGACACACAGTCATACTACCAATGGGATTCCGAGGGTTCTATCCAGAGCGAAGATGTTTCCGTACCATCGGTAAACACAACCTCTTATTACACTTGCATGAGTATCCAATACCCAAATATATGAGAACTATGTCTTTATGCTCCCACAACGCGCACAAGTGCAATACTAGTCTATTCCTCATTATCGATGTCCAATCTCGATAATACTATGACTAGAGATGTTTTAATGATTAAACCTTCGTGGATTGATACTGTCTCAACGATATGAGACATTATCAGTCCACGAAGGATTAATCATTAAATATCCCTAGTCAGAGTATTATCGAGATTGGACATCGATAATGTGTAAAAGACTAGTATTACACTTGTGCGTGTTATGGGAGCATAACGGCATAGTTCTCATGTATTTGGGTATTGGATACTCATGCAAGTGTAATAGGAGGTTGTGTTTTACCGATGGCATGGAAAACAGCTTCGCTCTGGATAGACCCTCTCGGAATTCCATTGGTAGTATGACTATGTGTCTATGGAAGTCCGAAATCAAGGTAGGTGTATTTGGTCTTAACCTGAGACTTGCACCGCTAATACTTGCGACAATCAATATGCTTTGGTTTTGGTCATCCAGGGCTTTAACCGGTTCTGTGTACGCCTCTGCTGGGTATATTGAGAATCGTAGTGTATTGGGTGTGATGTCAAGACGGACGTATTACTCCATTTATAGTGGAGATAATGTCACGTAGGATACGATACTAGTACTCTTAAGTACTGCAGTTATCGGGATATTATGACTAGGTCATGTATATCCGATTATAGAGACTAGTTACCAGAAATCTGACATGTGCTTCGTATGGGGCAGATAAAATTCCAGCCCTAGTCCTAGCACGTGACATCTGATACTGGATCGAAATACGCAATACTAAGTATACTACGCCTGATATAGATCACATATTCCTGTGAGGATATTTCTGGAGAATTGGGTAGGCATGATGCTATGCTAGAAGCCAACCTTGTTTTGTAAATCAGTACAAACGTAGTACTAGGTACATACGTGTTCGCATAGTCTGACGACCGGATTTACTGCCAATATATCCGGGGATCTCATGGGTCGTTTCCCGAAGATTCACCGATGACGTATGACTCGCAATTTATTAATCTGAGATTAATTAGTAGAGAGAGAAAATTAATCTGAGATTAATTATGGAGATATTTTATCTGGGATAAAATATCATTTAAAGAGAGAGAACGATTAATTTGGAATTAATCGATAAATTAATATATTCGATATATTAATTGAAATTGGATTTCGACGCAGAATTAAAATCGGATTTTAATTCAGGCGAACGAGTTAATTTAGAATTAATTCGTTATCGACGTGAATAGTAATTATGCTATGCATGATTATTTAATTAAATTAGATTTAATTACGACGTAACGGAAAATTCGTTAATTTAGAATTAGCGAACCCGAGCCCGATAGTGTTTGCGAGCGCATTCGCATTTCGAATTCGAGTGCGGCACGCAAGTCACTTCAAGCGTCACATCATTTGTCAATCAAGCGATATATGTCTTTCACTTTGAGTGATTGACACCAGTCACTATTCATGAGTGATGTGACTTGATGGAAGTGGTTGGCAAAGTTGCTTTTGACTTTTTGAAATTTGAAAGTGGTATGTGTTTAATTTTTTTTGGAAAATCAATTAAGTAATACATAAAGAAATTTTCTTCTCTCTCTTTCATAAGGCTCACGGTTTTGGAAGCCTATTTCCCTCCTCTCCCTCTCTCGGCTTTGAAGCCAATTCATTCTCTATTTCTTGGCTAGACCGAAAATATCAAGAAGGAAGATGGAAGATTTGTTGCAAATCTTGCCATTGCTAGCACATAAAGGGTCATTCAAGGTGATAGGGAAACCTACCTTGAGCATGGAATCCATTTGGAAGCTTGGAGCTTGAAGACTACAATGGAGGACCATGGCCGAATTTGAGGACACCAAGGAAGCTCACTGCCGAGACTTTGAGGAGCATCAAAGGGCTTAAAAAGTTTTATTCTTCACCGCATCGCTCAACCGATCATTGTGAGTATTCCACGACTTCCTTTGTTGTATTCGCACTTGGTTTCAATGCTTGAATCGATCCTCGGGACCGTAGAAACTCCAACAATGGTATCAGAGCGAGTAAAAGCATGAAACTTGAATTTAGGGTTAAAATTGGGTAAATTTATTTTGAGCATGATTTGGTTATAATTGTTTGATTGAGTATGCTTAATTGATGTTTAATTGAAGTTTGATTGGATCAATTTCATGAAATTATGATTGGATCATTTTTCCCCTTTTGGTGAGGCTTGGCCGAATCTTCCTTACCCTAAATGTCTTGGTATTTTTGTTTCGTTGATTCATTGGATGAGTTAGAATCAATTGGGTACGTTGATTTAATGTTGAATTGGATTTAATTGGATTGAATTCGAATCGGACATCAAATAACCCTAAAAGCCGAGACTTTAAGCATGTGATAATGGGTTTGATTTTTGATAAAATGTGTTGGACATGTTTTGTTGATAATGGGCATGATTAATTAAGCTAATTGATGTTTTGGAAATATTGAATTTGGTTGATTAATTATGTAATACACTTAGGTTAATTAAATTGTGAAATTGGATTTTTGTGATTTAATTAATTGGGCCAATTTTAGAAATTGGGCTTGAAAGTTGTTATTGGGCTTAATGGGCTTGGTTGTACCAAGTTAGGTTTAGGCTAAATTGGTTGGATCCAATTGGGCCCAAAACCACTTCCGTAAAGTCCAAATGCGACTAATGGACCTTCCGTAAAGTCCAAATTCGAATCGGATGACTAGGGATGTTTTAATGATTAAACCTTCATGGATTGATACTGTCTCATATCATCTCAATCCGGAACTAATCATAAGGACTTTTATCATTTATGTATCTTGGTAATCCAATTACAAATGATAAAAGAGCAGTTTCCTTTGTCACATAGTTAATTTGTACAACAACACCATGTTCTGTACAAATAGTGATGCTATGGTTCATAATTGTCCAAAAGATTTCTGTCAAATCCGGGTGGTGCACACTGGAGTGCTTTGTAGTGGTTATCAAGGTACATAAATACAACTGTTGATTATGGTTTATGCTTTAACAAATCTAACGCTTTAAACTTGGTAGGGTATGTGGATTCTGATTTGCAGGTGGCAGAGACTCAAGAAAGTCAACTACAGCATACTATTTCACTCTTGGTGGAAATTGCATAAGCTGGAAGTCGAGTCTGCAACCGTTAGTTACACTCTCAACTACTGAAGCTGAATATATAGTCATAACTGATATGTTCAAGGAAGCCATTGATGAGTGGTATTTATATCACTTATTCCCACTCATTTGACCTAATATTTTGTTTAGTTTCTCGGGTTTGATGAACGTTTTGATATGTTTTATTTTATTTTGCAGATAAAATAATATTGGGACTTAATGAAATCATTTAGGATGAAATGTGGATCAAATAAGGGCAATTATTGGACTTGATATATTAATTTTGGAGATTGGAAACTTGAAAGGCGTTTTTTGACGAAGTGCAGTTTGGAAATTCCAGTTTTGCGCATCTGTCGTATTTTGATCATAAATTTTTACTCCAATATTGGATTGAGCTGATTCAAGTTCCAGATTAAAGAAGACTCAAATATCTACAACTGTGAAAGAGAAAATATTTTCGAATTCTGATGATTTCATGACCGAAATTGATGAACTATCCAGAAGTGTGTGGTGTGTAATTATTAAAAGTCATTATCAATCATTTTCAAAGCAAAATATTAATTAATAAATAATTAATAAAAATTATCAAATCACCACCCAACAAGATAAGAAATTAGTGGAGCAATTATGGATTTGGTGGAGTAATTAGTGGAGAAATTAATAATGGATTTGGTGGAGAATTTGATGGATGATTTGATGGTGGCAAAATTTTGCCTATAAATACCAAGCCATTTCATTTGTAAAAATTCATACTTTCTTCTTTGAAATTCTTAATGAATAAATAAGAAGATTGTATCTAGTTTAGTTATTTATAGTTTTTAGTAATTAATTTTCACTTTCGCACTTTCTTTTCTTTACTTTTCAGTTTTTACTTTCCGCAATTTACTTTTACGCACAACATTTTCTTTCTTTACTTTTGCAGTTTTTATTTTTCAAACAATGAGGAGGTAATTCCCCTTTGCTGGGGTGAAAGGTAAAACTTTTATTATTAATATTTAGATTAATCTCCCTTAATTATAATATATAAACTAGTTAAAACCGGACTTAACGAGGATACCGCCATATTGGTCGGTTGGTAATTATTTAAATTGGTTTTAACCTGACTAAATATGGATACCGCCTGATTGGTCGGTTGGTAATTAATTATTAATTTGACTTAATCAGAATACCGTCTGTATGGATGGTTGGTAATTATCACGCAAAGTTAATATATTATATTAAGGGAGATATCTAAAATAGTAGTAATAAAAGTTGATCCTCTAACCCCAGCATTTTCTTTTATTGTACTTTTACTTTATTTACTTTTAGCAATTTACTTTCAATAATTTACTTTTAATTTTTTTTTACTTTTTACTTTTTACTTTTTACTTTTACTTTTCACTTTTTTTTACCTTTCAGCAATTTACTTTCAATATTTAATTTTCAGTATTTACTTTATGTCTTTTATTTTATTTAAGTTTTTACTACCAGTAAATATGTGTCGTAACTAAGCCAGTTAACTGGGGTTGTGATGAATTCTAATATCACCGGTTTATAAAGGGTTATTTTATAGTTTGGGTAATTTAAAGGTTTATTTATTAAGTCTTAAGCTTAATGCTTCTTGTTGTCTGATCACCAATAAGATTGATATGGTAAATCTAAAATGAGCTAGACATAGGGATTTTAGGTTTCAGCCTTAGACTTAATAACCCACGATCTTCCTTGAGGATAGATAACCCTTTAATAGATTTCCTTACAGGATAGGAATATACCTGTCGGGCGGGGGTAGCCATAATTGGAACTTAAACTTAATGAATCCAGATAATTTGATTGACATAGACATATGGTTCAATTGGGTTAAACTGGGTATTTGCGTCTGACCATCGACAGAGGCTTTTGCATAATTTAGTGTTCCAGGTTAGTAAACTGATTTATTACACAAACATAAAATAACCACTTCATCTTTTAAATGATATTAGAATGATTCACGACCCTAGATCTTTGTGTCTTTTGTTATTTTCCTTAGTATTTTCTTTTGTCTTTTTATTTATTTATTTTGTAAAACCACATTCAACCAATCAAACAATCATTATCTTCTCCATTTAATTAGATATTTGTAAATAAATAGATTCAACAATTAATAACAACAGTAGGAATTAAGTCCTCGTGGGATCGATATTTTTATACTACTTGAACGATACGTGCGCTTGCGTTATACGTGTGTGTTTACGCCGGTCAAGTTTTTGACGCCGTTGCCGGGGACTTAATTTTCTTGAGTTGTTAATTTTGAAACTATCTAATTTACTTATATCTAATTTTCTTTCTTTTATTTTGTAATTTTTATTTCTTTTATTTTTCAGGTGATTAAAAAATGGAACACTACTGGGAGATTGAGAAATCACGAACTTTACAAGAAGATACACCCCAAATCTGGGAGCAACAGTCCAGTTTTCTGAGGCCTGTTGTTCAGCCCAATGACTATCACTGGATGCCAGAACCAAGTAATACTACTTTTGCTCAACAGAATTCAATGTGGAGATGTGACATATGTAATGGTAACCACCCAAGCGATTATTGCGAATACAACTACCATCCAGGGTGGCAGAACTATCAAGATCCTTCATGGTACGAAGAACCATCACATTTCACAGAACCACATTTTCCATCTTATCCACCATCTATCTTTGATCCTTATCAACAACCAGAACCATCAGAGGAAGATCAATTGATTCACATGTTCAAAGAACAGACAGCTCGATTTGATGCACAAATTCAGAGTAACACAGAATCCATACAGAGAATGACAGATCAAATCAGACAATTCACAGAAGACCAGAACTATATACCTCAATGACCAGTTCCAGATGACACTGATGAAGCCTTCGAATACCAATCAGTTCACAATGACACTTCAACAGAGGAGGAGGCTGAGCAGTATCAACAACCAGAGGTATCAGTTCAGGAGCCCGAACCGACAAAGTCTCAATTTGACTTTTATTATTCTGATTCTGACGAAGATGAAGTTGATATATTTGTACCAACTGCACCAACAAATGGGGATGGATTTCTGTGTCCTCAAAACGAAGATCTTGGAGATTCCATTTTACAAATGTTGAAGAAGATCAACTTGAGCCAATCAATTTACCCGAATCAGAGGATGAAGACCTAATGTCTGACTCATCTTTTCATCCTCAGGTGGAGCAAGAAACAGAGCAAATGGAGGAGCAAATGTCTGACCTTAATAAAGATCCAGAGCATTCAGGAGAAACATCGCTGTTTTGGGGAGTACAAACCAAAGATATCAACCAGAAGCTTGACAGAATGGAATTTCCATTCCAAGTCAAGCACCATACGAGACCTCCTGATTTTATTTCTTTCTTTTCAGGAACCACTGAAGCGACAAAGATTAAAAAGATGGCACGAGCACTGAATGAGACAAAACTCTTTTTGCCACCTTACCGTTGGAAGAGACCCTTCAAAAGCAACGCTCACGGGATTGTTTTTGATCGGACATCTAAAACGACATTGAAACCTCCTTAACAGATGAATTTCAGTCACGTCTGGCTGAAGACGAAAAATTTAGCGATAGCAGGGAGGCAACCCATGCAATTTCTTGTAATTTATTTTGTGTGAACTTTTTAATTTTGTGTGTTATTTTTGTAGGGAAAGGCACAAACGGAGCATTTTTAGACAGAAGGAATTGTGTTTCGCAATCAAAGAAAAAAAAAACAATTCATTAGATGGCTGAGTAAGGAATGAAATCTTGAGACACATCCTAATGAATTTATACTGAGCGAGTGGCGTATTGCGTACACAATTCCGTTGCCTTAATTATTGCTTTGATTTGATTTTCTGTTGTAATTATCTTTATTTTCGTAGACAGGATCCAGACTTTTTGACCTTTCACGATTTCATTTGTTGTTTAGCTAACAATCGTCCTTTGGAAGATATTAGTGCTATTATTACTCACCCTTTTTCAGGTACTATAAATTCACCCGTCATTGCACTTTTGAAGGCATCCAGAATTGAAAAAGAAATACAAAAAAAAAAATGGAAGCCACTTCAAGAAGACGAGTTGAAAACATCTGTGTGTTTTGCGGTACTAGTGTTGGTACTAAACCACAATACGTAGAGGCAGCACAGGAATTGGGTCGAGTCTTAGCAGCAAGGAATATGCACTTAATATATGGCGGAGGCAATCTTGGACTTATGGGGATCGTTTCAAAAGCCACACAGGAAGGAGGCAGTCACGTTTTGGGAATCATCCCAAAACCCTTGGCAGAGGCAAATCTTATTGGATCATCAAACGGCGAGGAACTGATCGTGCCAGGTATGTCTGAACGATTGGTAGAAATGATTAACCGTTCTGATGCTTTTATTGCTTTGTCAGGTGGCTTGGGCACATTGGAGGAAATTTTTATTGTACTATCTTGGGCGAACCTGAACATACACCAGAAACCACTTGGACTGTTTAATGTTGATGGATTTTATGATTTTCTTTGTGTGTTTCTTGATGATGCTCGAAGAAATGGGTTCGTGTCAAAACCTATGAAAGAACTCCTCTTCACTGCAAGAACTGCTCCGGATCTAATAGACCAACTCATAGCCTATGAACCACAAGTTGACCCTATCCTTTCAAAGATAAATTGGTCCGAGGACGATCGTGGCAAGAGGCGTCGAATTAATCTGGATCTTAACCTTTAATTTCCTGTAGATTTTCAGCTAACCAGGTACGACCTTCTTAACTCTCATTTTACTGTTTAAGACATTGGGGACAATGTCTCATTTAGGTTTGGGGGAGGGAATTAGTTGATCAGTACTTTTTTTTAGTTTGTGTGTTATTTTTATTTTTAGTCCAAAATTTTTCGAAAAATACAAAAAAAAAAATTGAAAAATTTTCAAAAATTACAAAAATATTTTATGTTTTTGTATTTTATTTTGACTAAAAAGGTGAAATTGGTAAGAGATAGCTGAGTAAGGAGTTTCCACTCCTGAGACGTATCTCAAACCTATTTCGAAACAAGTTAATTTTTGTTTATTTCCTTTTGAATTATTTAATTTGTAGATTCTCCATAAAACGGACTAAAAGGAATCTTCATATGTTCAGTTAGCAAATATTATCAACATATATAGTAACATACGGACATGAGCTAAAATTGAAAAGTTTGTAATATTCAGTGCTCTAGTTTAATTGGAGGAAACATCTCAAAAAGCAGTGGAGTAAAAAAAAAAAAAAAAAAAAACGTCTGAGATCCGAGTTATTAAGTCTGTAAGGGTGTTTTAACATCTAGTGCCCTAAAACCAACTGGTTTGGGAGCCACCGACCCAACGCTCGTTACATAGATGGAATATATTGTATATAAATAAAAAATAGAAAAAAAAAATCAAAGAAAAAATCAGAAAAATCAGAAAAATTATTCCATTGCTCCAAAAAGGTGTGAAATCTGATAGAACTTTAGGACAAAAATATTACTCTCTTATCAACTACACTTATGACTGTTGTGGGCAAAAATAAGTTGATTAATATTTTGTTGGCTGTGTATATGAAGAATGGTAAAAATAATCGGAGAATTTACTTATTCAGTAATTTAGAATAAAACAAAACAACTAGTAACTTGGAGTAGAAGTTTCACCTGATTAGTCACTAACATCTTTATTCTCTTTTCGCTTGTCTTTTTGCTTTTGTGTGCATTAGTTTTAACTAACTTTTTACTTTTGTAAAAATATTTGTGGGTATCATTGCTGTAAGCCCTCACGAGACTACAACTCGTCCACTAGGGACACCTAGGGGTTTAAAGGGTTGTTGCATACGCTAAATGCAACCGTGATCCCTACGAAAGTGGCTTAGTTAATTTATTTATGTTATTTTATTTTATGTTTTGCTTGAGGACTAGCAAAATGTTAGGTTTGGGGGTGTGATGAGTGGTATTTATATCACTTATTCCCACTCATTTGACCTAATATTTTGTTTAGTTTCTCGGGTTTGATGAACGTTTTGATATGTTTTATTTTATTTTGCAGATAAAATAATATTGGGACTTAATGAAATCATTTAGGATGAAATGTGGATCAAATAAGGGCAATTATTGGACTTGATATATTAATTTTGGAGATTGGAAACTTGAAAGGGCGTTTTTGACGAAGTGCAGTTTTGGAAATTCCAGTTTTGCGCATCTGTCGTATTTTGATCATAAATTTTTACTCCAATATTGGATTGAGCTGATTCAAGTTCCAGATTAAAGAAGACTCAAATATCTACAACTGTGAAAGAGAAAATATTTTCGAATTCTGATGATTTCATGACCGAAATTGATGAACTATCCAGAAGTGTGTGGTGTGTAATTATTAAAAGTCATTATCAATCATTTTCAAAGCAAAATATAATTAATAAATAATTAATAAAAATTATCAAATCACCACCCAACAAGATAAGAAATTAGTGGAGCAATTATGGATTTGGTGGAGTAATTAGTGGAGAAATTAATAATGGATTTGGTGGAGAATTTGATGGATGATTTGATGGTGGCAAAATTTTGCCTATAAATACCAAGCCATTTCATTGTAAAATTCATACTTTCTTCTTTGAAATTCTTAATGAATAAATAAGAAGATTGTATCTAGTTTAGTTATTTATAGTTTTTAGTAGTAATTTTCACTTTCGCACTTTCTTTTCTTTACTTTTCAGTTTTTACTTTCCGCAATTTACTTTTACGCACAACATTTTCTTTCTTTACTTTTGCAGTTTTTATTTTTCAAACAATGAGGAGGTAATTCCCCTTTGCTGGGGTGAAAGGTAAAACTTTTATTATTAATATTTAGATTAATCTCCCTTAATTATAATATATAAACTAGTTAAAACCGGACTTAACGAGGATACCGCCATATTGGTCGGTTGGTAATTATTTAAATTGGTTTTAACCTGACTAAATATGGATACCGCCTGATTGGTCGGTTGGTAATTAATTATTAATTTGACTTAATCAGAATACCGTCTGTATGGATGGTTGGTAATTATCACGCAAAGTTAATATATTATATTAAGGGAGATATCTAAAATAGTAGTAATAAAAGTTGATCCTCTAACCCCAGCATTTTCTTTTATTGTACTTTTACTTTATTTACTTTTAGCAATTTACTTTCAATAATTTACTTTTAATTTTTTTTTACTTTTTACTTTTTACTTTTTACTTTTACTTTTCACTTTTTTTTACCTTTCAGCAATTTACTTTTCAATATTTAATTTTCAGTATTTACTTTATGTCTTTTATTTTATTTAAGTTTTTACTACCAGTAAATATGTGTCGTAACTAAGCCAGTTAACTGGGGTTGTGATGAATTCTAATATCACCGGTTTATAAAGGGTTATTTTATAGTTTGGGTAATTTAAAGGTTTATTTATTAAGTCTTAAGCTTAATGCTTCTTGTTGTCTGATCACCAATAAGATTGATATGGTAAATCTAAAATGAACTAGACATAGGGATTTTAGGTTTCAGCCTTAGACTTAATAACCCACGATCTTCCTTGAGGATAGATAACCCTTTAATAGATTTCCTTACAGGATAGGAATATACCTGTCGGGCGGGGGTAGCCATAATTGGAACTTAAACTTAATGAATCCAGATAATTTGATTGACATAGACATATGGTTCAATGGGTTAAACTGGGTATTTGCGTCTGACCATCGACAGAGGCTTTTGCATAATTTAGTGTTCCAGGTTAGTAAACTGATTTATTACACAAACATAAAATAACCACTTCATCTTTTAAATGATATTAGAATGATTCACGACCCTAGATCTTTGTGTCTTTTGTTATTTTCCTTAGTATTTTCTTTTGTCTTTTTATTTATTTATTTTGTAAAAAACCACATTCAACCAATCAAACAATCATTATCTTCTCCATTTAATTAGATATTTGTAAATAAATAGATTCAACAATTAATAACAACAGTAGGAATTAAGTCCTCGTGGGATCGATATTTTTATACTACTTGAACGATACGTGCGCTTGCGTTATACGTGTGTGTTTACGCCGGTCAGCTATTTGGATTCAGGGTATCTTAACCGAATACAACAATTGCAGGGTAAGACAGTTGTGTATTCTGACAGTCAGAGTGCGATACATTTGAGCTAAAACCCAGTGCATCATTGATGAGTGGTAATTATATCACTATTTCCCACTCATTTAACCTAATATTTTGTATAGTTTCTTGAGTTTTATGAACGTTTTGATGTGTTTTTGTTTATTTTGCAGATGGAAATAATATTGGGACTTAATGGAATCAACTCGGGGCTAAAACGATGAAATCCGGAGGAAAAATGGTCAAAAACGAAATTTTACTATACGCGTCACGAAGTGCAGTCCGAAATTCCAGTTTTGCGCAAGTTTCGTATTTTGGCCATAACTCTTTCATCTAATATCTGATTGAGCTGATTCAATTTTTATATTGAAGAAGTCTCGAAGATCTACAACTTTGAAAGTCAAAATAATTTCAAATTCTGACGTTTTCATGGCCGAAATTGATGAACAATACAATATATTTTGTGTAACTACTATAGTCATTTACAAAATATAAAATAAAATAAAAAAATAAAAATTGTCAAACTTCCACCAAGTATGCTTGCATGTTTGGTGCCATGTTTGATGCCATGTTTGGTGCCATGTTTGGTGCCATGTTTGGTGCCATGTTTGGTGCCATGTTTGATGCTATGTCTTGTGGCATGTTTGGTGGAGTGTTTGGTGGAGCAATTCGTGGAGCAATCGGTGGAGAAATTGGTGGAAGCCTTTAGGTTTTTCTATAAATATCAAGCCATTTCATTTGTAATTCTCATGCTTTCCTTAGGTTTTTGTAAGGAATTTAAGGATTGCATCTTGTTTGTATTTATTTTAAGTATTTAATTTATGCATTTTTATTTTCAGTAATAGCAATAGTTCTCTTCTTCTTCTCCTTTCTTTTTTATGTTTAGTAGTTAAATTTCCGCTGGGGGGAAGGGTGAAGCTTTTAATATTTTAATTTAGATTAATCTCCCTTCATTATAATATAAAATTTATTATTCACTAAAAGGAATTACCGCCTTAATGGCTGGTTTTATTTATTTGACATAATGTGGCACCGCCTATATGGCTGGTCTTTAGGTGACAGATAATTACCGCCTATATGGCTGGTTTATGACCAAATAATAATACCGCCTTTATGGCTGGTTGGACTTCATTTAAATCTGACTTAATAAGGAATATCGCCTGCATGGCTGGTTGGCTATCACCATTAAATTCTATATTATAGTAAGGGAGATTTCTAAATTATAAATAGTAAAAGTGGATCCCCTAACCCCAACATTTTATTTTTATTCTAGGGAAGTGATAAAACACAATATCCACTGACCGGCGTAAACACACACGTATAACACAAGCGTACGTATCATTCAAGTAGTATAAAAAGTATCGATTCCACGAGGACTTAATTCCTAAGTTATTAATTTTATGAGGTTAAATGATTACTAGTATCTAACAGGTTTTTTAATTGATTTGAAATGGCGACGATTCTAAATTTAAAGACAAGTAAATAAAATTATTCGAAGGTAGATTTTAAGAAAATTCAATATTAAAAACTATCTAGGGTTGTGATTTATTCCAATATTATTTAAAGATGAAGTGGTTATCTTATAGTTGGGTAAAATATTGATTTATTAACCTAGAACACTAAATTATGTAAATGCCTCTTCCGATGGTCAATTACAAATACCTAGTATAATCCAATTGAACCATATGTCTATGTCAACCAAATTACCTAGATTCATTAAGATTAAGTTCCAATTATGGCTACCCCCGCCCGACAGGTATATTCCTATCCTGTAAGGAAATCTATTAAAAGGGTTATCTATCCTCAAGGAAGATCGTGGGCTATTGAGTCTAAGGTCTTAAACTTAAAATCCCTATGTCTAGTTCATTTTAAGTTTACCTAATCAATTTAATTAATGGCCAGTTAATTAAAGAGCATTAAGATTACCAAAGTCCAACTAGCCATAAAGGCGGAACCAAAATAAACTAGCCATAAAGGCGGAAAATGAATTTTATTACCAACCGACCAATCTGGCGGTATCCTGATTAAGTCAATTTTTAAATAGTAAATATATTATTTTTAAGGGAGATTAATCTAAATAGTAATAGTAAAAGAATTACCTTTCACCCTAGCATAGGGAAGTTACCTCCTCATAGTGAATAGTAAAAACGATAAAATAAAGAAAGTAAATTATTATTATTACAGAACGTAATTAAAAATTACAAAACTAAATTAAAAGAAACTTAGAGAGAGAAGAACTCCCTAATTACATCAAAGAAGTGAGAGAGAATGGTACAATGAAATCTGAAATTTCGAGCTCTATTTATAGGCGCGGATAGGCCGCGGGCGTCGCGACGCTGGAACAGTTCAGCGTCGCGACGCCAGCTACAGTGACACGTGTCACTTACTGATTCACCGACTCAGATTCTTATCCGATGACGTGGCACTGTTCATGACGTCATTGGTGACATCAAGCTGACGTGTGGAGGGCGATTGTCGGCACCGTTAGATCGCGACACGTGGCACCGGTGCATATTAGCAAGTCCGTTGAGATGGCGACACGTGGCACGGCGCAAGATAGCATGATCGGCGCATTTTAGCAGGCGGCGCACGTTAGCAAATTTTCTGATTGGTCCACGTGTCCACGGCGTACATTAGCAAGTCCGGCGCAAGTTGGGCGTCGCGACGCGTATGGTTTCAGCGTCGCGACGCCGAAATGATGATTTTGCCCTTTTTGTCCAGTTTTTGCTATTTTGCTCCAATTCACCTCCAGAATGTCCTGAAACTTTATTTATCTACAAAATAACACAAAACACATCAAAATATTCACAAAACCCAAGAAACTATACAAAATATTAGGTTAAATGAGTGGGAAATAGTGATAGATTCACCACTCATCACACCCCCAAACCTAACATTTTGTTAGTCCTCGAGCAAAACAAAAAATAAAATAACATAATAAAATTTAACTAAGCCACTTTCGTAGGGATCACTGTTGCATTTAACATATGCAACAAGCCTTTAAACCCCTAGGTGTCCCTAGTGGACGAGTTGTAGTCTCGTGAGGGTTTACAGCAATGATACCCACAAACATTTTACAAAAGTAAAAAGGCAGTAAAACTAATGCACACAAAAGCAAAAAGACAAGTGAAAAAGAGAATAAAGAAGTTAGTGACTAATCAGGTGAAACTTCTACTCCAAGTTACTAGTTGTTTTGTTTCTTTCTAAATTACTGATTAAGTAAATTCTCCGATTATTTTTACCATTCTCCATATACACAGCCAACAAAATATTAATCAACTCATTTTTGCCCACAACAGTCATAAATGCAGTTGATAAGAGAGTAATATTTTTGTCCTAAAGTTCTATAAGATTTCACACCTTGTTGTAGCAATGGAATAATTTTTTTTTTATTTTTCTGATTTTTTCTTTGATTTTTCTCTATTTTTTATTTATATACAATATCTTCCATCTATGTAGCGAGCTTTGGGTCGGTGGCTCCCAAACCAGTTGGCTTTAGGGCACCAGGTGTTAAGACACCCCTACGAACTTAATTACTCAGACTTCAGATATAAATATTTTTGCAGCATCTTTGATCCATGTAGCGAGCTTTAGGCCAGTGACTCCCAAACCAGTTGGTTTTAGGGCACTAGGTGTTAAAACACCCTTACAGACTTAATAACCCGGATCTTAGATGCTTTATTTTATACATCATAATTTTTTTTTACTCTATTTCCATTTATAGATGCTTCCTTCAATTAAACTAGAGCACTGAATATTACAAACTTTTCAATTTTAGCTCATGTCCGTATGTTTCCATGTATGTTGATAATACCTGCCAACTGAGCATATGAAGATCCATTTTAGTCAGTGTTAAGGACAATTTACAAATTAAATAATTTAAAATGAAATAAACAAAAATTAACTTGTTCCGAAATAAATGGTTTGAGATACGTATCAGGAGTGGGAACTCCTTACTCAGCTACCTCTCACCAATTTCACCTTTTTAGTCAAAACACAAAAACACAAAAAAAAAAACAAAATATTTTTGTAATTTTTGAAAATTTTTCAATTTTTTTTGTATTTTTCGAAAAATTTTGGAATAAAAATAAAAACAACATACAAACTAAAAACAAGGTACTAATCAACTAATTCCCTCCCCCAAACCTAAATGAGACATTGTCCCCAATGTCTTAAAATGTAGAAGAAGAAGAGTTTAGAAGGTTGTACCTGGTTAGCTGAAAATCTACAGGAAATTAAAGGTTAAGATCAAGATTAATTCTACGTCTCTTACCACGATCGTCCTCGGACCAATTTATCTTTGAAAGGATATGGTCAACTTGTGGTTCATAGGCTATTAGTTGGTCTATTAGATCCGGAGTAGTTCTGGCAGTGAAAATGAGTTCTTTCATAGGTTTTGACACGAACCCATTTCTCCGAGCATCATCAAGAAACACACAAAGAAAATCATAAAATCCATCAACGTTGAGCAGTCCAAGCGGTTTCTGGTGTATGTTCAGGTTCGCCCAAAATAGAACTATAAAAATTTCCTCCAATGTGCCCAAGCCACCTGGCAAAGCGATAAAAGCATCAGCACGGTTAATCATTTCTACCAGTCGTTCAGACATACCTGGCACGATCAGTTCCTCTCCGTTTGATGGTTCAATAAGATTTTCCTCTGCCAAGGGTTTTGGGATGATTCCCAAAACGTGACTGCCTCCTTCATGTACGGCCTTTGAAACAATCCCCATTAGTCCAGAATTGCCTCCTCCATATATTAGGTGCATATTCCTTGCAGCTAAGACTCGACCCAATTCCTGTGCTACTTCTATGTATTGTGGTTTAGTACCAACACTACTACCGCAAAACACACAGATGTTTTCAACTCGTCTTCTTGAAGTGGCTTCCATTTTTTATGTATTTCTTTTTTTTCCTCAACTCTGGATGCCTTCAAAAGTGCAATGACGGGCTAAATTTATAATACTTGAAAAAGGGTGAGTAATAATAACACTAATATCTTCCAAAGGATGATTAGTAGCGAAATAATATCGTGATAGTCAAAAAGGTCTGGATCCTGTCGGAGAAAAATAAAAGAAAACAACAAAACAAATCACAATTATTAGGAAAAGACAAAGAGATATAATATTCACAAGAAAAGTAACAGCTTGATTGACATCTATGTGTCGGGGACAAGCTTCCCATCCAATTTTCTTATAAATTGGCAAACAGGGTCTTTTTGAGTCAGATTCCCGAGACTTAATTGTTGTCTTTCTTTTTGAAATTGTGTATGTAATTTGCGAATGGCTATATGAACATATCCACTGGGATGCGTCTCAAGAGTCGAAGATATATCATCTAAAGACTCCTTACTCAAGCCATCCCTAATGAATTTAATTTTGTCTTCACAATTATCAGACACCATTCCTAAAGAACGACAACGAGTATTGCAATTCCATCGTGCACATTTGTAACAAACATCCATTTGTTTAGCTCTTTGTTTCTTTGCATAGGTGCTTCTTCCAAAACCAGGCAGATGTGAAATAAAAGTGTCAGAAGACTCCCCTGCCAATCGGACTCATGCTTCAATTACCCAACGAATGTCTTTGGGCACACCATTGATCATCAGTAGTCTCATTCGTTCCAAGCGAGCTTTGTAAAATTTCATTAGAGATTTTTGAGGGAGAGAAGGAAATTGCTTGTGAAGATTTAAGAGAGCTTCTTCCATCTTGAAATGACTTAATCTGCAAAAACTAAACACACAAAATTAAATCACACCAAATCACAATATATACAAAAATTGCATGGGTTGCCTCCCTGCGAGCGCTAAGTTTAAAGTCGTCAGCTAGACGTGACTGCTCGATCGTTTATGCTGGATCTGAAAGTGTGACACTTTCTTTTTGTCGCTCAAATGATTCTCCCCAGTAGTGCTTGACACGCTGACTGTTAACCTTGAATGTGTTGTTGGTATTGGGATCCAGTAACTCAACAGCTCCATATGGTAAAACCTGAGTGATCACAAATGGTCCAGACCACCTAGATTTCAACTTTCCAGGGAAAAGTTTCAACCTTGAGTTGTACAACAACACCTGCTGCCTTGGTTCTAATTGGCTGTGCACTATTTTTCGGTCATGCCATTTTTTGGTATTTTCCTTGTACAATTTGGCATTCTCATAAGCCTGTAGGCCAAATTCCTCCAATTCATTGAGTTGGTGAAGTCTTTTCTCTCCTACAGCTTGTGAATCAAGATTCAACTTCTTCAGTGCCCAGTACGCCTTGTGTTCAAGCTCAACTGGCAGATGGCATGCTTTCCCGAACACCAATCGATATGGGGACATACCAATGAGTGTCTTGTAAGCTGTTCGGTAGGCCCATAATGCATCATCTAGTTTTGTTGACTAGTCCCTCCTTGTTGATCCAACGGTTCTTTCTAGGATTCTCTTGATCTCCCTGTTTGAAACCTCAACCTGTCCATTTGACTGTGGATGGTAAGCAGTGGCAACCTTGTGAGTAACTTCGTATTTGGATAGGAGTGCATCGAAGTATTTGTTGCAGAAATGAGAGCCACCATCGCTGATGATTGCTCGAGGTGTTCCAAACCGAGTGCCTTCTTGCACCATGAAGTGGCATTTCTCCCAGTTGAGTACCAGGTTTGTATCTTCGCGCCTTTGTAATACCTGTTCCAAATTTTGCAAACAATGGTCAAAAGAATCTCCAAACACAGAAAAATCATCCATAAAAACCTCTATACTCTGCTCCAGCATGTCTGAGAAGATGGCCATCATGCAACGCTGAAATGTAGCAGGAGCATTACATAATCCAAATGGCATCCTGCGGAAAGCAAAAGTACCATAGGGACATGTAAAGGTAGTTTTCTGTTGGTCTTTTGGTGCGATGGCAATCTGATTGTACCCTGAATATCCGTCCAGAAAGCAATAGAACTCATGTCCTGCCAGTCTGTCTAACATTTGATCAATAAATGGTAGCGGAAAATGGTCATTCCTTGTGGCTTTGTTAAGTTTCCTGTAGTCCATGCATACTCTCCATCCAGTCACCGTTCTTGTTGGGATCAGCTTGTTCTTTTCATTAGTGACCACAATAAATCCTCATTTCTTTGGTACACTGCATAGGACTTACCCAAGTGCTATTTGAGATGGGGTAAATGATGTCAGCATCCAACCATTTGATGATTTCTTTCTTCACAACTTCCTTCATGATTAGATTGAGTCTCCGTTGATGCTCCACTGTGGGTTTGTATTCATCATTCATCAGAATCTTGTGCATGTAAAATGATGGACTAATGACTTGAATGTCTGCTATAGTCCAGCCAATAGCTTTCTTGTGCTCTCGTAACACTCTCAGCAACTTTTCTTCCTGCTCCAATGTTAGTGAAGAAGAAATAATAACAGGTAATTCAAAAGAGTTTCCAAGAAATGCATACCTGAGATGGCTCGGAAGTAACTTTAGTTCCAGATGTGGTGGTTCTTCAATCGAAGGCTTGATTTGATCTTTCTTTGGCAGTTCCAAGCTTTCAACTGGTGGTGTTGCTTTAAATCGGAATGGTTTGTCAAGGTAGTTGATACATTCCAGGATTTCAGCATCTAGCTCGTTGTCAGTCATGTTGGTGATGCAAGCTTCAAGTGTATCCGTGAGATTTGGCTCATTATTCTGAATGATACTATCAATAACATCAACTCTGAAGCATTCTTCTTCTTCCTTTTCATCACTCGGGAATTTCATAGCTTTGAAAATATTAAAGGTCACTTCTTGGTCCTGCACTTTCATGGTCAGTTCTCATTTTTGCACATCAATTACAGTTTTACCTGTAGCCAAAAATGGTCTCCCAAGAATGATAGGTATTTCTTTGTCTTCTTCCATGTCAAGGATGATGAAGTCTGCTGGAAGGATGATTTTGTCAACTTTGACCAACACATTTTCAATGACTCCTCTCGAAAATACGAGCGTTCGATCAGCAAGTTGCAAAGATACCGAGGTAGGCATTGCTTCTCCAATTTGCAGTTTCCTGTAAATAGAAAAAGGCATTAAATTAACACTGGCACCTAAATCACATAAAGCCTTACCGATGTAATGTTCTCCAATTATGCATGGAACTGTGAAACTGCCAGGATCTTTCAACTTTGGGGGAAGCTTCCTCTGAATGATGGCGCTGCATTCTTCCGTTAATGCTACTGTCTCGTAATCTCCCAATCTCCGTTTTCGTGAAAGAATGTCTTTCATGAATTTTACATAGCTGGGCATTTGTTCCAAGGCTTCTGCAAATGGTATGTTAATGTGCAGCTTTTTGAAAATCTCCAAGAAATGAGCAAACTGTTTGTCCAGTTTTTTTTTCTGAAGACGCTGAGGAAAATGTGGTGGTGGAGTGATCTGTTCTTTTTCTTTTTCCTTTGCTTCTTTTTCTTCCATCTGTGGAACTGCATCTTTTGGAATATCTTCAATTGTTGCCTTGATTCCAACATCTTTGTTGATCTCAGTACCACTCTTTAAGGTAATGCCTTGACATTGCTCATTCCCTCGGTTCCTTGGATTTGGTTCTGTATTGCTGGGAAGATTACCTGGCGGTCTGTAACTCTGAGCATTGGCCAGTTGTCCGATTTGATTCTCCAGTGCTTTGATGGAAGCTGATTGGCTCTGAATCATATCTTTATATCTTTTTAATTGAGCTAACATCTCTGCCATCACTGGTTTATTTGTCTACTCCTGGCCTTTATTTTGTTGCTGGAATCCAGGTGGTGGATAATTCTTTTGCCCTGAATTGTTGCTCCAAGAAAAATTAGGATGATTCCTCCACCATGGGTTGTAGGTGTTGGAATATGGATTGTTCCACTGTCTGTTGAAATTATTGACATAATTCACTATTTCTTCAAGTTGGTTTGGTTCTGGTGCTCCTCCATATGGTGAACTTGTGGATCCAGTGGTGCTTTGAGTGTTGAGAGTCTCCATAAATTTGCATATCTGATCCAGCTTGGTGTTGATTGTTGTATTTGTTCCAACTTCATAAATTCCTGCAATTCTTTGAATCAGACTTCTTTCTGTTGGCCACAAGGAATTGTTGTTGGCCATTTCTTCAATTAGGTCCCAGGCTTGATCTTCTCCTTTTGCCATCAAAGCTCCTCTAGCAGCAGCATCAATTGTGGTTCTCATCAGTCCAGAAAGTCCATTATAGAAAGTTTGGACTTGAAGCCATTTTGGAATCTCATGGTGATGAAATTTCCGGAGCAAATCTTTGTATCTTTCCCAAGCTTCGTACAGGGATTCTGAATCTTGCTGCACAAAGGATGTGATGTCATTTCTCAACTTGGCAGTTCTGGCTGGTGGAAAGTATTTTGCAAGGAATTTTGTGGCTAGAGTGTTCCAAGTTGTGATGGAACCTGCTGGTAGTGAATGTAGCCAAGCTTTAGCTCTGTCCTTCAAGGAGTATGGAAAAACACACAGTCTTATTGCTTCTTCAGCTGCTCGGTTGTAATTGAACGTGCCGCAAACTTCCAGGAAGTTACTGATGTGGGCATTAGGATCTTCAGTTGCATTTCCTCCAAACTGAACTGATTGCTGAATCATCTGAATGCAAGTTTTGATGTCACCCGCATTTGCTGGTAAGGGAGGAAGTACAATACATGAAATAAGTCTGTCAACCATCGGAATGGTTCTGTCTCGAATGGGAATTGGTGGTGCAACCTCCAAAGGTCAAGGTTCCATGTTGACTAAACCTTCTTGGCCTTCTCGCCTTTCCCTTCTCAACTGTCTGATAGTTCTTTCAATTTCTGGGTCAAGCGGTCGGAGTTCAAAGCTTCTGGTTCGTCTCATGAAGTTTCTGAGAACCTGTAACACAAGAAAACAAAAACAATAAGTAAAAAGAAAATTAGATACAAGTAAAGGTGTCTAACCCCTAAATTAATAGTAAAAGATAAATAAGTCCCCGGCAACGGCGCCAAAAACTTGACCGGCGTAAACACACACGTATAACGGAAGCGTACGTATCATTCAAGTAGTATAAAAAGTATCGATCCTACGAGGACTTAATACCTTAGTTATTAATTTTATGAGGTTAACTGATTACTAGTATCTAACAGGTTGTTCAATTGATTTGAAATGGCGACGATTCTAAATTTAAAGACAAGTAAATAAAATTGTTAGAAGGTAGATTTTCAGAAAATTCAATATTAAAAACTATCTAGGATTGTGATTTATTCCAATATTATTTAAAGATGAAGTGGTTATCTTATAGTTGGGTAAAATATTGATTTATTAACCTGGAACACTAAATTATGTAAAAGCCTCTTCCGATGGTCAATTACAAATACCTAGTATAATCCAATTGAACCATATGTCTATGTCAACCAAATTACCTAGATTCATTAAGATTAAGTTCCAATTATGGCTACCCCCGCCCGACAGGTATATTCCTATCCTGTAAGGACATCTATTAAAAGGGTTATCTATCCTCAAGGAAGATCGTGGGCTATTGAGTCTAAGGTCTTAAACTTAAAATCCCTATGTCTAGTTCATTTTAAGTTTACCTAATCAATTTAATTAATGGCCAGTTAATTAAAGAGCATTAAGATTAAGACTCTATAAATAAATCTTTATATTACCCAAATTATAATCTAACCCTTATAAACCGGTGATATTGGATTTCATCACAACCCTAGATAACTAACTTAGTTATGACACATAACTAGGGCTAGTAAAAACTTAAAAGTAAAAGCCATAAAGTAACAGTGCTGAAAAGTAATTGCAGTAAAGTAAAAGCTTAAAAGTAAAATAAAATAAAATGCTAAGGTAAAAGGAATTATTTCTACTACTACTTATTTAGATATCTCCCAATAAAATAATATATAAACTTGTGATTATTATCAACCAGCCATATAGGCGGTAACCTGATTAAGTCAATTTAAGTCCAACCAGCCATAAAGGCGGAACCAAAATAAACCAGCCATAAAGGCGGAAAATGAATTTTATTACCAACCGACCAATCTGGCGGTATCCTGATTAAGTCAATTTTTAAATAGTAAATATATTATTTTTAAGGGAGATTAATCTAAATAGTAATAGTAAAAGAATTACCTTTCACCCTAGCATAGGGAAGTTACCTCCTCATAGTGAATAGTAAAAACTGTAAAATAAAGAAAGTAAATTATTATTATTATAGAACGTAATTAAAAATTACAAAACTAAATTAAAAGAAACTTAGAGAGAGAAGAACTCCCTAATTACATCAAAGAAGTGAGAGAGAATGGTACAATGAAATCTGAAATTTCGAGCTCTATTTATAGGCGCGGATAGGCCGCGGGCGTCGCGACGCTGGAACAGTTCAGCGTCGCGACGCCAGCTACAGTGACACTTGTCACTTGCTGATTCACCGACTCAGATTCTTATCCGATGACGTGGCACTGTTCATGACATCATTGGTGACATCAAGATGACGTGTGGAGGGTGATTGTCGGCACCGTTAGATCGCGACACGTGGCACCGGTGCATATTAGCAAGTCCGTTGAGATGGCGACACGTGGCACGGCGCAAGATAGCATGATCGGCGTATTTTAGCAAGCGCGAATGTTAGCAAATTTTCTTATTGGTCCACGTGTCCACGGCGTACATTAGCAAGTCCGGCGTATGTTAGGCGTCGCGACGCGCATGGTTTCAGCGTCGCGACGCCGAAATGATGATTTTGCCCTTTTTGTCCAGTTTTTCCTGTTTTGCTCCAATTCACCTCCAGAATGTCCTGAAACTTTATTTATCTACAAAATAACACAAAACACATCAAAATATTCACAAAACCCAAGAAACTATACAAAATATTAGGTTAAATGAGTGGGAAATAGTGATAGATTCACCACTCATCATCCACACTTAATAATTGATTTTTCTTTTTTTGGGTAATTCTTTAGGTTGTTTATTAAGTCTTAGTCTTAATGCTTCCTGTTGCCTGATCACCAATAGATCACCAATAGGATTGATGTGGTAAATCTAAAATGAACGAGACATAGGGGTTTTAGGTTTCAGCCTTAGACTTAATAGCTCACGATCTTCCTTGAGGATAGATAACCCTTTAATAGATTTCCTTACAGGATAGGAATATACCTGTCGGGCGTGGGTAACCATAATTGGAACTTAAACTTAATGAATCCAGAGTAATGTGGTTGACATAGGAATATGGTTCAATTGGGTTATACTGGGTATTTGCGTCTCATCATCGGAAGAGGGTTTTGCATATTTTCGTGTTCCAAGTTAGCAAACTGAATTAGTACACATAAATAAGAGAATCAATTCATCTTTTTAACAGTATTGTGTGGAGTCACGACCCTAGATCTTTGGAGTCTTTTGTAATTTTCCTTAGTATTTTCTTTTGTTTATTTTATTTTTATTTTAATTAAGCAATTCCACATTCAACCAACCAAAGCAATCAATTCTCTTCTCCCTACAATTAGATACTTGTAAATAAATAGTATAAATAATTAATAACAACGGTAGGAATTAAATCCTCGTTGGATCGATACTTTTATACTACTTGAACGATACGTGCGCTAGCATTATACGCGTGTGAATGCACCGGTCAAGTTTTTGGCGCCATTGCCGGGGACTTATATTTCTTGATTTATTAATTTTGAAGCTATCTAATTTACTTGTATCTAATTTTCTTTATTTTTATTTGTAATTTTTATTTTTATTTCTTTCTTTTATTATTCAGGTGGTTGAAAAATGGAATATTATTGGGAGATTGAGAGATTACGTGCTTTACAAGAAGATACACCCCAAATCTGGGAGCAACAGTCCGGTTTTCTGAGGCCTCTTGTCGAGCCCAACGATTATCACTGGATGCCAGAACCAAGCAATACAACATTTTCTCATCAGAACGAAATGGGAAGATGTGTAATTTGTGATGGTAACCACCCGAGCGATCAATTTATATACCTTCCAGAGTGGCATAATTTTTGGAATCAATCAAGGTACGAAGAGCCAACATATTTTGAAGAACCATCACATTTTCCATCTTATCCACCACCCACCTATTATGATCTTCATCAAGAACCAGAACCATTAGAGGAAGATCCATTTGTTGACATGCTCAAAGATTGGTTCCAGAATCGAGACGAAACGTTAGATACAATGCTTGAAATAGTCCAGAATCAACTCAAAAGTATTCAGAATCAAGAAGAATCCATACAAAGAATGACGGATCAGATCAGACAACTAACAAAAAACCAGAGCTACATACCTTAAAGAGCATCTTCAGATGACACAGATGAAGCTTTCTAGTACCAAACATTTCACGATGACACCTTAGCAGAGGAGGAGGCTGAGCAGAATCAAGAACCAGAGGTATTAGTTCAGGAGCCCGAACCGACAAAGTCTCGATTTGATTTTTATTATTCAGATTCTGACGAGGATGAAGCTGAACTGTTTGTACTAACTGCACCAACAAATGAGGATTGAATTCTGTGTCCTCAAAATGAAGATCTTGGGGATTGTTTTGCAATGATGTTTGGAGAAGATCTACCCGAGCCAATCACATCACCCAGATCAGAGGATGAAGACCTAAAATCTGACATTTCTTTACATCATCAGGTTGATAATTTTGAAGCATGTATTTCACAGATGACAGATGAAGAGCCAAATGCATAAATTATCAAATACATCTGTGAAGAAAAGGTGGAGAAGGAACAAAAACCCGAGCAAATTGAGGAGCAAATGACAGAACTAAATGACGATCTAGAGCATTCAGGCGAAACATCACTTGTTTGGGGAGTACAAATCAAAGATATCGCACAGAAGCTTGACAGAATGGAACTTCCATTCCAAGTCAAGAACCATACGAGACCTCCTGATTTTCTTTCTTTCTTTGCAGGAACCACTGGAGCGACAGAGTTTAAAAAGGTGGCACAAGCAATAAATGGAACAAAAAATTTTCTACTACCTTACCGTTGGAAGAGACCCTTCAAAAGCAACGCACATGGGATTGTCTTTAATCGGACATCCAAAACGACGCTGAAACCTCCCTGAGAAATAGATTTCAGTCACGTCTGGCTGAAGACGAAAAATTTAATGCTAGCTGGGAAGCAACCCATGCAATTTATTGTCATTTCTATTTTCATATTTTGTGTATACATATTGTAGAGTTTTTAATTTTGTGTGTTTTGTAGGGAAAAGCATAAATAGAGCATTTTAAGACCGAAGGAATGATGTTTGGCAATCACAAAGATGAGAGCTAATTCATTAGTGGTGGCTGAGTAAGGAATGAATTCTTGAGACGCATCCTAATGAATTTATACCAAACGAGTGACTTATTGCGTACACAATTTTGTTTCCTTAATTATTGCTTTGATTTGTATTTCTTTTGTTATTTTCTTTTATTTTCGCCGATAAGATCTAAACTTTTTGACTTTTCACGATTTATTTTAACGTTCATCTAATAATTGTCATTTGGCAGGTACTAGTACAATTATTACTCACCCATTTTCAGGTTCTATAAATTCAGCCATACATTTCTCTCGTCGACACATCCAGATAAATATCCTAATAAGAGAGAGAAAATGGAAGCAACTTCACAACAGCGAATCAAGCGAATTTTTGTTTTCTGTGGATCCAATTCTGGTAATAAACCAGAGTTCATTGAGGCTGCGAATGAATTGGGGCGAGTCATGACAGAACGAAATATGCATCTAGTATATGGCGGAGGCAATCTTGGATTAATGGGAAGCATTTCAAAGGCCGTTCAGGAAGGTGGCGGTCACGTTTTGGGAATCATTCCAAAACCTTTGTCGGACGAACACTTAATCGGACAAACAAATGGAGATGAGCGCATTATATCAAGTATGTCTGAACATCTCTTTGAAATAGTCAATACTGCTGATGCGTTTATTGCTTTACCAGGTGGGCTCGGAATATTTGAATAGATATTCACAGTGGCATCATGGGGACACTTGAATATTCATCGGAAGCCCATTGGATTACTTAATATTGAACATTTATTCGATTTTCTGTTTGTATTTCTTGCGGAAGCCAAAAGACATGATTTCATCACGAAATCAGTACATGATATTTTCCTGACTGCAACAAAGGCCGAAGAATTAATTGACCAGATCCTAGCCTTTGAACCAAAAATAGACCCCATTCTCTCCAAGTTGAACTGGTCAGACAGCGATCGTGGTAAGAAGCGTAAATTGGACATAGATCTTAATCGGTGATTTTTTTGGTAGATTTTCAGCTAACCAGGTACTACCTTCTAAACTCTTCTTTTACTGTTTAAGACATTGGGGACAATGTCTCATTTAGGTTTGGGGGAGGGAATTAGTTGATTAGTATCTTGTTTTTAGTTTATGTGTTGTTTTAGTCCAAAATTTTTTGAAAAATACAAAAAAAATTGAAAAATTTTCAAAAATTACAAAACATTTTTTTGCATTTTTTGTGTTGTTTTATTTTGACTAAAAAGGTGAAATTGGTGAGAAATAGCTGTGTAAGGAGTTCCCACTCTTGATACGTATTTCAACCCATTTTCGAAACAAGTTAATTTTTGTTTATTTCCTTTTTAATTATTTAATTTGTGAATTCTCCATAAAACGGACTAAAATGGATCTTCATATGCTCATTTGGCAGGTATTATCAATATGCATAGTAACATACGGACATGAGTTGTAATTGAAAAGTTTATAATATTCAGTTCTCTAGTTTAATTGGAGGAAACATCTATAAATGGAAATGAAGTAAATAAATAAAGAAAAAAAGAAAAAAAATGAAAAAAAAAAATGAAAAAATGAGAAAAAAATGTCTGAGATCCGAGTTATTAAGTCCGTAGGGGTGTTTTAATACCTAGTGCCCTAAAACCAACTGGTTTGGGAGTCACTGGCCCAAAGCTCGCTACATGGATCGAAGATGTTGCAAAAAATAAATATATATATATCTGAAGTCTGAGTAATTAAGTTCGTAAGGGTGTCTTAACACCTGGTGCCCTAAAGCCAACTGGTTTGGGAGCCACCGACCCAAAGCTCGCTACATAGACGGAAGATATTGTATATAAATAAAAAATAAAATCAGAAAAAAAAGAAAAAATCAGAAAAATTATTCCATTGCTACAAAAAGGTGTGAAATCTGATAGAACTTTAGGACAAAAATATTACTCTCTTATCAACTGCACTTGTGAATGTTGTGGGCAAAAATGAGTTGATTAATATTTTATTGGCTGTGTATATGGAGAATGGTAAATATAATCGAAGAATTTACTTATTCGGTAGTTTAAAAAGAAAGAAAACAACTACAAACTTGGAGTAGAAGTTTCACTTGATTAGTCACTAGCTTCTTTATTCTCTTTTCTCTTGGCTTTTTGCTTTTGTGTGCATTAGTTTTAATATCTTTTTACTTTTATCAAATGTTTGTGGGTATCATTGCTGTAAGCCCTCACGAGACTACAACTCGTCCACTAGGGACAACTAGGGGTTTAAAGGCTTGTTGCATATGCTAAATGCAACCGTGATCTGTACGAAAGTGGCTTAATTAATTTTATTTTTGTGTTATTTTATTTTCTGTTTTGCTCGAGGACTAGCAAAATTTTAGGTTTGGGGGTGTGATGAGTGGTTATATCACTATTTCTCACTCATTTAACCTAATATTTTGTATAGTTTCTTGAGTTTTATGAACGTTTTGATGTGTTTTTGTTTATTTTACAGATAGAAATAATATTGGGACTTAATGGAATCAACTCGGGGCTAAAACGATGAAATCCGGAGGAAAAATGGTTAAAAACGAAATTTTACTATACGCGTCACGAAGTGCAGTCCGAAATTCCAGTTTTGCGCAAGTTTCGTATTTTGGCCATAACTTTTTCATCCAATATTCGATTGAGCTGATTCAAGTTGTAGATTGAAGAAGTCTCAAAGATCTACAACTTTGAAAGTCAAAATAATTTCGAATTCTGACGTTTTCATGGCCGAAATTGATGAACAATACAGTATATTTTGTGTAACTACTATAGTCATTTACAAAATATAAAATAAAATTAATAAAATAAAAAAATAAAAATTGTCAAATTTCCACCAACACATGCTTGCAAGTTTGGTGCCATGTTTGATGCCATGTTTGGTGCCATGTTTGATGCCATATTTGGTGCCATGTTTGGTGCCATGTTTGATGCCATGTCTTGTGGCATGTTTGGTGGAGCAATTCGTGGAGCAATCGGTGGAGAAATTGGTGGAAGCCTTTAGGTTTTTCTATAAATACCAAGCCATTTCATTTGTAATTCTCATGCTTTCCTTAGGTTTTTGTAAGGAATTTAAGGATTGCATCTTGTTTGTATTTATTTTAAGTATTTAATTTATGCATTTTTATTTTCAGTAATAGCAGTAGTTCTCTTCTTCTTCTCCTTTCTTTTTATGTTTAGTAGTTAAATTTCCGCTGGGGGAAGGGTGAAGCTTTTAATATTTTAATTTAGATTAACTCCCTTAATTATAATATAAAATTTATTATTCACTAAAAGGAATTACCGCCTTAATGGCTGGTTATATTTATTTGGCATAATGTGGCACCGCCTATATGGCTGGTCTTTAGGTGACAGATAATTACCGCCTATATGGCTGGTTTATGACCAAATAATAATACCGCATTTATGGCTGGTTGGACTTCATTTAAATCTGACTTAATAAGGAATACCGCCTACATGGCTGGTTGGCTATCACCGTTAAATTCTATATTATAGTAAGGGAGATTTCTTAATTATAAATTGTAAAAGTGGATCACCTAACCCCAGCATTTTATTTTTATTCTAGGGAAGTGATAAAACACAATATCCACACTTAATAATTGATTTTTCTTTTTTTGAGTAATTCTTTAGGTTGTTTATTAAGTCTGAGTCTTAATGCTTCCTGTTGCCTGATCACCAATAGGATTGATGTGGTAAATCTAAAATGAACTAGACATAGGGATTTTAGGTTTCAGCCTTAGACTTAATAGCTCACGATCTTCCTTGAGGATAGATAACCATTTAATAGATTTCCTTACAGGATAGGAATATACCTGTCGGACGTGGGTAGCCATAATTGGAACTTAAACTTAATGAATGCAGGGTAATGTGGTTGACATAGGAATATGGTTCAATTGGGTTATACTGGGTATTTGCGTCTGACCATCGGAAGAGGCTTTTGCATATTTTCGTGTTCCAGGTTAGCAAACTGAATTAGTACACATAAATAATAGAATCAATTCATCTGTTTAACAGTATTGTGTGGAGTCACGACCCTAGATCTTTTGAGTCTTTTGTAATTTTCCTTAATATTTTCTTTTGTTTATTTTATTTTTATTTTAGTTAAGCAATTCCACATTCAACCAACCAAAGTAATCAATTCTCTTCTCCCTACAATTAGATACTTGTAAATAAATAGTATAAATAATTAATAACAACAGTGGGAATTAAGTCCTCGTAGGATCGATACTTTTATACTACTTGAACGATACGTGCGCTTGCGTTATACGCGTGTGAATGCACCGGTCAATCATGAGAGAACCAAGCATGTGGATGTTGTAGGGGTTTTCGGGGATAAATCTGGTAAAGCAGCAGAAACGGTGGAAAATAAAATTTCCCGATTTCAAAAATTTTTCTGGGATTAATTAAATAAACATATTTATTTAATTACCCAATAATTAAATTATGAAATAAAATTCAATAAATCAAATTTATGTGAATTTACCGAATTGCCTTTACACTTTGTATTTTGTTCATTTTAGTCCGAAATTGTCCGAAACAACTTGGAATGATTCTAAGTCATTACTAATATGAATTTAACATGTCACAAATGTCAAAACACAATTGCAACCAAAATCCCAATTTTTTCCCTCCTTGGCCGAGAGACACATTGAAGCACATTAGTGTGCATTTTGCACTTCCAAAGTTCAAAACACATCCAAATGAAATCCAATCAACATGAGATTTTATATGTATCATATAAACATCCAAATACACCATATAAATGAAAAGCCCCAAATTTGGAAGAGGTCTTAAAACCTAATTTTTCAATTTCTTCAAATTGGACAAATTATACCAAATCGGTTAAATCAATTACTTCAAACATGTTTCTTCTATCCAATTCAAGTCTCAACACAATGAAATAACTATAGATCAAATCTAGGTCATTTAAGAGTGGGTCAAAAACTCTAGATTAGCAACAAAATTCTAAAACCATGGAAAGAATGCTTATTACTACAATAGTTACATTCTTCCAATTTCATACATGCTCTACACTTTCATCAAACTTCCATTCAACAAAAACACAAAGAATAAAGAAAAGAATAACATGAGAACATCATAGCATGAAGCTTAGAACACAAGGAACATTTTCCTCTCTAATAGTAAGTTGAAGAAACTTACTAAAATTCCAAGTTTTCTTTGTTTTGTTTCAACTTTCTCTCAAGCTTCTTTTGTTTTCTTCAATGGAGTTTTGTGTAAAGTGTATTAGGTTATTTACCAAATGAAAAACAAAACAATATATACTTACTATAAAATTCACCTTGGCCGAATTTGGCTAAGGAAATTAGCAAAAAAATTGTTTTAATTTCATTTCAATTTCAAGTTTCCAACTTGTTAAAATATCATTACACTTTAAAGATATTTCCAACAAATTCAACAATGGCAACTTAGCCATTAAAACAAATATCTAAATCTTAAGATATTTATATTTTAATTAATTTAATCATTTAACAATTAAATAATTAATTAATTAATTAAATACAAATGTATTAAATATATGTATTATATTTACATTAAATATTAAATACATATATACATTTATGATATTAGTCAAACATCTTAATTTGACTATTAATTAATGTGTATTTAAATTAATCAAGTATTAAATGTAAATACACAAAATTAAGGAAATGACTATCGGGTCCCTACACATGTATTTTGCGTTTAACTTTTAAACGACTTTATAAATAATCAATATTATTTATAATTGTTGCCCTAGTGCTCTACGAGTATATTTCATTATTGAGACTCTCTAGATTCAGGCATATCCATCACGAAATCCAATTTTGTGTCCATAATTTATCCACCCGTAAATTATGACGATCACGAATAAACTCGCTGAATCATACAGGTCGAGGTCATGGCAAATGTATAATTCCTCCGTCACAAGTATCCGGATAAATCCCATAGATATAGATGTAAACCTCAAATCTCTATAGGGATTATCCAGTCGACTATTCTATTAGCAATCTCTAAAAGAATGTTTAGAACAGGCTTCTAAACTGTACCATGGGCCCATTTTTTTATCTGATTGCTAATCATATGGACTACCTATGCTCTGATACACAGAATTGACGGATCTTATCTTGATACACATAGGACACCTTGAGGATCTATCTACACCCAACGAACATGCAGAGGTCTGATCTAAATAGATCGGTGACGTGACTGCCATCTAAGTGTAGAAGATGTCTCATGTGCCCACAATGGCATCTCAAGTCTAAGAATCACAAATGCTACTCAACCCGAGAAGATTCTTATTGATGTTGGTGTACCATCCATTAAGAATCTTCAGTGAGTCGTTCAATGTTTATCCGCTATAAACACCTACACGTCTATACTAGTCTCCAAGACTTATGGTTCATTGAGAAACCATTGGAATCATATATTTCTGTATACGACATGTACCGGTCTCAACAGGTTTACTATACTGACCAAGTAGTGTAAACCTTGACCAGGAACTGTCTGAGAATGACAACGTCATGATACTACTCAATGTCAGTTGCGACATTGATGCAACAGTACCATGACTAGTCATTCTAAGGTCATTACGTCTTTACCATATTAAAAGATACATTATATTATAGAAACTGCATATATTATTCATAATAATAGAGTTTTACAGTAGTATTCATAAAGAAATACAATCGGGAATTGGCGCTCTGAGCACCAACCCCAACAAAATCTCTCATTTGCTTTAGTGCCAATAACGATTGTATCTAATACCCATCGACTCCACGTGTTTATCAAAAAACTTCGGAGGTATGGCCTTCGTCAGTGGGTCTGCTACATTATCTTCACTTGGTACCTTGCACACGACAATATCCCCTTGCGACACAATCTCTCGAATGATGTGGTACTTGCGTTCTATATGCTTCGACTTCTGATGCACCCTTGGTTCCTTTGATTGCGCAATGGCTCCAGTATTATCACAGTATAACGGAATCGCATTCTCGATACTTGGGACAACTCCCAATTCTGTGATAAAGTTCTTTATCCACACAGTCTCTTTTACAGCTTCAGAAGCTGCAATATATTCCGCCTCAGTGGTGGAATCTGCTGTTGATCCTTGTTTGGAACTCTTCCAACAAACAGCACCTCTGTTAAGGGTAAATACGAATCCAGATGTAGACTTTCTATCATCAGGATCCGATTGGAAATCAGAATCGGTATACCCATTAACTTGCAGTTCGTTTCCTCCATAAATTATTAACTTATCATTAGTACCTTTAAGATACTTGAGGATATGTTTAATGGCCATCCAATGGTCATTACCTGGATTGGACTGATATCCACTAGTTACGCTAACAGCGAAACTGATATCAGGCATTGTGCATAACATATCATACATTATGCTACCCAAACACGAAGCATAAGGTTGGTTAGACATTCTAACCTTCTCATCTTCTGTTTGTGGACTCATCTTATTTGAAAGATGAATCCCATGTCTGAACGGTATATTTGCTGTCTTACAGTTACCAAAATTATACCGTTCCAAGATCTTATCTATGTACGTTGATTGGGATAACCCAATCAGCCTCCTTTTTCTTTCTTTATAGAGTTTTATCCCAAAAACATAGGAAGCTTCTCACAGGTCGTTCATGGAGAAATTCTTACAGAAGTATGCTTTGACGCTTTGTAACATACCTAAATCATTCCCAATTGTTGGGGTTGGTGCTCAGAGCGCCAATCCGGACCGTATTTATGTATGATTCATGAATACGAACATCCCCTTTTCCATAATATTACTTATTTGTGGTTGCACCTCTTGTTTTTATATACGTATTCGATCTGATTACGATTAGATTGAAACTAAATATGATTTAGTGATATGTATATATGAGACAAAGACCCGATAATATATAATGCAATACACAGTTACAAAGATAGTTTGTAATTGACATTGGGAAGTGTCATTGTTAAAGATATATATTATCAAATAAAGTTCCTGGTCAAGATTCACTAACATGGGTCGGTTAGTCAAATCTGCTGAGACCAGTACATGTCGTATATCGAGACTTGGTCCGATGGTTTATCCCAATGAACCATGAGTCTGGGGAGACTCGTATAGACGTGTAGGTGTTTATAGTGTATAAACACTGAACGGCTCACCGAAGATTCTTAATGGATGGTACGCCAACGTCAATAAGAATCTTCTCGGGTTGAGTAGTATAGTGGTCCTTCGACTTGAGACACCACTGTGGATGTATGAGACATCCTCCACACTTAGATGGCAGTCACGTCACTGATCTATTTAGATCAGACCTCCGCCTGTTCGTTGGGTGTGGATCGATCCTCAGGATATCCTGTGTGTGTCAAGATAGGATCCGTCAGTTCTGTGTACAGAGCATAGGTAGTCCATATATTATTAGCAGTCTGTTAAATCTGTGGCCACAGTATACATCGGAAGTAAGTTCCGAGTGTTATTTAGAGATTGCTAATAGATACGTCGACGAGATAATACCTATAGAGATTTGACGTTTACATCTATATCTCTGGGATTATCTGGATACCTGTGATGGAGGGATTATACGTATGCAATGACCTCGACCTGTATTATTCAGCTAGTTTATCCGTGATCGTCATAATCTACGGGTGGATAGATTATGGACATGAAATTGGATTTCGTGACGGATATACCTGAATCTAGAGAGTCTCAATAATGAAACATACTCGTAGAGCACTAGAGCAACACTTATGAATAATGATGATTATTTATAAATCGTTTAATCGTTAGACGAAAAATACATGCGAACGGGCCGAACTGTCATTTCCTAATTAATGTGTATTTGTATTTAATATATGATATTATTAAATACACATTAATAAATGGTCAAATAAAGGTATTTGACTTATATCATCAATATATGTATTTGAGATATTTAAAGTAAATATGATACATATATTTGATATATTTATATTTAATTAATTATTTAATTATTTAATTGTTAAATGATTAATATAATTAAAATATAAATATATCACCAAATGATAAAGTTAGGAAATGATTATAAGTGTAAATGTTTGACTTTACATTAAAGGAAAAGGTAGTCAAATTGGATTTGACTTCCTTGGATATTTGTTTTAATTGTTAAAATTGAAATATCCATTTCCTTTATTTTTTGATTAAATTTCGGCCATGACCATATAAATATAAGAGTTATTTTTTTCATGGTTGCCATTATTGACTTTATATAAATATCTTTAAAAAGGTTTTTAGATATTTATTAAAGTAAATCAAATGAATTTGAAATGCAAATTGAAATTAATACCATTGCATTTGGCTTAGGTATTTTCGGCCAAGGCTTAAATGAATGAGTATATATTGTTTTCATTTCACTTTCATTTATTAACCTAATACACTTTAAAGAAAAACTCCATTGATGAAGCCAAAGAAGCTTGTGAGAAAGAAAGACAAAATCAAAGAAAGCTTGGATTTTAGTATGTTTTTCCAACTTACTATTAGAAAGGAAAATGTTCCTTAGGATCTAGGCTTTAACATATGATGTTCTTAGATTATTCCTTTCTTTATTCTTTGTGTTTTTTGTTGATGGAAGTTTTGATGGAAGTGTTGAGCATGTGTGATGAAGGAAGTTTGTGACTATTGTAGTTATAAGCATTCTTTTAAGGTTTTGGAAACCATGTTGCTAATCTAGAGTTGTTGACCCACTCTTAGATGACCTAGATTTGATCTTGAGTTGTTTCATTGTGTTGAGACTTTGATTGGATGTAAGAAAGATGATTGAAGTGTTGGATTTAACCAATTTGGTCTAATTTGTCCAATTTGATGAAATTGAAAAATTAGGGTTCATGACCAATTCCAAATTTGGGGCTTTTCATATATGTTGTGCATTTGGATGTGTATATGATGCATATAAAGTTTCATGTACATTGGATTACATCTTGATGTGTTTTGATGCATGAAATGACAAGGTGCACAAAATGGCACCTTATTGGTGCATTCGGCCAAATGGATCAAATTTGGGTTTTTGGTTGCTTTTGGTGTTTTGATGTTTTGAACATGCTAAGTTCATATTATAAATGATTTAGAATCATTCAAAATTGATTAGATCAATTTCGGACTAAAATGGACAAAATACCAATGTAAGGGCATTTCGGTAAATTCACTTGAATATGATTCATTTGAATTTTATTTCATAATTTGATTATTGGAATGTTAAATAAATATGTTTATTTAATTAATCCGAGAAAAAGTTTTGAAATGTGAAGATTCGATCTTCCGCCGCTTCCGCTGCGTTACCGGATTTAGCCCCTAAAAACCCCTACAAAATGGTATCAGAGCGAGTCTGATTCTAGGCCTCCATAAATGATTAGCTTGTTTTATTCAATGTTTAATCATGTTTTCTTGACTTTATACATGCTTGGTATAATCTAATTTGATTAGATTTAGGGTGTATGACACTTAATGGAATATCCCCGCTTAATAAGGTTTTAAAGTAACTAGTATTTGGAATACTTGTTTCTTGGTCCGTCTTGTCAATACGGTTTATAAATATCTTTTCGTTGACTACATCCGAGACCGTGCCTCTGCTGTGAGGATGTAGCTGATAGAAATTTATTTATGCCGAATGTATATTAGATACTAGATAAATTCAAGCGAAAGCGGAATCCTGAACGTGCCCTAGCTGTCAGGGTTACGCAAGTAACTTGAGTTTATCATTGACAAGTTTAACCTTGGTACGTCTCCTTGTGGGCCTGCCTTCGCAGCGACAACGAGAAACGGCCAGGACCGGAACCTTGGAGTCACTAGTGAGTGATTGACAATTAGTTGTCTACCTGTGAATATACGTCGGCGAGACCGTGCCTCTGCTGTGAGTCAAAATATATTCATGGGGTCCTCTTCCCATTATGGAATTCGATTTAATTATTGAATTCTCGTCTTTCCGTTGGGGATTACGGCATTACATAAAATAATGGGAGGCACTGCTAAGTTTAAAATATTCCATAACTTAGGCAGTGTATGTTATTATGGAAATTGCCGCTTGTTTGTTTCCTTATTCTATTGTTTATATAGAATTAAACTTTTATTTACTGCACACATATTTTGATATGTTATCTGACTTGACTCTTGGTTGCAGTTATTCTAGAATAGGTTCTAGATACTACTAGACTAGGATATTATTAGATTGGTCTAAACCATCGGGAACTATTGTTCCGATTTTCTTCAAAAATAAAAGATGGTTAGTGACTTAGTTTCTAAGTCATGATAGATAATCTAGATAGATATCCCCTTTAGGATATAATACTTTAGAGACAATAGTTTCTTATGCAGTAAGAATTGACTTGAATTAGTTCATGTCTCGAGATTCTTGACTGGCATTTAGAAAGCCCTATTAGGTATTTATTTATCTAGTAATGACGTTTCTAAGCTTTAATTACCTTTAGAGGTAATGTGTCTGACACAATTTGCTAATCAGTTATTTACAATTGTTGTGAATAGTTGAATGCAAATAGTAAAGCTAAAGAAAGGAGATGCGTATATTTGTGTATAGAAAATATCGATTTTCACAATACTACAACTATAGGTATTGGATACCAGATCTCCCGTCTAGTTATTTGAAATATTGGTTAACGATTGTTTTGATATTTGATATCGGAACTTGCGACTATTGGATAGTCACTTGTTCTTTATAAACAATTGTTACATATTTTATAATAACTAGTAATGTCATTGACGTAGAGATAAACATAAAAAGAAATTATTCGGTAAAGTAAATAATTTAGAACGGTGCTTTATGAGTTTAATCACTTAAGCATTGGATGCTTATTCCGTATGGTAAATGATGGTTTGATACTAGATCACACTACACATCCTTATCCATTTAATGAATATTGTATTCAGGAAAGTGATTAAGATCTCGTTTAACCAATGATTGTCATTGGACCACCAAATTTATTTAACTGATACATTGGATGTATGTAGTTTTATAAATAATAATTGCTTAAGGTAGTTTTCTTTATTTCGTAACTTAGTTGATGAATTGTCATAACTTAGTTACGTGTTTCTGAAGGAACACATATTGAAAGTCTTGAAAGTATCAAGTACTTTCAATCCGTTCTGATGAAACGTAGATTGAACATTTTTGACTTGTTCAAATATATTCAATCTAAAGGTTTTAGAGAATTCTATCCTCAAAATTCATAACATGTCTTTGAACTGTTCAAAGATCTTTGATACGATCAAACGTATGAATTTAAAGCAATTAGTTCTAAGGTTATTTAGTGAATATGATTCATATTCAATATTGTTCTTCCACGATTCCATCTTGATGGAATTGAGTAGTGGGAGCAATCGAATCTTATATGATTTGATTCGTCTGATATTGAAAGTTACCGAATTAGTTTCAATACTCTTGGGGTTATACTCCAGTAACACTAATTCATCTCTTTAATTAATGTTCCATTATTTTCTACAGTTGCATATATGATATGTATAGGTAGAAAATTTGAATCTTGAAAAGTTTGAGATTTCAATCTTTCTTTTATATAATAGTTATATAATGGAAATTACTTAAACCTCGGAGGTATAAGTAAAAGTTTATCGTTTATTCTGTTTAATAGAATATTGTATTCTATTTAATAGAATATCTTTCCTACGATTCTAAGTAATAAAATCGTTTTATTACTTGGTGTGTAACATCAGATGTTAACTATTGTAGAAAAGACTTGACTTATTGAAGTCAAATGTGAGAATGATAAATTATAAATGGAACTATGTAATTAATAAGATGAAACAACCCTTATACATCTTCCGTGCAAGTCCCATAGGATAACAGAATCATTCACAAGTATTTGATACTTAATGGTTCCGTTGTTTTCTTATTGAAGAAAAATTATCCTATGACTTTTAATGGAAGCGATATTTGATATCGATTCTGGAAGTTCACCATTGAACCTTAGATCTAAGATTGTTCATAGCTTACTATGATCAAGTTTTGAACTTGATTACGCTTTCATTATGATTAGTTCATGATATGTGCTAATTGTTTGCACACACGGAAGCAATGTGAGCTTATTAAAGGTTTGACCTTTATAGTATGACAGTGAGAAAAGTTATACTCAGCAATTTATTGTAGATTCTGAGAAAACTTATCTCTTGTCACACTAATTGAACAATTAAAGATATATTGGTTAATGTTGATATTAAACTGTATATTTTAGCTAAAGAATGCAAAGTGGCGTTTTTGGATGACTTATTCAGATAAGAGATCATTTGTGATTTCCTTGTTTGAAGAGTTCATTCTGGAATGGCCCTAGAGTTTGTATTCTGCTGAGATCGCAGTTTAGTGTGCTAACTTATAGAGCCTATTGTAGACTCAGATAAGTCTTCCGGAAATATGTGTTATTTATTTTTGATATCGTCAGATTGTCTGATCTTGTCAAAATATAGAGAATACATATGTGATTAGAAGGGTTAGTGGGAGCGTACAAATTACTTTCTATTGTTATGTATCCTAACGACATTGTCATTATTATAGTAATAATGAGATGTTTGTGAGGTAAAAGATTTACCTAAGTCTTCTTTACTCCGTGAAAGCAGTGGGAGTAGTCTCTGTTATATTTGATATAAAGTTTTATATATGATATAAAACTTGGAGACTTGTGAGATACTCCTATTATTCGTACATTAGATATGATCTAATAAAGGACATAACTAGGCTATCTGTATGACAGTTAGTATAACTGTTGAACAGTTATTGTGTGTCTTATATAAAGTATTCATCTTTCGTAAAGGATGATTCCTTTTTCGAAAGAGATGTTGATTAGAATGTCTAATCAATCTTATGTATCATTTGATGATGACATAATAAATACTTTATAATGTGCGATTGAAGATATCGATTTAATCGTAATTGTTACGAGTTATTTTGATATCCTATAGACCATATGATGGATCTTGAAACACGTTCTTTGTGATCTTTGAGATATTAAGAACGAGTTTATAATTCATGGAGAATACAGTCTGCAACCATTAGGGTCATATTAGTTTTGAGACTAATTATGACGTTAGATAGTCTACGTCATAAAGAGTCAGAAAAGATGCAGTTAGAGTGTCACGAAGAATTCTACTATATAGTGGAATTAAATGCAACTTTTGAAGTATTGACTTATGAAATTGCATAGTGACCTTTTAAATTAGAAGTTTTTTGAATTGTTATTGTGCTTGCGGTTGTCTTCATAGTATTTTGGATTTGATCCTTAAATACTTGGACAACTCAGTAGCTGTAGCATAATACTGATGTAGCATCAGAGTCATATTAATGTATAATCTAGATTCTACAAAATATGAATGATGCTGACTATGGGAAACGATGGAGTTTGTTTGACAAACTCAATATGTCATAGCGGACTTGTTTTTGTTGCCTACCTCTAAGTACTGGGTGAGCTTTTGAGGGCCATATGCATACGATGCACATTGAGACGTGTATATGATACCGTGGATTGGCACTAGAGCAAGTGGGAGAAATTGTTGGGGTTGGTGCTCAGAGCGCCAATCCGGACCGTATTTATGTATGATTCATGAATACGAACATCCCATTTTCCATAATATTACTTATTTGTGGTTGCACCTCTTGTTTTATATACGTATTCGATCTGATTACGATTAGATTGAAACTAAATATGATTTAGTGATATGTATATATGAGACAAAGACCCGATAATATATAATGCAATACACAGTTACAAAGATAGTTTGTAATTGACATTGGGAAGTGTCATTGTTAAAGATATATATTATCAAATAAAGTTCCTGGTCAAGATTCACTAACATGGGTCGGTTAGTCAAATCTGCTGAGACCAGTACATGTCGTATATCGAGACTTGGTCCGATGGTTTATCCCAATGAACCATGAGTCTGGGGAGACTCGTATAGACGTGTAGGTGTTTATAGTGTATAAACACTGAACGGCTCACCGAAGATTCTTAATGGATGGTACGCCAACGTCAATAAGAATCTTCTCGGGTTGAGTAGTATAGTGGTCCTTCGACTTGAGACACCACTGTGGATGTATGAGACATCCTCCACACTTAGATGGCAGTCACGTCACTGATCTATTTAGATCAGACCTCCGCCTGTTCGTTGGGTGTGGATCGATCCTCAGGATATCCTGTGTGTGTCAAGATAGGATCCGTCAGTTCTGTGTACAGAGCATAGGTAGTCCATATATTATTAGCAGTCTGTTAAATCTGTGGCCACAGTATACATCGGAAGTAAGTTCCGAGTGTTATTTAGAGATTGCTAATAGATACGTCGACGAGATAATACCTATAGAGATTTGACGTTTACATCTATATCTCTGGGATTATCTGGATACCTGTGATGGAGGGATTATACGTATGCAATGACCTCGACCTGTATTATTCAGCTAGTTTATCCGTGATCGTCATAATCTACGGGTGGATAGATTATGGACATGAAATTGGATTTCGTGACGGATATACCTGAATCTAGAGAGTCTCAATAATGAAACATACTCGTAGAGCACTAGAGCAACACTTATGAATAATGATGATTATTTATAAATCGTTTAATCGTTAGACGAAAAATACATGCGAACGGGCCGAACTGTCATTTCCTAATTAATGTGTATTTGTATTTAATATATGATATTATTAAATACACATTAATAAATGGTCAAATAAAGGTATTTGACTTATATCATCAATATATGTATTTGAGATATTTAAAGTAAATATGATACATATATTTGATATATTTATATTTAATTAATTATTTAATTATTTAATTGTTAAATGATTAATATAATTAAAATATAAATATATCACCAAATGATAAAGTTAGGAAATGATTATAAGTGTAAATGTTTGACTTTACATTAAAGGAAAAGGTAGTCAAATTGGATTTGACTTCCTTGGATATTTGTTTTAATTGTTAAAATTGAAATATCCATTTCCTTTATTTTTTTGATTAAATTTCGGCCATGACCATATAAATATAAGAGTTATATTTTTTCATGGTTGCCATTATTGACTTTATATAAATATCTTTAAAAAGGTTTTTAGATATTTATTAAAGTAAATCAAATGAATTTGAAATGCAAATTGAAATTAATACCATTGCATTTGGCTTAGGTATTTTCGGCCAAGGCTTAAATGAATGAGTATATATTGTTTTCATTTCACTTTCATTTATTAACCTAATACACTTTAAAGAAAAACTCCATTGATGAAGCCAAAGAAGCTTGTGAGAAAGAAAGACAAAATCAAAGAAAGCTTGGATTTTAGTATGTTTTTCCAACTTACTATTAGAAAGGAAAATGTTCCTTAGGATCTAGGCTTTAACATATGATGTTCTTAGATTATTCCTTTCTTTATTCTTTGTGTTTTTTGTTGATGGAAGTTTTGATGGAAGTGTTGAGCATGTGTGATGAAGGAAGTTTGTGACTATTGTAGTTATAAGCATTCTTTTAAGGTTTTGGAAACCATGTTGCTAATCTAGAGTTGTTGACCCACTCTTAGATGACCTAGATTTGATCTTGAGTTGTTTCATTGTGTTGAGACTTTGATTGGATGTAAGAAAGATGATTGAAGTGTTGGATTTAACCAATTTGGTCTAATTTGTCCAATTTGATGAAATTGAAAAATTAGGGTTCATGACCAATTCCAAATTTGGGGCTTTTCATATATGTTGTGCATTTGGATGTGTATATGATGCATATAAAGTTTCATGTACATTGGATTACATCTTGATGTGTTTTGATGCATGAAATGACAAGGTGCACAAAATGGCACCTTATTGGTGCATTCGGCCAAATGGATCAAATTGGGTTTTTGGTTGCTTTTGGTGTTTTGATGTTTTGAACATGCTAAGTTCATATTATAAATGATTTAGAATCATTCAAAATTGATTAGATCAATTTCGGACTAAAATGGACAAAATACCAATGTAAGGGCATTTCGGTAAATTCACTTGAATATGATTCATTTGAATTTTATTTCATAATTTGATTATTGGAATGTTAAATAAATATGTTTATTTAATTAATCCGAGAAAAAGTTTTGAAATGGAAGATTCGATCTTCCGCCGCTTCCGCTGCGTTACCGGATTTAGCCCCTAAAAACCCCTACAAAATGGTATCAGAGCGAGTCTGATTCTAGGCCTCCATAAATGATTAGCTTGTTTTATTCAATGTTTAATCATGTTTTCTTGACTTTATACATGCTTGGTATAATCTAATTTGATTAGATTTAGGGTGTATGACACTTAATGGAATATCCCCGCTTAATAAGGTTTTAAAGTAACTAGTATTTGGAATACTTGTTTCTTGGTCCGTCTTGTCAATACGGTTTATAAATATCTTTTCGTTGACTACATCCGAGACCGTGCCTCTGCTGTGAGGATGTAGCTGATAGAAATTTATTTATGCCGAATGTATATTAGATACTAGATAAATTCAAGCGAAAGCGGAATCCTGAACGTGCCCTAGCTGTCAGGGTTACGCAAGTAACTTGAGTTTATCATTGACAAGTTTAACCTTGGTACGTCTCCTTGTGGGCCTGCCTTCGCAGCGACAACGAGAAACGGCCAGGACCGGAACCTTGGAGTCACTAGTGAGTGATTGACAATTAGTTGTCTACCTGTGAATATACGTCGGCGAGACCGTGCCTCTGCTGTGAGTCCAAATATATTCATGGGGTCCTCTTCCCATTATGGAATTCGATTTAATTATTGAATTCTCGTCTTTCCGTTGGGGATTACGGCATTACATAAAATAATGGGAGGCACTGCTAAGTTTAAAATATTCCATAACTTAGGCAGTGTATGTTATTATGGAAATTGCCGCTTGTTTGTTTCCTTATTCTATTGTTTATATAGAATTAAACTTTTATTTACTGCACACATATTTTGATATGTTATCTGACTTGACTCTTGGTTGCAGTTATTCTAGAATAGGTTCTAGATACTACTAGACTAGGATATTATTAGATTGGTCTAAACCATCGGGAACTATTGTTCCGATTTTCTTCAAAAATAAAAGATGGTTAGTGACTTAGTTTCTAAGTCATGATAGATAATCTAGATAGATATCCCCTTTAGGATATAATACTTTAGAGACAATAGTTTCTTATGCAGTAAGAATTGACTTGAATTAGTTCATGTCTCGAGATTCTTGACTGGCATTTAGAAAGCCCTATTAGGTATTTATTTATCTAGTAATGACGTTTCTAAGCTTTAATTACCTTTAGAGGTAATGTGTCTGACACAATTTGCTAATCAGTTATTTACAATTGTTGTGAATAGTTGAATGCAAATAGTAAAGCTAAAGAAAGGAGATGCGTATATTTGTGTATAGAAAATATCGATTTTCACAATACTACAACTATAGGTATTGGATACCAGATCTCCCGTCTAGTTATTTGAAATATTGGTTAACGATTGTTTTGATATTTGATATCGGAACTTGCGACTATTGGATAGTCACTTGTTCTTTATAAACAATTGTTACATATTTTATAATAACTAGTAATGTCATTGACGTAGAGATAAACATAAAAAGAAATTATTCGGTAAAGTAAATAATTTAGAACGGTGCTTTATGAGTTTAATCACTTAAGCATTGGATGCTTATTCCGTATGGTAAATGATGGTTTGATACTAGATCACACTACACATCCTTATCCATTTAATGAATATTGTATTCAGGAAAGTGATTAAGATCTCGTTTAACCAATGATTGTCATTGGACCACCAAATTTATTTAACTGATACATTGGATGTATGTAGTTTTATAAATAATAATTGCTTAAGGTAGTTTTCTTTATTTCGTAACTTAGTTGATGAATTGTCATAACTTAGTTACGTGTTTCTGAAGGAACACATATTGAAAGTCTTGAAAGTATCAAGTACTTTCAATCCGTTCTGATGAAACGTAGATTGAACATTTTTGACTTGTTCAAATATATTCAATCTAAAGGTTTTAGAGAATTCTATCCTCAAAATTCATAACATGTCTTTGAACTGTTCAAAGATCTTTGATACGATCAAACGTATGAATTTAAAGCAATTAGTTCTAAGGTTATTTAGTGAATATGATTCATATTCAATATTGTTCTTCCACGATTCCATCTTGATGGAATTGAGTAGTGGGAGCAATCGAATCTTATATGATTTGATTCGTCTGATATTGAAAGTTACCGAATTAGTTTCAATACTCTTGGGGTTATACTCCAGTAACACTAATTCATCTCTTTAATTAATGTTCCATTATTTTCTACAGTTGCATATATGATATGTATAGGTAGAAAATTTGAATCTTGAAAAGTTTGAGATTTCAATCTTTCTTTTATATAATAGTTATATAATGGAAATTACTTAAACCTCGGAGGTATAAGTAAAAGTTTATCGTTTATTCTGTTTAATAGAATATTGTATTCTATTTAATAGAATATCTTTCCTACGATTCTAAGTAATAAAATCGTTTTATTACTTGGTGTGTAACATCAGATGTTAACTATTGTAGAAAAGACTTGACTTATTGAAGTCAAATGTGAGAATGATAAATTATAAATGGAACTATGTAATTAATAAGATGAAACAACCCTTATACATCTTCCGTGCAAGTCCCATAGGATAACAGAATCATTCACAAGTATTTGATACTTAATGGTTCCGTTGTTTTCTTATTGAAGAAAAATTATCCTATGACTTTTAATGGAAGCGATATTTGATATCGATTCTGGAAGTTCACCATTGAACCTTAGATCTAAGATTGTTCATAGCTTACTATGATCAAGTTTTGAACTTGATTACGCTTTCATTATGAATTAGTTCATGATATGTGCTAATTGTTTGCACAACGGAAGCAATGTGAGCTTATTAAAGGTTTGACCTTTATAGTATGACAGTGAGAAAAGTTATACTCAGCAATTTATTGTAGATTCTGAGAAAACTTATCTCTTGTCACACTAATTGAACAATTAAAGATATATTGGTTAATGTTGATATTAAAATGTATATTTTAGCTAAAGAATGCAAAGTGGCGTTTTTGGATGACTTATTCAGATAAGAGATCATTTGTGATTTCCTTGTTTGAAGAGTTCATTCTGGAATGGCCCTAGAGTTTGTATTCTGCTGAGATCGCAGTTTAGTGTGCTAACTTATAGAGCCTATTGTAGACTCAGATAAGTCTTCCGGAAATATGTGTTCTTTGTTTTTGATATCGTCAGATTGTCTGATCTTGTCAAAATATAGAGAATACATATGTGATTAGAAGGGTTAGTGGGAGCGTACAAATTACTTTCTATTGTTATGTATCCTAACGACATTGTCATTATTATAGTAATAATGAGATGTTTGTGAGGTAAAAGATTTACCTAAGTCTTCTTTACTCCGTGAAAGCAGTGGGAGTAGTCTCTGTTATATTGATATAAAGTTTTATATATGATATAAAACTTGGAGACTTGTGAGATACTCCTATTATTCGTACATTAGATATGATCTAATAAAGGACATAACTAGGCTATCTGTATGACAGTTAGTATAACTGTTGAACAGTTATTGTGTGTCTTATATAAAGTATTCATCTTTCGTAAAGGATGATTCCTTTTTCGAAAGAGATGTTGATTAGAATGTCTAATCAATCTTATGTATCATTTGATGATGACATAATAATACTTTATAATGTGCGATTGAAGATATCGATTTAATCGTAATTGTTACGAGTTATTTTGATATCCTATAGACCATATGATGGATCTTGAAACACGTTCTTTGTGATCTTTGAGATATTAAGAACGAGTTTATAATTCATGGAGAATACAGTCTGCAACCATTAGGGTCATATTAGTTTTGAGACTAATTATGACGTTAGATAGTCTACGTCATAAAGAGTCAGAAAAGATGCAGTTAGAGTGTCACGAAGAATTCTACTATATAGTGGAATTAAATGCAACTTTTGAAGTATTGACTTATGAAATTGCATAGTGACCTTTTAAATTAGAAGTTTTTTGAATTGTTATTGTGCTTGCGGTTGTCTTCATAGTATTTTGGATTTGATCCTTAAATACTTGGACAACTCAGTAGCTGTAGCATAATACTGATGTAGCATCAGAGTCATATTAATGTATAATCTAGATTCTACAAAATATGAATGATGCTGACTATGGGAAACGATGGAGTTTGTTTGACAAACTCAATATGTCATAGCGGACTTGTTTTTGTTGCCTACCTCTTAAGTACTGGGTGAGCTTTTGAGGGCCATATGCATACGATGCACATTGAGACGTGTATATGATACCGTGGATTGGCACTAGAGCAAGTGGGAGAAATTGTTGGGGTTGGTGCTCAGAGCGCCAATCCGGACCGTATTTATGTATGATTCATGAATACGAACATCCCCTTTTCCATAATATTACTTATTTGTGGTTGCACCTCTTGTTTTTATATACGTATTCGATCTGATTACGATTAGATTGAAACTAAATATGATTTAGTGATATGTATATATGAGACAAAGACCCGATAATATATAATGCAATACACAGTTACAAAGATAGTTTGTAATTGACATTGGGAAGTGTCATTGCTAAAGATATATATTATCAAATAAAGTTCCTGGTCAAGATTCACTAACATGGGTCGGTTAGTCAAATCTGCTGAGACCAGTACATGTCGTATACCGAGACTTGGTCCGATGGTTTATCCCAATGAACCATGAGTCTGGGGAGACTCGTATAGACGTGTAGGTGTTTATAGTGTATAAACACTGAACGGCTCACCGAAGATTCTTAATGGATGGTACGCCAACGTCAATAAGAATCTTCTCGGGTTGAGTAGTATAGTGGTCCTTCGACTTGAGACACCACTGTGGATGTATGAGACATCCTCCACACTTAGATGGCAGTCACGTCACTGATCTATTTAGATCAGACCTCCGCCTGTTCGTTGGGTGTGGATCGATCCTCAGGATATCCTGTGTGTGTCAAGATAGGATCCGTCAGTTCTGTGTACAGAGCATAGGTAGTCCATATATTATTAGCAGTCTGTTAAATCTGTGGCCACAGTATACATCGGAAGTAAGTTCCGAGTGTTATTTAGAGATTGCTAATAGATACGTCGACGAGATAATACCTATAGAGATTTGACGTTTACATCTATATCTCTGGGATTATCTGGATACCTGTGATGGAGGGATTATACGTATGCAATGACCTCGACCTGTATTATTCAGCTAGTTTATCCGTGATCGTCATAATCTACGGGTGGATAGATTATGGACATGAAATTGGATTTCGTGACGGATATACCTGAATCTAGAGAGTCTCAATAATGAAACATACTCGTAGAGCACTAGAGCAACACTTATGAATAATGATGATTATTTATAAATCGTTTAATCGTTAGACGAAAAATACATGCGAACGGGCCGAACTGTCATTTCCTAATTAATGTGTATTTGTATTTAATATATGATATTATTAAATACACATTAATAAATGGTCAAATAAAGGTATTTGACTTATATCATCAATATATGTATTTGAGATATTTAAAGTAAATATGATACATATATTTGATATATTTATATTTAATTAATTATTTAATTATTTAATTGTTAAATGATTAATATAATTAAAATATAAATATATCACCAAATGATAAAGTTAGGAAATGATTATAAGTGTAAATGTTTGACTTTACATTAAAGGAAAAGGTAGTCAAATTGGATTTGACTTCCTTGGATATTTGTTTTAATTGTTAAAATTGAAATATCCATTTCCTTTATTTTTTTGATTAAATTTCGGCCATGACCATATAAATATAAGAGTTATATTTTTTCATGGTTGCCATTATTGACTTTATATAAATATCTTTAAAAAGGTTTTTAGATATTTATTAAAGTAAATCAAATGAATTTGAAATGCAAATTGAAATTAATACCATTGCATTTGGCTTAGGTATTTTCGGCCAAGGCTTAAATGAATGAGTATATATTGTTTTCATTTCACTTTCATTTATTAACCTAATACACTTTAAAGAAAAACTCCATTGATGAAGCCAAAGAAGCTTGTGAGAAAGAAAGACAAAATCAAAGAAAGCTTGGATTTTAGTATGTTTTTCCAACTTACTATTAGAAAGGAAAATGTTCCTTAGGATCTAGGCTTTAACATATGATGTTCTTAGATTATTCCTTTCTTTATTCTTTGTGTTTTTTGTTGATGGAAGTTTTGATGGAAGTGTTGAGCATGTGTGATGAAGGAAGTTTGTGACTATTGTAGTTATAAGCATTCTTTTAAGGTTTTGGAAACCATGTTGCTAATCTAGAGTTGTTGACCCACTCTTAGATGACCTAGATTTGATCTTGAGTTGTTTCATTGTGTTGAGACTTTGATTGGATGTAAGAAAGATGATTGAAGTGTTGGATTTAACCAATTTGGTCTAATTTGTCCAATTTGATGAAATTGAAAAATTAGGGTTCATGACCAATTCCAAATTTGGGGCTTTTCATATATGTTGTGCATTTGGATGTGTATATGATGCATATAAAGTTTCATGTACATTGGATTACATCTTGATGTGTTTTGATGCATGAAATGACAAGGTGCACAAAATGGCACCTTATTGGTGCATTCGGCCAAATGGATCAAATTTGGGTTTTTGGTTGCTTTTGGTGTTTTGATGTTTTGAACATGCTAAGTTCATATTATAAATGATTTAGAATCATTCAAAATTGATTAGATCAATTTCGGACTAAAATGGACAAAATACCAATGTAAGGGCATTTCGGTAAATTCACTTGAATATGATTCATTTGAATTTTATTTCATAATTTGATTATTGGAATGTTAAATAAATATGTTTATTTAATTAATCCGAGAAAAAGTTTTGAAATCGGAAGATTCGATCTTCCGCCGCTTCCGCTGCGTTACCGGATTTAGCCCCTAAAAACCCCTACACCAATGATTAGGATGTCATCAACATATAGGACTAAAAATACGACCATGCACCTACTGGCCTTTTGATACACACATGATTCTTCTGAATTCTTGAGAAAACCAGACGACCTAATAATCTCGTCGAATCAAAGATTCCAACTTCGTGAAGCTTGTTTAAGTCTATAAATGGACTTCTTAAGCTTTCATACCATGCCCGAGTTTTCGCTGGATGCAAAACCTTCCGGCTGTTCCATATAGATTTCTTCATCAAGAAATCCATTTAGAAAAGCCGTTTTGACATCCATTTGCCAAATCTTGTAGTCATGATACGCAGCTATAGAAAGCAAAATCCGAATAGACTTGAGCATTGCTACTGGTGAAAAGGTTTCATCGTAGTCGACGCCAGGTCACTGCGTGTAACCTTTTACTACCATTCGGGCCTTGTAAGTTTCAACCTTACAGTCAGGCCCGCGCTTCCTTTTGTAAACCCATTTACAACCGATAGGAACAATTCCTTCGTGAAGCGGAACCAAGTTCCAAACTTGATTCTCATGCATTGAGTCTATCTCGGATTTCATGGCACTTTGCCATTTCACGGAGTCGATGTCCAACATCGATTCTCTATAGGTGAAAGGATCTGTCTCTTCAAGTAAGAGAACATCCAGACTCTTTTCTTGTATCAAATACAAGCGTTCAGGAGGTCTAGATACCCTTTCCGACCTACGGAGTGTGTGTGTTGAAGGTCCTTCATCTACTTGAACTTCAGGTTCCTCCGTTGGTTCGTTGCTTTCAGGTTGGACTTCATCAACTCAACTGTCTATGATTACCACTTTATGACAAAAATTCCGCTTCTAGAAATTTTGTGAAGCGAGCTACGAAAAAATTTCGATGCTCGGTATCATAGAACAGATATCCCCTCGTATTCGAAGGATATCCGACAAACCTAAACTTTTTCCCTCGAGGAGAAAGCTTATCTTGCTGAGTCACCCTGACATAGGCAGGACAACCCCAAACCTTAATGTAATTAAGATTTGGTCTCCTACCGAACCATATTTGATACGGAGTCGTAGGAACAGCTTTTGAAGAAATCTTGTTCAAAAGATGTGCAGTTATTAAAAGAGAGTAGCCCCATAAATAATAGGGCAAATCTGTAAAACTAAACATTGATCGGACCATATCCAATAAAGTCAGATTTCTCCTCTCAGACACTCCATTGTGTTGTGGAGTACCTGGATGAGTATATTGAGCGAGAATCCAATTCTCCTTAATATAATCCATGAACTCACCACTCATATATTCGCCGCCTCGATCAGATCGAAGGCATTTAATATATTGATCAGTTTGTTTTTCTACTTCATTTCGGAACTCTTTGAACTTTTCAAAGGTTTTCGATTTATGTCGCATCAAATACACATAACCGTACCGTGACAGATCATTGGTAAAGGTAACGAAGTACGAATAACCACCGCGAGCAGTTTGACTTAGTGGACCACATACATCAGAATGTACGAGTTCCAGTAAGTTAGTGGCGCGGTGTCCAACACCAGAAAATGGGGCTTTGGTCATCTTACCCTGAATTCAGGATTCACAAGTTGGATAGGATTCAATGGTAAGATCTGGTATCAAACCATTCCTGACCAATTGGGTAAGGCGTTTAACGCCTATGTGACCCAACCGCATATGCCAAAGTTCAGTATTATTAATTACAGGTAAACTACGTTTATTAACTCCAATATTTAAAATATCTTTTGAAGTTTGCAATGTATAATGACCTGGTTTGGACAACAAAGGATCTGAATATTACTTTTATCATATAAATATAAAAAACTATTCTTAATATTAATACGATAACCTTCTGTATCTAATACAAAAAGAGATATAATATTAGCTACACATCCAGGTACAAAATGATAGCCATATAACAAAAGTGTCCCATTCGGCAATGAGATCTCGTATACTCCCACTGCAACTGCATCCAAAGAGTCTCCACTCCCGAATCGCAACTGCATCTCTCCAGGCTTCAGTCTTCTACTTTCCTTCAACACCTGCAACGAATTGCAAGTGTGAATGGGACAAGCAGAATCTAAAATCCAGCTGGATGTAATGGCTTCACAAGCCAAAGATAAATCAATAACTGGAAAAATAAATGTACCTGATGTAGATGCTCTCTCCCTCCTCAGCTGGGCGATGTAGTTAGGAAAATTCCTTTTCCAGTGCCAGACTTTGCTGCAGTGATGGCACTTGTCTTCAGAAGCCCTCTTAGGCTTAGCTATCTTTGCCTGTGGTTGAGGACCGAAACCCTTCTTCTTCTTCCCTTTCTTTTTCTTTCCCTTTGACCATGTCTGGGAAGAAGCAGTGAGAAGTAGGTCTCGGAGGGCGAGTCGGTACTCCTTTCTTGAGGTCCTCTTCCGCCATGAGCAACATCCTATGCAGCTCTTGGTAGGTACATATAATCCCGTTCATGTTGAAATACATCACAAATTGGCGATAAGAAGCTGGGAGCGAACCAAGAATGACACTCTTACCGAGAATGTCATTTAGAATGAGATCATGTTGCCTCAGTTGATCAATCAAATCGATCATCTGAATAACATGTGGGCTAACAGCTTGCCCCTCATCTAAACGCTCATGGAACAGTTCCATTGCGACCTTGTGAACAATCACTTGTTCTTGGTTCTCAAATGGCTGTCTCAATCGAGTCATCATAGTATATGCATCTGACATGCCATAATACTGTTTCTTGAGTCCCGGTGAAAGCGAACTTAAGATGTATGACTTAACTTTTAAGTCATCATCCTTCCAAGCTAGGAAGACTTCGCGTTCTTCTGGAGTAGCGTCCTCTGCCACAGCAAGGGGCAACAAACCCTCAAGAACATATCCTAATTTCTCGGAATTGAGGACAATCCTCAAATCCAATTCCCAATCTGCAAAGTTATCAGCGCCTTTAAGTTTGTTCGCATCTAGCATATGCACAAATTGATTAGTGGACGGTGCCGCCATCGCAAATCTATCATATAGATAACGAAAAAAAGTTAGCAGAAATTTAAGCAGTTTCATATAATATCAAAAGCATAAACTAGATCATGGATTTTTAATCTAAAAATTCCCCTCACATTAAATCATGCAATACTGTAATCCCTAAATAGAATACAAAGATTTAGTAATTAAATTAAATACAAATAGTGAAAGGTGGATCCCGTGAATAATTTCAGCTCACAGCAGAGGCACGGTCTCCCCTACGTATATTCATCAGGTAGATAACTCATTTGTCAATCACTCAATAGTGACTCATTGGTTTCCGGTCCCGGTCGTTTCTCGTTGTCGCTGCTAAGGCAGGCCCATAAGGAGACATATCAAGGTTAAACTCGTCAATGATAAACTCAAATTACTTGCGTAACCCTGACAGCTAGGGCACGTTCAGGATTCCGATTTCGCTTGAATTTATCTAGTATCTAATATACATCCAGTATAAATAAATCTCTATCGGCTACACCCTCACAGCAGAGGCACGGTCTCGGATGTAGTCACAGAGAAATATTCATAAACCGTATTGACAAGACGGACCATATAACATGCATCAAATACATAATTATATTTAAACCTTATTAATTAGGGATTTTCTGCTAAGTGTCATACACCCTAAATATAACCAAATTAGATTATAATAAGCATGTATAAAGTCAAAAAAACATGATTAAACATTGATTTAATTAAGGCTAATCATTTTAGGGGGCCTAGAATCAGACTCGCTCTGATACCATTTTGTAGGGGTTTTCGGGGCTAAATCCAGTAACGCAGCTGAAACGGTGGAAAATCAAATTTTCTGATTTCAAAACTTTTTCTCGGATTAATTAAATAAACATATTTATTTAATTACCCAATAATTAAATTATGAAATAAAATTCAAAAAATCAAATTTATGTGAATTTACCGAATTACCCTTACACTTTTTATTTTGTTCATTTTAGTCCGAAATTATCCGAAACAATTTTGAATAATTCTAAATCATTACTAATATGAATTTAACATGTCACAAATTTCAAAACACAATTGCAACCAAAAGCTCAATTTTTTCCCTCCTTGGCCGAGAGCCACCTTGAAGCACATTAGTGTGCATTTTGCACTTCCAAAGTTCAAAAGACATCCAAATGAAATCCAATCAACATGAGATTTTACATGTATCATATAAACATCCAAATACACCATATAAATGAAAAGCCCCAAATTTGGAAGAGTTCTTAAAACCTAATTTTTCAATTTCTTCAAATTGGACAAATTATACCAAATTGGTTAAATCAATTACTTCAAACATGTTTCTTCTATCCAATTCAAGTCTCAACACAATGAAATAACTATAGATCAAATCTAGGTCATTTAAGAGTGGGTCAACAACTCTAGATTAGCAACAAAATTCTAAAACCATGGAAAGAATGCTTATTACTACAATAGTTACATTCTTCCAATTTCATACATGCTCTACACTTTCATCAAACTTCCATTCAACAAAAACACAAAGAATAAAGAAAAGAATAACATGAGAACATCATAGCATGAAGCTTAGAACACAAGGAACATTTTCCTCTCTAATAGTAAGTTGAAGAAACTTACTAAAATTCCAAGTTTTCTTTGTTTTGTTTCAACTTTCTCTCAAGCTTCTTTTGTTTTCTTCAATGGAGTTTTGTGTAAAGTGGATTAGGTTATTTACCAAATGAAAAACAGAACAATATATAATTGCTACAAAATTCACCTTGGCCGAATTTGGATAAGGAAATTAGCAAAAAATTTGTTTTAATTTCATTTCAATTTCAAGTTGCCAACTTGTTAAAATATCATTACACTTTAAAGATATTTCCAACAAAGTCAAAAATGGCAACTTAGCCATTAAAACAAATATCTAAATCTTAAGATATTTATATTTTAATTAATTTAATCATTTAACAATTAAATAATTAATTAATTAATTAAATACAAATATATTAAATATATGTATTATATTTACATTAAATATTAAATACATATATACATTTATGATATTAGTCAAATATGTCAATTTGACTATTAATTAATGTGTATTTAAATTAATCAAGTATTAAATGTAAATACAAAAAAATTAAGGAAATGACTATAGGGTCCCTACACATGTATTTTGCGTTTAACCTTTAAACGACTTTATAAATAATCAATATTGTTTATAATTGTTTCCCTAGTGCTCTATGAGAATATTTCCTTATTGAGACTCTCTAGATTCAGGCATATCCGTCACGAAATCCAATTTCGTGTCCATAATTTATCTACCCGTAAATTATGACGATCACGGATAAACTCGCTGAATCATACAGGTCGAGGTCATGGAAAATGTATAATTCCTCCGTCACGGGTATCCGGATAAATCCCAGAGATATAGATGTAAACGTCAAATCTCTATAGGGATTATCCAGTCGACTATTCTATTAGCAATCTCTAAAAGAATGTTTAGAACTGGCTTCTAGACTGTACCACGGGCCCATGGTTTTATTTGATTGCTAATCATATGGACTACATATGCTCTGATACACAGAATTGAAGGATCTTATCTTGATACACATAGGACATCCTGAGGATCTATCTACACCCAACGAACAGACGGAGGTCTGATCTAAATAGATCGGTGACGTGACAGCCATCTAAGTGTAGAAGATGTCTCATGTGCCCACAATGGCATCTCAAGTATAAGAATCACAAGTGCTACTCAACCCGAGAAGATTCTTATTGACGTTGGTGTACTATACATTAAGAATCTTGGTGAGTCGTTCAGTGTTTATCCGCTATAAACACCTACATGTCTATACTAGTCTCCAAGACTTATGGTTCATTGAGAAACCATTGGAATCATATATTACAGTATACGACATGTACCGGTCTCAACGGGTTTACTATACTGACCAAGTAGTGTAAACATTGACCAGGAACTGTCTGAGAATGACAACGTCATGATACTACTCAATGTCAGTTGCGACGCTTTTGCAACAGTACCATGACTAGTCATTCTAAGGTCATTACGTCTTTACCTTATTAAAAGATACATTATATTATAGAAACTTCATATATTATTCATAATAATAAAGTTTTACAGTAGTATTCATAAAGAAATACAACCGGGAATTGGCGCTCTGAGAACCAACCCCAACAGATGTAAAGTATCATTTTGTGAGGGAAATCATCACAAGTGGTAAGATTGAGATCAAGAAGATCCCAACTGAAGATAACCCATCAGACATGGGGACAAAAATTATGACTGCCACCAAACTCTCCCACTGCATGAAGTTGTTGCATGTGGGGGTTGGCTGACCTTGCAGCCAACATGGACAATGATGGAAATAAGTGAGTTTGCTGCACCAGCTTGGCCCTATTGCATACAAATATATGGTTGGAAGTGATGGGTGTTTTCGGCTTCAAGGTGGAGATTGTAAAATGTGAAGCCCTCATTCACCCGTTGGATGGGTGACACATGGCTCAATCTATGCCGTTGTTTTCAATACATACTTTTACTCACCATATATAAAGGATGCTAGGGTTGAAAAAGGATATTGAATTACATTTTTGCTTCTCAGATTTCTCCTATTCTTGTTTGGCTGTTCGTTATTTCATTGAGCCAAATTCCTAATCCAAGTTTGTGTGATCTTCATTTGTGAGTGTAGATTGACACTATTATAGATTAGGGTTTATCTTGTGTTTGTTCTGTAATTGGGGGAAATTGTTGTTGTAGGCTACTTCAAGGTTCTTGTGTAATCTTGTTACTAATTGGTGCAATGAGCTCCTTATTCCCGGAGTTCAACGTGGATGTAGTCTGAAATTATTCAGGCGAACCATGGTAAAAATCTTTTGTTCTTGGTGTGATTGAATTTGTGTGTGGCTTAATTGTTTTTACCGACAATTTAAGTTCTTTGAAGTTAAAGAATTAGGCGTGATCAACAAGTGATAGCATTACAAGTGGTATCAAAGCCATGCCCCAGAGTTAGCCATGTGGATGAATCCTCAGAATGAAAGAACAAAGAGGTGGTGAGCCCCGATCATGATCCGTGAATGTGCTCGGTTAGATAGGCGGTTGCTCTGGTCTTCATGGAGTGGACGTATGGATGATCGTTTGAGGGGAGGCTCGATGGTCATTTGTTCGAGGGGAGGATTGTTGGGCAAACAAAGTCCCACATTGGCTAGAAGTGGGGAGGATCATGAGTTTATAAGTATGTACAATATCTCCATTGGTATGAGGCCTTTTGGGTATAACCCAAGAGCAAATCCATAAGGGCTTAGGCCCAAAGTGGACAATATCATATCAATGTGGAGATAGGTGATGTCATAGATTCCTTATATATACTTACTCGATAGAACAAAAAAATACTCACAAAATATCACCTAAAACTAAATCCAAAAATCAATATAACGAACCTCATCTCAATTTTGCCGTAATTGTTTATTTAGATTGTAAATTTTCTATATACCCATTAAACATTTCGCCAAAACAACAGAGAAATAAAGTAAAATCTTCATTCAGTAACTTCGTCGAACATTTGATATCACAAAATATCTCCTAAAATTAAAAGCTTTGCGTGCTCATTTACGGAATCAAAGCTCTTTGGCCGAGCACAATATCATGACATCTAAGTGAATCTCCAGCAACATCTCATAATGCCCAAACAGCCTAAATTATACAAAGAACAATATATAAAATTCAATTCAATTCTCTGATTGCACATCACTTTTAAGACTAATGTATACCTGCTCACCAACATCATCGCTTGAAGAAGAAACTTCACAAATATTAGACCAAATAAATTTTCATCAAGTCTAATTTTTATTAACTTGAAATCTGATTCTTAACGTTATTAGGAATTCATTATGATTCGATATGGATTGAAAAAGATTTTTCCCGATGGGTTCATATCAGTATATCCCTTTCGTCACCACTCACCATCCCTCACAGTGTGTGTCACTGTGTGTATATATATTGGGGGTATGTGTGCTTTGTGCTCTATTAGATACAAAGTTAAAATTTTTCAATTTTAAACATAAATTTCAAATCCAAGATCATAATTAATTTTCATGCTTCATGATAATATTTATACATAAAACATAAATAAAAACATACCTTAAACCTTTAAGTAATCCTCGTAAATTCTTTAAAGCCACCCACATGTTTGGCCTCCAACGGTATCCACACATAGCATAGAGTTAAGGATTTTGGATTTCTCAAATCCAATATTATGTAAATGTCTTTTCTTTGGTGCTAGCTTAAGAAAAGAGACTTGTTTTATGGTTTATGTAATATTGGGATTAAAAGTGTTGGACAATTATGACCCATAGCATCACTATTTGTACAGAACATGATGTTGTTGTACAAATTAACTATGTGACAAAGGAAATTACTCTTTTATCATTTGTAATTGGATTACCGGGATATATAAATGATAAAAGTCCATATGATTAGTTCCGGATTAATAAGATATGAGACTGTATTAATCCGCTAAGGTTTAATAATTAAATATCCCTAGTCGTAGTATTATCGAGACTGGACATCGATAATGCGAAATAGGCTAGTATTACACTTGTGCACGTTATGGAAGCGTAACATCATAGTTCTCATATATTTGGGTATAAGATACTCATGCAAGTGTAATAGGAGGTTCTGTTTACCGATGGTACGGAAACAGTTTCGCTATGGATAGACCCCTCAGAATCCCATTGGTAGTATGACTATGTGTTTATGGGAATCCGAATCAGGGTAGGTGTATTTGGTCTTAACCTGAGACTTGCATCGCTGATTGACCGGCGTAATCACACGCGTATAATGCAAACGCACGTATCGTTCAAGTAGTATAAAAAGTATCGATCCCACGAGGACTTAAAACCTTATCTATTAATTTTTACGAGGCCAAATGATTACCGGTATCTAACAGATTGATTGATTGATTTGAAATGGTGATGATTCTAAATTTAAAAACAAGTAAATGAAATTTGCGAAAGTAGATTGGTGGAAATTCAAATTATAAAAACTATCTAGGGTTGTGATTTATTCCAATATTATTTAAAAGATAAAGTGGTTATCTTATAGTTGGGTATAATATTGATTTATTAACCTGAAACACTAAATTATGTAAAAGCCTCTTCCGATGGTCAATTACAAATACCTAGTATAATCCAATTGAACCATATGTCTATGTCAACCAAATTACCTAGATTCATTGAGTTTGAGTTCCAATTATGGCTACCCCCGCCCGACAGGTATATTCCTATCCTGTAAGGAAATCTATTAAAGGGTTATCTATCTTCAAGGAAGATCGTGGGCTATTGAGTCTAAGGTCTTAAACTTAAAATCCCTATGTCTAGTTCATTTTAAGTTTACTTAATCAATTTTATTAATGGCCAGTTAATAAAAAGCATTAAGATTAAGATTCAATAAATAAATCTTTAAATTACCCAACCTATAATCTAACCCTTATAAAACGATGATATTGAAATTCATCACAACCCTAGATAACTCGCTTAGTTACGACACATATTTACGGGTAGTAAAAACTTAAATAAAATAAAAGACATAAAGTAAATTACTGAAAATTAAATACTGAAAAGTAAATTGCTGAAAAGTAAATAAAGTAAAAGCAAAAAGTAAAAAGTAAAAAGCAAAAAGTAAAAAGTAAAAAGTAAAAAAAATAAAAATAAATTACAGAAAGTAAATTGCTGAAATTAAATAAAGTAAAAGTATAATAAAAGAAAATGCTGGGGTTAGAGGATCAACTTTTATTACAACTATTTTAGATATCTCCCTTAATATAATATATTAACTTTGGGTGATAATTACCAACCAGCCATATAGGCGGTATCCTGATTAAGTCAAATTAATAATTAATTACCAACCGACCAACCAGGCGGTATCCATATTTAGTCAGGTTAAAACCAATTTATAATTAATTACCAACCGGCCAAAATAGCGGTATCCTCGTTAAGTCAGGTTTTAAATAGCTTATATATTATATTTAAGGGAGATTAATCTAAATAGTAATAATAAAAGCTTTACCTTTCACCCCATCAAAGGAGAATTACCTCATCATTGCTTGAAAAATAAAAACTGCAAAAGTAAAGAAAGAAAAAGTTTGTACGTAAAAGTAAATTGCGGAAAGTAAAAAACTGAAAAGTAAAGAAAAGAAAGTGCGAAAGTGAAAATTTATTACTGAAAATTGAAAATAAACAAACTAGATAGAATCTTCTTAATTACCCAGACTTTAGATATAAATATTTTTGCGAGCTTTGGGTCGGTGGCTCCCAAACCAGTTGGCTTTAGGGCACCAGGTGTTAAGACACCCCTACGGACTTAATTACCAGACTTTAGATATAAATATTTTTGCAGCATCTTTGATCCATGTAACGAGTTTTGGGCCAGTGACTCCCAAACCAGTTGGCTTTAGGGCACGAGGTGTTAAAATACCTTACAGACTTACTAACCCGGATCTCAGATGCTTTTTTTTTTTTGTAAATCAGATATTTTTTTTTACTCCATCACTTTTTGAGATGCTTCCTCCAATTAAACTAAAGCACTGAATATTACAATCTTTTCAATTACAGCTCATGTCCGTATGTTACTATGCATGTTGATAATACATGCCAACTAAGCATATGAAGATCCATTTTAGTCAGTTTTATGGAGAATTTACAAATTAAATAATTCAAAAGGAAATAAACTAAAATTAACTTGTTTCGAAATAGGTTTGAAATACGTCTCAGGAGTGGAAACTCCTTACTCGGCTATCTCTCACCAATTTCACCTTTTTAGTCAAAATAAAAACACAAAAATGCAAAATATTTTTGTAATTTTTAAAAAAATTTCAATTTTTTTGTGTTTTTCAAAAAAAAATTGGACTAAAAATAAAAACAACACACAACTAAAAACAAGGTACTGATCAACTAATTCCCTCCTCCAAACCTAAATAAGACATTGTCCCCAATGTCTTAGACAATAGAAGAAGAGTTTAGAAGATAATACCCGGTTAGCTGGAATTCTACAGGAAATTTAAAGGTTAAGATCCAGATTAATCCGACGCTTCTTACCACGATCGTCCTCAAACCAATTTATCTTTGAAAGGATGGGGTCAACTAGTGGTTCATGGGCTAAAAGTTGGTCTATTAGATCCGGAGCAGTTCTGGCAGTATAGAGGAGATCTTTCATAGGTTTTGATACGAACCCATTTCTCCGAGCATCATCAAGAAACACACAAAGAAAATCATAAAATCCTTCAACATTGTACAGTCCAAGCGGTTTCTGGTGTATGTTCAGGTTCGCCCAAGATAACATTGTAAAAATTTCTTCCAATGTGCCCAAGCCACCTGGCAAAGCAATAAAAGCATCAGCACGGTTAATCATTTCTACTAGTCATTCAGACATACCTGGCACGATCAGTTCTTCTCCGTTTGATGGTTCAATAAGATTTGCCTCTGCCAAGGGTTTTGGAATGATTCCCAAAACATAACTGCCTCCTTCCTGTACGGCCTTTGAAACGATGCACATTAGTCCAAGATTGCCTCCGTTATATATTAAGTGCATATTCCTTACAGATAAGACTCGACCCAATTCCTTTGCTGCTTCTATGTATTGTGGCTTAACACCAACACTAGTACCACAAAAAACACAGATGTTTTCAACTCGTCTTCTTGAAGTGGCTTCCATGTTTTACTCTGGATGTCTTTAAAAGTGCAATGATGAGTTGAATTTATAACACCTGAAAAGGGTGAGTAAAATAATAGCACTATTACCTGCCAAATGACAATTATTAGTTCAATTGTAAAATAAATCGTGATAATCAAAAAGGTCTGGATCCTGTCGGAGAAAATAAAAGAAGACAACAAAACAAATTAAAATTATTAGGAAAAGACAAAGAGATATAATATTTACAATAATGACAGCTTGATTAACGTCTATGCGTCAGGGACAAGTTTCCCATCCAATTTTCATATAAATTGGCAAACAGGGTCTTTTTGAGTCAGATTCCCGAGACTTAACTGTTGTCTTTCTTTTTGGAATTGCGTATGTAATTTGCGAATGGCTATATGAACATCTCCACTGGGATGCATCTCAAGAGTTGAAGATATATCATCTAAAGACTCCTTACTCAAGCCATCCCTAATGAATTTAATTTTGTCTTCGCGATTATCAGACACCATTCCTAAAGATCGACAACGAGTGTTGCAATTCCAACGTGCATATTTGTAACAAACACCCATTTTCTTAGCTCTGCGTTTCTTTGAATATGTGCTTCTTCCAAATCCAGGTAAATAAGAAGTACAAGAATCAGAATACTCACTTGCTAATCGAACTCGTGCTTCGATTACCCAACGAATGTCATTAGGATTACCATGGATCGTCAGTAATCTCATCATTTCCAAGCGAGCTTTGTAAACTTTCATCAGAGAGTTTTGAATGTGTTGTTGAATGTGTTGTTAGTATTAGGATCCAGTAATTCAACGGCTCCATGTGGTAAAACCTGAGTGATCAAAAATGGACCTGACCACCTTGATTTTAACTTTCCAGGGAACAGCTTCAGCCTTGAGTTGTACAACAACACCTGTTGCCTTGGTTCCAACTGTTTGTACACTATTTTTCGATCATGCCATTTCTTGGTCTTTTCTTTATACAGTCTGGCATTCTCATAAGCTTGCAAGCGAAATTCCTCCAATTCATTGAGTTGGTGAAGTCTTTTCTCTCATGTAGCTTGTGGATCAAAATTCAGCTTCTTCAGTGCCCAGTACGCCTTGTGTTCAAGCTCAACTGGCAGATGGCATTGATGAGTGATAAATGTATCACTATTTCCCACTCATTTAACTTAATATTTTGTATAGTTTCTTGAGTTTTGTGAATATTTTGATGTGTTTTGTGTTATTTTGTAGATAAATAAAGTTTCAGGACATTCTGGAGGTGATTTGGAGCAAAACTGTGAAATTTGGTGAAATTTGGCAAAAAAGGGTATTTTGGTAATTTTGGGCGTCCCGACACAAAGGGTATTTTGGTAATTTTGGGTATCCCGACACCAAAATAAAGTTTCAGGACATTCTGGAGGTGATTTGGAGCAAAAATGTGAAATTTGGCAAAAAGGGTATTTTGGTAATTTTGGGCGTCCCAACACCGAGGGTATTTTGGTAATTGCACCGCTTGCCACGTGTCAAAAATTCAGCGAGCCGTTTTTTTTAGCCACCATGCCACGTGTCGAAAATTCAGCGATCCAAAAAAAATAATAAAATAATAAAATAATAAAAAAATCAGAAAAATAATAATAAAAAAATGGATTTTTTTGCCTATAAATATATTTTGAATTTTTAGTTTCAAATGTACCTCATTCTCTGAAATCCTTATAAATAAAAGAGAGTTCTTCTTATTTTCTTCTTATATTAAGTTTTATTTACGCTTTGTAGTAGTAATTCTATCCATCTATGAGGGGGTAACTTCTCTATGCTAAGGTAATAAGGTAATACTTTTACTTTTGTTATTTAGATTAATCTCTCTTAAAATATAATATATAAACTATTTAAAATCTGAATTAATAAAGGATACCGCCATTTCTGGACGGTTGGTTATTCAATTTAATCTGGTTAACCTGACTTAATGAGGATACCTCCACACTGGACGGTTGGTTTAAGTTTATATTTCTGTTCCGCCTTATGGCTGGTATATTTGAATTTGACTTAATCAGGATACCGCCATTCCAGAAGGTTGGTTTAAAATATCACAAGATTATATATTATTTTATGGGAGATATCTAAATAGTAAATAGTAGAAGTTAATTCCTTTTACCTTAGCATTTTATTTATTTTTCTGAATTTACTTTTTAGTAATTTTTATGTCTTCTTTTTTTACTTGTCATAACAATGTGTTATAACTAAGTTAGTTTTCTAGGTTGTGATGAAATCTAATATCACCGGTTTATAAGAGATTATTTTATAATTTGAGTAATTTAAAGGTTTACTTATTAAGTCTTAAATGCTTCTTGTTGTTTGATCACCAATAAGATTGATGTGGTAAATCTAAAATGAACTAGACATAGGGATTTTAGGTTTCAACCTCTGACTTAATAGCCCACGATCTTCTTTGAGGATATATAACCATTTAATAGATTTCCTTACAGGATAGGAATATACCTGTCGGGTGGGGGTAAGTCAGGTAATTTAATTGTCATAGACATATGATTCAATTGGATTAAACTGGGTATTTGTGTCTGACCAACGACAGATGCTTTCGCATAAACTCGTGTTCCAGGTTAGTAAACTGATTTATTACACAAATATAAAATAATCACTTCATCTTTTTAAAGATATTAGAAAGATTCACAACCCTAGATCTTTGAGTCTTTTATTTTCCTTTGTATTTTTTTTGTCTTTTTATTTATTTATTTATTTAGCAAATCTACAAATCAAATCATTTCAAGCAATCAATTCACTTCTCCTTCAATTAGATATTTGTAAATAAATAGTATCAACAATTATTAACAACAGTAGGAATTAAGTCCTCGTGGGATCGATATTTTTATACTACTTGAACGATACGTGCGCTTGCGTTATACGTGTGTGTTTACGCCGGTCAAGTTTTTGGCGTCGTTGCCGGGGACTTATTTTTCTTGAGTTATTAATTTTGAATCTATCTAATTTACTTGTTGTGGGACACAGGAGCTGGGCGACGCATGCTGTTCTAGACTCAGGGCCTAGTTGGGAGTACGGAGTAGCCCACGGGGGACTAAACCGGAGAATAATGGAGTCACCACCCGGTGTGAACTGGGAAAATGATTTAAGGCCGCACTCACCCCTCGCAAGGGAAGACCTCAAACCGTTGGGTTTGGAATGGTCCCTTACTTATGTCGTTTGTAATGAATGGATTTGTGCAATATTAACCAAGTCTACTCAACATACATGTTGGTCAAAGTAGTCTAAATTCTAGGTTTGCATGCTTCAACAGTAAACTTTACATTACGACAAACATTCGGCATCACACAAAAGTATATTAAATGAAATACGATTTAAACATAATCAAACTCCTATTGCGAAATAAAATAATTAATTCATGCTAAAAATAAAACAATTTCCTAATGGCCTAATCATGCTCGAATACAAGTTTGGATGAAATAAAATACATGTATCCTTCAAGTGGTACGGGGCATTGTATCCCGAGTGCAAACCATAATACCGTCCATTCGGATTCGGCTATGAAATTTATGTCCGGGTTTCCATCCAATATACCACAAGCAAGATCACATATTCCATTCACCCAAAATCACATCACACACTAATTCATAATTCTCATGCGACGGAAAATAAGTTACATTCTTTCCTAAATTACCAATTTACATAACTTAAATTAAATAATATGCTAAAATAATTATTTATACTAAACATCATAAAACACATTTCCTAAGTCATTATTTCATACGAATAAAACAAATTACATGCTTTCTAATTTATTAATTCATGCGAATAAAAATAACAAATTAACTAAAAAAATAAATGATGATAAATAAAATAAGTGCCCTCAGGTCTAACCTTTTTTGTCGTCTCTCGGAAGTGTGTTATACGGCCGTCGGAAGGGCTAAAACTCTGTGATTTCTCCGGTTCGTTGATTTGGTATTTTTCCTCGTCGTTTCGCTGTTCGGGTCGCTATCTTTACTCTGTTTCAAGGCGTTTCAGGTCACAACACTTAGCTTATTAATTGACAGTAAATTAGGATCGAACTGGTTTGGGCAGTTTCGGGTTATCTTCAGGGGTTCATACGTGTGAATAAAGGGCTGATTCGCTGGTTGTTTGGTGCATGTTCAGGGGCTGATTGAGGCTACTTGGGGCGTGAACTTCAGGGCAGTGAAGAGGCAGTATTTTATGTGAATTGGTAGTATTGGTTGCTGTTATGAAGACGTGAATGAAGGGCTATTTAAGGTGTTGATTTTGGCGGTGGGGCAAGTGTAAGTGGCTTGGCTTTAGTGGTACGTGAATATGTGAGTGGGTTTGGTATGGGTTTATGTGTCTTTTAGTTTGTTCACGTGAAGGGGCAGTTTCATTAGTTTGTGGTTGAAGAGAGGAAGGCTTCAGGGCAGTTCGTGAGTGTTGAATGGTTAGGGACGTGAAAGGGGTTGTTTGAGTGAGATGAGAAGGAGACGTGAAGGGGTTTGATGCGTGAAGGTGGCAACTAGCGTGGACAATAACGTGATGAAGGGAGGCAAATTCAGCGTGAAGAATGGGTCATTGAGGGGGCTGAATGATGTGTGCTAAAAGAGTTACCGGATGGGCTAACTTGCATGAATTGAAGAGGGGAATTTACGTGAGATTGAGGGCTGGTTGAGGGTTGTGTTGGCGTAAGGTTGTGATGTGAACTGGCTAGGTGAGTGTGCTTGATTTGCGTGATTCTGTGGAAGGGCTAGGTGTCGAATGGTAGTGTGTTTGAGGGGCAGTGGATGCGTTATTGAGGAGGTAAGAGGCTGTTCGAGTAGGGTGCTTGTGTGAAGAGTGGACTGTGGATGAGTGAGGCTGTGATGAGTGAACTGTGGGTGCGTTTAGGGCAGTTATGTGAAGTGATTTGGGGCAGTTGCCGAGAAGGCTTTGTGGTGATGGAGGGCTTTCTGCGTGAAGGGTAGCTATTAACGTGAAACAAGGGGAGTGGCTGTGTTGAATAGGTTTGTTCAGGTTGTGGTTGTGCTTAACGTGGCCATGCGTGGGAGAGATAAGCGTTTATGGCTTGCTTTTGTTGTTTAGTGCGTAAGGTAAGCTTGGCTTATGTGCGTTTTGGTAGCTTGGTCAGTGGGCAGTGGCTTATTTGAAGGTGTTTGGCTGTGTTATTGCATGAAGAATGAGGGGTAGCGAGGGTTTATTTGATTAGGCTGTGCATGGTGTTGTTTTGAATGGAGGGTGAGTGGCTCTTGATGAGAATGGGGAAGGGTTTCACGTGAATTCCTCTAGCCAGGGGTGCAAGGGTTCAGTGGTTATGTTTTTATAATGGTTGAGGGGTGAGGGAATTATTAAATGCTATTCGGTGGAGGGTTGGAGAGATAATTTATTAGGGGGACAATATTTAATGTGAAAAGAGTGGTGTTAGTTAATTGGTTTTGTTGAATTAGTTGAGTTGTTCATGTTGGTGGAGGAAATTTGTGGCTTAATTTGTCTTGTTGTGTTTGGTTTGTTTAATGAAAAAAGGGAGTGGTGGCGTGCATGGTTGAAGGGTTTGTGTGGGAAAAAAAACAAGAAATCAAACGGTGGTGATAAGGTTTACATGGGACATTTGTTTGACAAATGGATGATGATTCTTGTTTTGGAGGGGCACATTCACGTGATGGAGGGAAATGGAGTTGTGATGCTTGGTTCCACGTGGGGCATGGTGTATTTTGAGTTTGTTATTGTATTTTTGTTTGATTTGTTTTATGTTTTAATTATTTGTTTATTTTTGTTAAAGTTGTTATTTAATTAGTTTGTATTTTTTAATGGTTTGATTTAGTTTGAATTTATTTAATTGGTTGGTGGCTTTTATGTTTGCATGGAAGTTGAAGGGTCACAAGCATGGAAAGTTAGGGAGAGAGGATACGTTAAAAAAAGAGCGAGGATAAGGTTTCGGGCGGAGGACGATTTTGAAATGGAAATCTGACGAATAATCCCGAAGCTAAAACGAGCGAATCAAATCCGATAAAACGTCAATTCTTGACTTTTCCCTTCCGACGACCGTTGTCCACGACTTCCATAACTTAAAAGGTAGTGCCTCCGTACGAGGCTCATCATCGGGCTGGTATGCAAAAATGCAGTGCCTACACTTGTATCTAATTTTCTTTATTATTATCTGCAATTTTTATTTCTTTCTTTTGTTTTCAGGTGATTGAAAAAATTGAATATTTTGAAAAATTACAAGCTTTACTAGAAGAAGATACACCCCAAATCCGGGAGCAACAATCTATATTTCTGAGGCCTGTTGTCCAGCCCAACAACTATCACTGGAAGCCAGAACCAAGCAATACTACATTTGCTCATCAGAATGAAATGGGGAGATGTGTAATATGTGATGGTAACCACCCAAGCGATCAATGTATATATATTTCAGAGTGGCAGAATTATTGGAATCATTCAAGGTACGTAGAATTATCACATTTTCCATCTTATCCACCATCCATCTACGATCTTCATCAAGAACCAGATCCATCAGAGGAAGATTAGTTGAATTACATGCTAAAAGATTGGCTCAAGAAATGAGAAGCTCAATTTGATGTACAAATTCAGAGTCAAGCAGCGTCTATACAGAGGATGACAGATCAAGTTAGACAACTAACAGACAACCTGAATCACATATCTCACGGAGCAAATTCAAATAATACTGAATAAGCCTTCGAATATCCTGATATTCATCATGACATCATAACAGAGGACGAAGCTGAACAGTATCAAGAATCAGAGGTATCAGTTCAGGAGCCTGCACCAACAAAGTCTCAATTTGATTTTTATTATTCTGACTCTGACGAGGATGAAGAAGCTGAGTTTCTTGTACTAACTGCACCAACAAGGAAGGATGAAACTTTCCATCCTCAGATTGCAGATCTTGGAGAATGCTTTGCACTAATGTTTGAAGACGATTTACCTAAGCCAATCAGTTCACTCAGATCAGAGGATGAAGACCTAAAATCTGACATTTCTTTACATTCTCACATTGATATTTCAGGAGCATGCATTTCACAGATGACAGATGAAGAACTGAATGCTGAGATCCTAAAATTCATCTGTGAAGAAAAGGTGGAGCAAGAAGCAGAGCAAATAGAGGAGCAATTGTCAGACAAAATTAAAGATACAGTGAATTCAGGCGAAACATCATTGTTTTGGGGAGTACAATTTAGAGATATTACTCAGAAACTTGACAGAATGGAAATTCCATTCCAAGTCAAGCACCATACAAGACCTCCTGATTTTCTTTCTTTCTTTTCAGGAATCACTGGAGCAACAAAAGTTAAAAAGGTGGCACAAGCACTGAATGAGACAAAATTCTTTTTACCACTTTACCGTTGGAAGAGACCCTTCAAAAGCAACGCACATGGGAATGTCTTTAAGAGGACATCCAAAACGACGCTGAAACCGCCTTGACAGATAGATTTCAGTCACGTCTGGCTGAAGACAAAAAATTTAGCGCTAGTAGGGAGGCAACCCATGCAATTTGTTTTAATTTTTGTTTTCATATTTTGTGTATACATGTTATAGAATTTTTGATTTTTTGTGTTGTTTTGTAGGGAAAAGCACAAACGGAGCATTTTAAGATAGAAGGAATGGTGTTTGGAAATCATAAAGATGAGAACCAATTCATTAGCGATGGCTGAGTAAAGAATTAATTCTTGAGACACATCCTAATGAATTTATACTAAGCGAGTGGCGTATTGCGTACACAATTCTGTTACCTTAATTATTGCTTTGATTCGCTTTTCTGTTGTAATTATCTTTATTTTCATAGACATGATCCATACTTTTTGACCTTTCACGATTTCTTTTGTTTTGTTTAGCTAACAAGCTTCATTTGGAAGATACTAGTGTTATTATTACTCACCCTTTTTCAGGTACTATAAATTCAGCCCGTCATTGCACTTTTGAAGGCATCCAGAGTTGAGAAAGAAATGCATAAAAAATGGAAGCCACTTCAAGAAGACGAGTTGAAAACATCTGTGTGTTTTGCGGTAGTAGTGTTGGTACTAAACCACAATACATAGAAGCAGCACAAGAATTGGGTCGAGTCTTAGCTGCAAGGAATATGCACTTAATATATGGCGGAGGCAATCTTGGACTAATGGGGATCGTTTCAAAGGCCGTACAAGAAGGAGGCAATCATGTTTTGGGAATCATCCCAAAACCCTTGACATAGGCAAATCTGACTGAACCATCAAACGGAGAGGAACTGATCGTGCCAGGTATGTCTGAACGACTAGTGGAAATGATTAACCGTTCTGATGCTTTTATTGCTTTGCCAGGTGGCTTAGGTACATTGGACGAAATTTTTATAGTACTATCTTGGGCGAACTTAAACATACACCAGAAACCGCTTGGACTGCTCAACGTTGATGGATTTTATGATTTTCTTTGTGTGTTTCTTGATGATGCCCGGAGAAATGGGTTCGTGTCAAAACCAATGAAAGAACTCATTTTTACTACCAGAACTGCTCCGGATCTAATTGACCAACTCTTAGCCTATGAACCAAAAATCGACCCCATTCTTTCCAAGTTGAACTAGTCAGATAGTGATCGTGGAAAGAAGCGTAAATTAGACATAGATCTTAATCTGTAATTTTTCTACATTTCTGCTAACCAGGTATGATCTTTTAAACTCTGCTTTTACTATTTAAGACATTGGGAACAATGTCTCATTTAGGTTTGGGGGAGGAAATAATTGGTTAGTATCTTGTTTATTTTTATTAGATTTTTAGTCCTAAATTTTTCGAAAAATAAAAACAAAGGCATATTTAAAGCTAGGTGATGATTTGGTGTCTTCCTTCACTCACTACCTCTCTATAAGGAAAAGCTGTGAAGGCACCTAGATAATCATTCACATGTTGCTTGTTGTGATAGACTAGTTTGGAGGACTCGTTGTTTATTCCTGACACCAAACGATAAGAGCCTAAGAGGCTTAGGTATTTAAGTGAGCCTCGCTCCACCCTCCCTCTGGGGAATCTACAACGGGAAGTCCATTCGATATTTAGTCACACACCATAACTAGTTGGCACGTACCATAAGGTATAAAAAATGTGCGTTCACTTGGTCGCTTGAACCCTTGAGTGGGGAGTCCTAGTTGCGAACAATCCTTCGTCATGGAGAGCCTTTGTTTACACTATTAAAACCTATATGTGAACCATAATTATATGACCTGTAGAAGTTATTTCTTTATGTTGACTAAAAAAGGTGGAATTGGTAAGAAATAGCCGTGTAAGGAATTCTCACTCCTGATACGTATTTCAAACCTATTTTTCGAAACAAGTTAATTTTTGTTTATTTCCTTTTGAATTATTTAATTTGTAAATTCTCCATAAAACTGACTAAAAATGGATCTTCATATATTTAGTTGGCAGATATTATCAACATACATGGTAATATACGGACATAGGATAAAATTGAAAAGATTGTAATATTCAGTGTTATAGTTTAATTGGAAAAGCATCTCAAAAAGTGATGGAATAAAAAAAAAACATCTGAGATTCGAGTTATTAAGTCTGTAAGGGTATTTTAATACCTAGTTCCCTAAAACCAACTGGTTTGGGAGTCACTGGCCTAAAGCTCGCTACATGGATCAAAAATGATGAAATATATATATATATATATATATATATATACACTAGTTTTTGCCCGTGCCTACGGCACGGTGTTACAGTATTTGCCCGTGCCTACGGCACGGTGTTACAGTATTTGGCCCGTACCTACGGCACGGTGTTACAGTATTTGCCCGTGCCTACGGCATGGTGTTACAGTATTTGGCCCGTACCTACGGCACGGTGTTACAGTATTTGCCCGTGCCTACGGCACGATGTTATAGAATTAAATGATTTTATTTTTTAATTAAATGATTTTATTTTAACTTTCTATTTTTTAATTTGAAAATTTGAAACTTTTTGACCGTTTCCATCAATCAATTCACTCTCTTTCCTCTAATTACCAATGAAATGATCTGAGCCATCAATTAAGCCACATAAAGAGAGCCGTTGGATACACTATCTTTCCTCCAACACCATTCTCCTTTATTATATATATATATATATATATATATATATATATATCTGAAGTCTGAGTAATTAAGTCCTTAGAGGTGTCTTAACACCTGATGCCCTAAAGCCAACTGGTTTGGGAGTCACCGACCTAAAGCTCGCTACATAGATGGAAGATATTGTACATCAATAAAAAATAGAAAAACAAATCAAAGAAAAAATCAGAAAAATCAGAAAATCTATTCCATTACTACAAAAAGGTGTGAATTCTGATAAAACTTTAGGACAAAAATATTACTCTCTTATCAACTACACTTATGACTGTTGTGGGAAAAATGAGTTATTTAATATTTTGTGGCTGTGTATATGGAGAATGGTAAAAATAATCGGAGAATTTACTTATTCAGTAATTTAAAATGAAACAAAACAACTAATAACTTGGAGTAAAAGTTTCACATGATTAAGTCACTAACTTCTTTATTCTATTTTCTCTTGTCTTTTTGCTTTTGTGTGCATTAGTTTCACTACTTTTTTACTTTTATAAAATGTTTATTGGTATCATTGCTGTAAACCCTCACGAGACTACAACTCGTCCACTAGGGACACCTAGGGGTTTAAAGGCTTGTTGCATATGCTAAATGCAATCGTGATCCCTACGAAAGTGGCTTAGTTAAAATTTTATCATGTTATTTTATTTTGCTCGAGGACTAGCAAAATGTTAGGTTTGGGGGTGTGATGAGTGATAAATGTATCACTATTTCCCACTCATTTAACTTAATATTTTGTATAGTTTCTTGAGTTTTGTGAATATTTTGATGTGTTTTGTGTTATTTTGTAGATAAATAAAGTTTCAGGACATTCTGGAGGTGATTTGGAGCAAAACTGTGAAATTTGGTGAAATTTGGCAAAAATGGTATTTTGGTAATTTTGGGCGTCCCGACACAAAGGGTATTTTGGTAATTTTGGGTATCCCGACACCAAAATAAAGTTTCAGGACATTCTGGAGGTGATTTGGAGAAAAAATGTGAAATTTGGCAAAAATGGTATTTTGGTAATTTTGGGCGTCCCGACACCGAGGGTATTTTGGTAATTGCACCGTATGCCACGTGTCAAAAATTGAAAGAGCCATTTTTTTTAGCCACCATGCCACGTGTCGAAAATTCAGCGATCCAAAAAAAAATAATAAAATAATAAAAAAATCAGAAAAATAATAATAAAAAATTGGATTTCTTTGCCTATAAATAGATTTTGAATTTTTAGTTTCAAATGTACCTCATCCTCTAAAATCCTTATAAATAAAAGAGAGTTATTCTTATTTTCTTCTTATATTCAGTTTTATTTACGCTTTATAGTAGTAATTCTATCCATCTATGAGGAGTAACTTCTCTATGCTGAGGTAATAAGGTAATATTTTTACTTTTGCTATTTAGATTAATCTCCCTTAAAATATAATATATAAACTATTTAAAATCTGAATTAATAAAGGATACCACCATTTCTGGACGGTTGGTTATTCAATTTAATCTGGTTAACCTGACTTAATGAGGATACAGCCACACTGGACAGTTGGTTTAAGTTTATATTTCTGTTCCGCCTTATGGCTGTTATATTTGAATTTGACTTAATCAGGATACCGCCATTCCGGACGGTTTGTTTAAAATATCACAAGATTATATATTATTTTATGAGAGATATCTAAATAGTAAATAGTAGAAATTAATTCATTTTACCTTAGCATTTTATTTATTTTTCTGCATTTACTTTTTAGTAATTTTTATGTCTTTTTTTTTACTTGTCATAACTATGTGTTATAACTAAGTTAGTTTTCTAGGTTGTGATGAAATCTAATATCACCGGTTTATAAGAGGTTATTTTATAATTTGAGTAATTTAAATGTTTACTTATTAAGTCTTAAATGCTTCTTGTTGTTTGATCACCAATAAGATTGATGTGATAAATCTAAAATGAACTAGACATAGGGATTTTAGGTTTCAACCTTTGACTTAATAGCCCACGATCTTCTTTGAGGATAGATAACCCTTTAATAGATTTCCTTATAGGATAGGAATCTACCTGTCGGGCGGGGGTAACCATAATTGGAACTTAAACTTAATAAATTCAGGTAATTTAATTGACATAGACATATGATTCAATTGGATTAAACTGGGTATTTGTGTCTGACCATCGACAGATGCTTTCGCATAAACTCGTGTTCCAGGTTAGTAAACTGATTTATTACACAAATATAAAATAATCACTTAATCTTTCTAAAGATATTAGAAAGATTCACAACCCTAAATCTTTGAGTCTTTTATTTTCCTTTGTAATTTTTTTTTGTCTTTTTATTTATTTATTTATTTAGCAAATCTACAAATCAAATCATTTCAAGCAATCAATTCACTTCTCATTCAATTAGATATTTGTAAATAAATAGTATCAACAATTAATAACAACAGTAAGAATTAAGTCCTCGTGGGATCGATATTTTTATACTACTTGAACGATACGTGCGCTTGCGTTATACGTGTGTGTTTACGCCGGTCAAGTTTTTGGTGCTTTCCCAAACACCAATTGATATGGGGACATACCAATGGGTGTCTTGTAAGCTGTACGGTAAGCCCATAATGCGTCATCCAGTTTTGTAGACCAGTCCCTCCTTGTTGATCCAACGGTTCTTTCCAAGATTCTTTTGATTTCCCTGTTTAAAACCTCAACCTGTCCATTTGACTGTGGATGGTAAGCAGTGGCAACCTTGTGAGTAACTCCGTATTTGGATAGGAGTACATCAAAGTATCTATTGCAAAAATGTGAACCACCATCGCTGATGATTGCACGAGGTGTTCCGAACCGAGTGAAAATGTTATTTTTTAGGAATTTGATCACCACTTTTGAGTCATTGGATGGCAGTGCAATTGCTTCGACCCATTTGGAGACGTAGTCTACATCAACCAGGATATACAAGTTTCCGAATAATGGAACAAAGGGTCCCATAAAATCAATACCTCTCACATCAAATATCTCCACTTCCAGAATATTTTGCAACGGTCCTTCATTTCTCCTCGAATTATTCCCCGTTCTCTGGCACCTATCACATTGAAAAGCAAAAATATAAGCATCTTTAAAAAGTGTGGGCCAGAACAAACCTGATTGGAGAACTTTTACTGTAGTTTTGTTTCCGCTGAAGTGTCCGCCATATGGTGATGAATGCTAGTGCTACAAAACACTGTTGACCTCCTCTTGTGGAACACATCGTCTTAATAATTGATTAGCACATCGTTTGAACAGGTACGGCTCATCCCAAACATAGTGCTTGACTTATTTGAAAAACTTCTTCCGTTGCTGAGTTGTCCATTCCAACGGCCATTTTCCTGACACAATGTAGTTGACATAATCAGCATACCAAGGGGCTTCCTGCTGTTTCATGGCAAACAGCTGTTCATCTGGAAAAGTTTCTTTGATTGACAATTCTTTGCCAGCTATTTCTCCATTATCGAGCCTCGATAAATGATCTGCCACTTGATTTTTTGTCCCTTTCCTGTCTCGAATCTCCATGTCAAATTCTTGCCGAAGAAGTATCCAACGGATCAATCTGGGTTTGACATCTTTCTTTGCGATCAGATATTTGATTGCTAAATGATTTGTGTAAACCACTACTTTGGGACCCAGCAGATAGGAGCAGAATTTGTCAAAAGCGAACACAACTGAAAGCAACTCCTTTTCAGTGGTAGTGTAATTGTGTTGAGCTTCATTCAGAGTTCTGCTGGAATATTAAATGGCATGGAAAATATTTGCTTTACGTTGTTCTAAAACTGCACCTACAACAAAATCACTAGCATCACACATTACTTCAAAAGGAAGGGTCCAGTCTGGTGCTACTATGATGGGGGCAGAAACTAGCTTTTGTTTCAATATCTCGAAAGCTTCCTGGCATTCTTTGGTGAAGTTGAAAGGCACATCCTTCTCTAGAAGATTGCAAAGTGGTTTTGAAATTTTGGAAAAGTCTTTGATAAATCTCCTGTAAAAACCTGTGTGTCCAAGAAAACTCCGAATTCCTTTGACAGATGTTGGTGGAGGTAATTTTTCAATTGTCTCGATCTTTGCTTTGTCTACCTCGATCCCCTTTTGTGAGATCCGGTGTCCAAGAACAATGCCTTCATGCACCATGAAATGACATTTCTCCCAGTTGAGTACCAGGTTTGTGTCTTCGCACCTTTGTAACACTTGTTCCAGATTTTGCAAGCAGTGGTCAAAAGAGTCTCCAAACACAGAGAAATCATCCATGAATACCTCCATGCTTTGCTTCAGCATGTCTGAAAAAATGGCCATCATGCAACGCTGAAATATGGCAGGGGCGTTACATAATCCAAATGGCATCATGCGGAAAGCAAAAGTACCATAGGGACATGTAAACATGGTTTTCTCCTGGTCTTCTGGTGCAATGGCAATTTGATTGTAACCTGAATATCCGTCAAGAAAGCAATAAAACTCATGTCCTGCCAGTCTATCCAGCATTTGATCAATGAATGGTAGCGGAAAATGGTCTTTTCTCGTGGCTTTGTTCAGCTTCCGGTAGTCCATGCATACTCTCCATCCAGTCACCGTTCTTGTTGGAATCAGCTCGTTCTTTTCATTGGTGACTACAATAATTCCTCCTTTCTTTGGTACACACTGCATAGGACTTACCCAAGTGCTGTCTGAGATGGGGTAAATGATGCCAGCATCCAACCATTTGATGATTTCCTTCTTTACGACTTCCTTCATGATTGGATTGAGTCTCCGCTGATGCTCCACTGTGGATTTGTACTCGTCGTTCATTAGGATCTTGTGCATGCAAAATGATGGACTAATGCCTTAAATGTTAGCTATAGTCCAGCCAATGGCTTTCTTGTTCTCTCGTAACACTCTCAGTAACTTTTCTTCCTGTTCCAGTGTTAGAGAAGAAGAAATAATAACAGTTAATTCAGAAGAGTTTCCAAGAAATGCATACCTGAGGTGGCTAGGGAGTAATTTCAGCTCCAGCTGTGGTGGTTCTTCAATTGAGGGCTTGATTCGATCTTTCTTTGGGATTCCAGACTTTCCACTGGTGGTGTTGCTTTGAAACGAAATGGCTTATCAAGGTAATTGATACATTCCATAATCTCAGCATCAAGCTCATTGTTAGTCATGTTGGTGATGCAAGCTTCAAGTTTTGCCGTGGGAATGGTATCAGTATCCTGGATAATACTATCAACAACATCAATTCAGAAACATTCTTCCTCATTTTCATCGCTTTGGAATTTCATGGCTTTGAAAACATTGAAGGTAACTTCTTGGTCCTGAACTTTCATTGTTAGTTCTCCTTTTTGAACATCAATCACAGTTCGCCCTGTCGCCAAGAATGGTCTCCCAAGAATGATAGACACATCTTTGTCTTCTTCCATGTCTAGGATGATGAAATCAGCTGGGAGAATGAGTTTGTCAACTTTCACCAACACATCTTCAACCACTCCTCTCGGAAATGCGAGCGTCCGATCGGCAAGTTGCAAAGAGACTGAGGTAGGCATTGCTTCTCCAATTTGCAGTTTCCTGTAAATAGAAAAAGGCATCAAATTAACACTTGCACCTAAATCACATAAAGCCTTACCAATATAACGTTCTCCGATAGTGCATGAGACTGTGAAACTACCAGGATCCTTCAACTTCGGGGAAAGTTTCCTCTGAATTATAGCGCTACATTATTCCGTCAATGCTACTGTCTCGTAGTCTCCCAATCTCCGTTTCCGCGAAAGAATATCTTTTATGAATTTGACATAGCTGGGCATTTCTTCCAAGGCTTCTGCGAATGGAATGTTGATGTGCAGCTTTTAAACACCTCCAAGAATCGAGCAAACTGGTTGTCTAGTTTGTTCTTCTGAAGACGCTGAGGAAAAGGTGGAGGTGGAGTGATCTGTTCTGGTTCTTTTTCCTTTGCTTCTTTTTCCTTTGCTTCTTTTTCCTCCATCTGTGGAACTGCATCTTTAGAAACTTTCTCGATTGTTGCTTTAACTCCAACATCTTTGTTGATCTCAGTACCGCTTTTCAAAGTGATGGCTTGACATTGCTCATTCCCTCGATTCCTTGGATTTGGTTCTGTATTGCTGGGAAGATTTCCTGACGGTCTGTAACTCTGAGCATTGACGAGTTGTCCAATTTGATTCTCCAATGCTTTGATGGAAGCTGATTGGTTTTGGAACATAGCTTCATATCTTTTTAACTGAGCTATGACTTCTGCCATTACTGATTCTTTTTCATGCTCCTGGCTTTTGTTCAGCTGTTGGAATCCATATGGTGGATAGTTCTGTTGTTAGAATCCAGGTGGTGGATTGTTCTTCTGCCCGGAATTGTTGCTCCATGAAAAGTTGGGATGATTCCTCCACCCTGGGTTGTAGGTGTTGGAATATGGATTGTTTCCCTGTTTGTTGAAATTGTTGACATAATTCATCGTTTCTTCGGGTTGGGTTGGTTCTGATGCTCCTCCAAAAGGTGAACTTGTGGCTCCAGAGTTGCTTTCAGTGCTGAGAGTCTTCATGAATTTGCATATCTGGTCCAGCTTGGCACTGACTGCTGTATTGGCTCCAACTTCATAAATTCCTGTAATTCTTTGAATAAGGCTCCTTTTTGTTGGCACAAGGAATTGTTGTTAGCCATCTCTTCAATTAGGTCACATGCTTGATCTTCTCCTTTTGACATCAACGATCCTCCAGCAGCGGCATCAATTGTGGTTCTCATCAGTCCAGAAAGTCCGTTATAGAAAGTTTGGACTTGAAGCCATTTTGGAATCTCATGGTGAGGCCATTTCCGGAGCAAATCTTTGTACCTTTCCCAAGCTTCGTAAAGGGATTGTGAATCTTGTTGTACAAAAGATGTGATGTCATTTCTCAATTTTGCTGTTCTGGCTAGTGGAAAGTACTTTGCAAGAATTTGGTGGCTAGAGTGTTCCATGTTGTGATGGAACCAGCTGGTAGTGAATGTAGCCAGGCCTTTGCTCTGTCTTTCAAGGAGTATGGAAAAAACCGTTGTCTCATTGCTTCATCTGATGCTCGGTTGTAATTGAAAGTGCCATAAACTTCCAGGAAGTTGCTGATGTGGGCATTAGGATCTTCAGTTGCATTTCCCCCAAACTGAACTGATTGCTGAATCATTTGAATGCAAGTTTTGATATCACCCGCATTTACTGGTAATGGAGGAAGTACAATACAGGAAATGAGGCCATCTACCATCGGAATGGTTCTGTTTCAAATGGGAATTGGTGGTGCAACCTCCAAAGGTTCAGGTTCCATGTTAACAATTGCTTCTTGGCCTTCTCGCCTTTCCCTTCTCAATTGTCTGATAGTTCTTTCAATCTCTGGGTCAAGCGGATGGAATTCAAAGCTTATGGCTCGTCTCATTAAGTGTTTGAGAACTTGAAACACAAGAAAACAACAACAATAAGAAAAAAGAAAAAAATTAGATACAAGTAACTAATCTAACCCGTAAACTAATAGTAAAATATAACTATGTCCCCGGCAACGGCGCCAAAAACTTGACCGGCGTAATCACACGCGTATAACGCAAGCGCACGTATCGTTCAAGTAGTATAAAAAGTATCGATCCCATGAGGACTTAAAAACTTATCTATTAATTTTTACGAGGCCAAATGATTACCGGTATCTAACAGATTGATTGATTGATTTGAAAAGGTGATGATTCTAAATTTAAAAACAAGTAAATAAAATTTGCGAAAGAAGATTGGAGGAAATTCAAATTATAAAAACTATCCAGGGTTGGGATTTATTCCAATATTATTTAAAAGATGAAGTGGTTATCTTATAGTTGGGTAAAATATTGATTTATTAACCTGAAACACTAAATTATGTAAAGCCTATTCCGATGGTCAATTACAAATACCTAGTATAATCCAATTGAACCATATGTCTATGTCAACCAAATTACCTAGATTCATTGAGTTTGAGTTCCAATTATGGCTACCCCCGCCCGACAGGTATATTCCTATCCTGTAAGGAAATCTATTAAAGGGTTATCTATCATCAAGGAAGATCGTGGGCTATTGAGTCTAAGGTCTTAAACTTAAAATCTTTATGTCTAGTTCATTTTAAGTTTACCTAATCAATTTTATTAATGGCCAGTTAATAAAAAGCATTAAGATTAAGACTCAATAAATAAATCTTTAAATTACCCAACCTATAATCTAACCCTTATAAAACGGTGATATTGAAATTCATCACAACCCCAAATAACTGGCTTAGTTACGACACATATTTATGGGTAGTAAAAACTTAAATAAAATAAAAGACATAAAGTAAATTGCTGAAAATTAAATACTGAAAAGTAAATAAAGTAAAAGCAAAAAGTAAAAAGTAAAAATTAAAAATTAAAAAGTAAAAAGTAAAAAAAAAAATTAAAAACAAATTACTGAAAGTAAATTGCTTAAATTAAATAAAGTAAAAGTATAATAAAAGAAAATGCTGGGGTTAGAGGATCAACTTTTATTACTACTATTTTAGATATCTCCCTTAATGTAATATATTAACTTTGCGTGATAATTACCAACCAGCCATATAGGCGGTATCCTGATTAGGTCAAATTAATAATTAATTACCAACCGACCAACCAGGCGGTATCCATATTTAGTCAGGTTAAAACCAATTTATAATTAATTACCAACCGGCCAATATAGCGGTATCCTCGATAAGTCAGGTTTTAAATAGCTTATATATTATATTTAAGAGAGATTAATCTAAATACTAATAATAAAAGCTTTACCTTTCACCCCAGTAAAGGAGAATTACCTCCTCATTGCTTGAAAAATAAAAACTGCAAAAGTAAAGAAAGAAAAGGTTTGTACGTAAAAGTAAATTGCGGAAAGTAAAAAACTGAAAAAGTAAAGAAAAGAAAGTGCAAAGTGAAAATTTATTACTGAAAATTGAAAATAAACAAACTAGATACAATCTTCTTATTTATTCTTAAGGAATTTCAAAGAAGAAAGTATATATTTTACAAATGAAATGGCTTGGTATTTATAGGCAAAATTTTACCTCCATCAAATCATCCATCAAATTCTCCACCAAATCCATTATTAATTTCTCCACTAATTACTCCACCAAATCCATAATTGCTCTACTAATTGCTTATCTTGTTTGGTGGTGATTTGATAATTTTTATTAATTATTTATTAATTTATATTTTGCTTTGAAAATGATTGATAATGACTTTAATAATTACATACCACACACTTCTGGATGGTTCATCAATTTCGGTCATGAAAGCATCAGAATTCGAAAATATATTCTTTTCAAAGTTGTAGATCTTTGAGTCTTCTTTAATCTGGAACTTGAATCAGCTCAATCCGATAACGGAGTAAAAAGTTATCCCAAAATACGACAGATGCGCAAAACTGGAATTTCCAAAACTGCACTTCGTCAAAACGCCCTTTCAAGTTTCCAATCTCCAAAATTAAAATACCAAGTCCAATAATTGCCCTTAATTGACCCACATTTCGTCCTAAATCATTTCATTGATTCCTGATATTATTTTATCTGCAAAATAAAATAAAATATATCAAAACGTTCATCAAACCCGAGAAACTAAACAAAATATTAAGTAAAAGGGGAGGTAAATATTGATATATTTTCTGCTTATCACTGATACTTGTGACAATCAATATACTTTGGTTTTGGTTGTCCTGGGCTTTAACAGGTTCTGTGTACGCCTCTTCTGGGTATACTGAGAATCGTACTGTATTGGGTGTGATGTCAAGATGGAAGTATCACTTCATTCATATGGAGATGATGATCACATAGGATACGGAACTAGTACTCTTAAGTACTGCAGGCATCAGGATAATATGATTAGGTCATGATTATCCAATTATAGAGACTAGTTACCAGAGATCCGATATTTTCTTCGTACGGGGCAGACGCAATTTCAGCCCCAGGCCTAGCATGTGATATCCGATACTGGATCATAATACGCAATACTACGTATATTACGCCTGACAAAGATTACATAATCCTTAAAAGAATATTTCTGGAGAATTGGGTAGGCACGGTACTTTGCTAGAAGCCAACCATGTCTTGTAAATCGGTAAGAACGTGGTATCGGGTACACACGTGTTCGGATAATCCGACGACCGGATTTACTGCCAACATATCCAAGGATCTCATGGGTCGCTTCCTGAAGATTCACCGATGACATATGATTCGAACCTAATTAATCTGGGATTAATTAAAAGAGGGAGAGAATTAATCTAGGATTAATTACGGTGAGAATTTATCTGGGATAAAATTCAATTAAAAGAGAGAGAACGATTAATTCAGAATTAATCGTTTAATTAATATATTCGATATATTAAATGAAATTAGATTTCATAATGGAATTAAAATTGGATTTTAATTCGGGCGAACTAATTAATTTAGAATTAATTCGCGAGCGACTTTAAATAGTAATTTTACTAGGCATTATTATTTAATTAAATTTGATTTAATTAAGTTGCAACGAAAAATTCGTTAATTCGGAATTAACGAACTTGAGCCCGGAAAGTGTTTACGGGCCCACTCAGATTTTGAATTCAATTGGGGCTCACATGTCACATCACAAGTCACATCACTTGTCTTTCTCATCACTTTTTGTGATGGAAGTTAGTGTGATGTGTTGGTGACTTGTTTTACACACAATTGTCAATTGTGATGGACATTTACCAAACCTTTGTGTTTGGTATATCATTTTGATTTTTGGAAAGTCAAACGAAACTTAACACATTCACTCATCTCCTCTCTTTTCTCTTCTCCATTTACTCTATTTTGCTCTCTCTCACTCTTGGACTTGGCTTGACCGAATCTTATCAAGAGTGAAGAAAGAGATTGTTGCCATTTTCTTTCAAGTGCTAGCACACAAAGATCATATAAAGGTGATAGGGAAACTACTCCCATGAGTTTGGAATCTCAAACTACAAGATTGGAGCTCAACATAAGATCAAAGAGATGAGCTTGGAGCAACTTCTCAAAGGAAAAGTTTTGAACTCTACACCTACATCAATTCCGATCATTGTAAGTATTCCCGCTACTTCTTTGCGTATTCACATAATTTTATGCTTAATGATCTTGGATCTAGTTCTTAGAGAACCTGACAAAAAGAAATTTTGGTTAAAGAAAATTCAAAATTTTCTCCTTTCTTTATAACGTAAGAAGCAAACTTTGCTTTCCAAATTTTCTTCAATTTTTTTTGTTATTCACGTTAATGTCAAGGTTATTTTATAGCCTTTTGATTTTAGTTATTTTAATTCCGATCAAATTAGAATTAATAGGATAAGATTTAATCCTATTAAAATAGGGATTTTAATCCATCCTAAATAAACAACTATTATCTAATTTTATTTAATTAAGCTAATTAAATAAAATTTATCAATTCTAATCAAATTAGAACACTATAAATATGAAATTATAATTTAATACAAATATTTTGCTAAATTACATTTTAACCCTTATACTTTTGGAAATTACAAAATGACCCCTGCACTTTTAGAAATTACGAAATGACCATGCACTTTTACATCCCCTAATTTTCAGTTTTGCACCTTGGTCCTAAAATTTCCAGAATTCCATTTTTATCCATAATTTCTAAAATTACGAATTTACCCCAAAGTTTAAGAACTTAACATTTAAGTCCTAAAGCTTAAATCTACATAACTTATCATTAACTCCTCAATACTTTAAAGTGTGTGACCCATTAGATTCTTTCTTATATTGGCAATGGAGATAGTTATAGACTTCATAATTCTCGATAAATTAATCTAATTAATTTATCCTCAATTAACCCCTTAATTAAGAAACTAATTTTAATAGATCAAGAGCGGCATCTAGGAATGCATCATGACCCCCAACTAAGAAAGAATACTAGCTTTAGTGAAACCTATTCTATATACGATTGTTAGTGTCCAAGACATGGTAAGGATCTCTAAACAAGATTTGTGTGTGAATTTACCAAGTAAAATTACGGAATACTTACATTAGTTGGTTGAAGAAATTTCAAAAATTTTCAAGGATGTATAAGCTCCAAGCTTCGTATTTGAGTTCCAAAATCTTGGGTGAGTTTCTCTATCACCTTATTTGGCTCTCTAAAGTGCTAGCTTTCTTGAATTTTTGCAACAAAAAATTCAATGGAGAAGAGAATGTGTTCGGCCAATGTAAGAAGAAGAGAGAAGATGAATATTTATTGGTTTTTAAAACCATGTGTTGACTTGGTTGGTGTGTTGATTAATAAATCCAATTTATTATGTCAACCGCTTCCATCAAATAGTGGCTAGTTTATGTAAGTGATGCGGGTCCTACCCATTTAAATTCCAAATTTGAGTTGGCTTGTTGATGAGTGGTAATTATATCACTATTTCCCACTCATTTAACTTAATATTTTGTGTAGTTTCTTGATTTTTGTGAATATTTTGATGTGTTTTGTGATGTTTTGTAGATAAATAAAGTTTCTGGACTCTTGAGGTGATTTGGGGCCAAAATAGTGAAAAACGGACAAAAGGGCAAAATTGTAATTTTTCGCGTCTACGTCTAACGTGCGCCATGCGTTCCTAACATGCACTGGAGCCATGTTTCAAAATCTGAGAAGTTTGAACTTACTAACGTGTGCCATGCCACGTGTCAATATTACAGTCGATTTGCTAACGTGCTTCGTGCCACGTGTCATCAGCCTATGAAGCCGACAATTGCCATTGCCATGTGTCACCCGACGTGTTAGCCACATCAGCAAAAGACCTAATCAACATTGCCACATCATCGCCATATCATCATCAACCAATCATCACATGCCAAGTCTCATAATCCTATGGTGTCGACAATCCACATCGCCACGTGTTGCCACATCATCACCACGTCAGCTCTACATCATCGCCACATTAGCATAATTATTCTGAATCCAGCTGCCGGGACACGTGTCGTCATCTCTGCAAGACACATTTTGCATGTTGCGACGTGAAAAACCTATCGACCCCTATAAATTCAGCTCGAAATTTCAGTTTCAGATGTACCTTCCTCTCTGTAAATCTCTGAGTAAATAATGAGTATATATCTAGTTTTCTTTTAATTTCAGTTTTGTAATTAATTTTTATTTACTTTCAGTAATTGTAAGTTACTTTCTTTACTTTTTTAGTTTCTACAATTCAGCTATGAGGAGGTAACTTCCCCCTGCTAGGGTGAAAGGTAAAACTTTTATTACTGCTATTTAGATTAAACTCCCTTAATTATAATATATTAATTATTTAAAATTTGACTTAATTTGGTTACCGCCTATATGGCTGGTTGGTAATATCACACAAGTTAATATATTATATTAAGGTAGATATCTATAATAGTAATAATAAAAGTGGATCCTTTAGCCATAGCATTTTCTTTTATTGTAATTTTCTTTATTTACTTTCCAGCATTTTATTTTATGTCTTTTATTTTATTTAAGGTTTTACTAGTTGTAAATATGTGTCGTAACTAAGTTAGTTATATGGGGTTGTGATGTATTCCAATATCACCGGTTTATAAGGGTTATTTTATAGTTTGGGTAATTTAAAGATTTACTTATTAAGTCTTAAGCTTAATTCGTCTTGTTAGCTGGCCATTAATAAGATTGATCTGGTAAATCTAAAATAAACTTGACAAAGGAATTTTAGGTTTCAGCCTTAGACATAGTAGCTCACGATCTTCCTTGAGGATAGATAACCCTTTAATAGATTTCCTTACAGGATAGACATATACCAATCTGGCGGGGGTAACCACAATTGGAACTTAATCTTAATGAATCTAGTTAATTTGGTTGACATAGACATATGGTTCAATTGGATTATACTCGGTATTTGCATCTGACTATCGATAGAGGCTTTTGCGTAATTTCGTGTTCCAGGTCAGTAAACTGATATATTACACAAACATGAAATAACCACTCATCTTTTAAAAGATATTGGAAAGATTCACAACCCTGAATAGTTTCTTAATATTGAATTTCATTTAATTTAACTTTCATGCAATTTTATTTACTTATTTTTAAGTTTAAAATCAACACCATTCCAATCAATCAATCAATCTGTTAGATACTAGTAATCATTTGACCTTATAAAATTAACATATTAGGTATTAAGTCCTCGTGGGATCGATACTTTTTATACTATTTAAACAATACGTGTGCTTGCGTTATACCCGTGTGAAATAGCCGATCAAGTTTTTGGTGCCATTGCCGGGGACTTATATATCTTTCACTATTAGTTTTGAGGTTAGATATCTTTACTTGTGTCTAATTTCGTTTTACTTATTGTTTTTATTTCACTTGTTTCAGGTTCTCAGATATTACATGAGACGAACCAGAAGCTTTGAAATATGACTGCTTGACCCAAAGATTGAAAGAACCATCAGAAAATTAAGAAGGGAATGGCGAGAAGGCCAAGAAGCAATCATTAACATGGAACCTGAACCTTTGGAGGTTGCACCACCGATTCCCATTCGAGACAGAACCATTCCGGTGGTTGACGGCTTCATTTCCTGTATTGTACTTCCTCCATACCAGCAAATACATGTGTCATCAAAACATGCATTCAGATGATTCAACAATCAGTTCAGTTTGGGGGGAATGCAACCGAAGATCATAATTCCCACATTAGTAACTTCCTCGAAGTTTGCGGCACTTTCAATTACAACCGAGGAGCTGAAAAAGCAATGAGACAGCATGTTTTTCCAAATTCCTTGAAAGACAAAGCAAAGGCTTGGCTACATTCATAGCCAGCAGGTTCAGTCACAACTTGGAACAATCTAGCCACCAAATTCCTTGCAAAGTATTTTCCACGAGCCAAAACAGCAAAATTGAGGAACGACTGTTGGTTTCTAATATAGTCCCAATATCATATTTAAGCAATGAAAAAGAATGAATACTCAAAGAATTGAGGTGGAATCACACTTACATTGAATGGATTTTGAAGAAGATGAACACTAAAATCTCTTTGCTGAATTCTGCCAAGGTAGTCCTTTATAGAAGATAAATGAGCTCCAAGCTTTTGAAGAGATTCCAAGCACCAAAGTTGGTTTCCCTATCACCTAGTGATGATTCTTCAAGTGCTAGCTTAAGAAAAATTTGCTTCAAACTTTTCTATCCACCAAGGGAAGCTCACGTTTTTGTGAGCTAAGGGAGAGAGATAAAGTTTTTCTTGTTTTGATTTTTGTTTTCTAAAACAACTTATGCCAAAAAGTGTTACCAAAGTTAGTATATGGCTTTCAAAAATTCAAACCAAATTTTGGAGCCAAAATGGCAATTAAAGCACTCAACAACCAACATCATGAATAATGACAAGTTGTCACTCACCAAAAAGGTGAATTGACATCCATCACTAATGTGACATGTGATGTGACGAGCGATGTGATTCGTGGCCGCACTTGATTCAAAATCGGAGTGGCCTCGCAAACACATCCCGGGCTCGGGTTCGTTAATTCCGAATTAACGAATTTTCCGTTGCGACGTAATTAAATCAAATTTACTATTCACATCGCTTACGAATTAATTCTAAACTAACTCGTTTATCTAATTTCGCTTAATATATCGAATATATTATTTTATTGATTAATTCCAAATTAATCGTTCTCTCTCTTCAAATAGTATTTTATCCCAGATAAAATCTCTTTGTAATTAATCCAAGATTAATTATGTTCGAATCATACGTCATCAGTGAATCTTCGGGAAGAAACCTAAGAGATCCCTGGATATGTTGGTAGTTAATCTGGTCGTCAAACTATCCAAAAACATACGTACCTCGTACTACGTTCTTACCGATTTACGAGACATGGTTGGCTTCTAGCAAAGCGCCATGCCTACCCAATTCTGCAGAAATATTCTTAATGGAATATACGATCTTTGTCAGGCGTAGTATATGTAGTATTGCGTATAGCGATCCAGTATCAGATGTCACATGCTAGGCTTGGGGCTGGAATAGTGTTTGCCCCGTATGAAGCATATATCAGATCACTAGTAACTAGTCTCTTTAATCGGGTAATCATGACCTAGTCATATTAGAGCTCCAGTTCTGTATCCCTGGGTGATCATCATTTCCATATGACTGAAGTGATACTTCCGTCTTGACATCACATCCAATACACTACGATTCTCAATAAACCCAGAAGAGGCGTACACAGAACCTGTTAAAGTCCTGGACGACCAAAACCAATACGTATTGATTGTCGCAAGTACTAGCGATGCAAGTCTTAGGTTAAGACCAAATACACCTACTCTGATGCAGATTCCCATAGACACATAGTCATACTACCAATGGGATTCCACGGGGTCTATCCAGAGCGAAGCTGTTTCCGTACCATCGGTAAACACAACCTCCTATCACACTTGCATAAGTATCCAATACTTAAATATATGAGAACTATGCTGTTACGCTTCCATAACACGCACAAGTGCAATACTAGTCTATTCCGTATTATCGATGTCCAGTCTCGATAATACTACGACTAGGGATGTTTAGTGATTAAACCGTTATGGATTGATACTGTCTCATATCTTATCAATCCGGAACTAATCATAAGGACTTTTATAATTTATATATCTAAGTAAATAAATTACAAAATGATAAAAGGCAATTTCCATTGCTACATAGTTAATTTGTACACAAACAACAATATCTTTTACAAATAGTGACGCTATGGGTCATAACTGTCCAACAGTCTCCCACTTGGCCTATAGCCAGTCACTCAAGCATCTAACACCTGAACTATGTACACGTCGCTCAAACTTTTTCCGAGGAATAGCTTTCGTCAGCGGATCTGCAATATTATCCTCTGATGCGACCTTCTCAATCTTCACATCGCCACAATGTATGATCTCACGAATTAGATGGAAACGATGAAGAACATGCTTGGATCGTTGATGAGACCGCAGTTCCTTAGCCTGCGCTATAGCCCCGTTATTGTCACAATACAATAGAACGGGCTCAACTGCTAATGGAACTACTCCTAATCTAATTAGGAATTTACGAATCCAAACTGCCTCTTTTTCTGCTTCAGCTGCAGTAATATACTCCGCTTCTCTTGTTGAATCAGCAACAGTCTCTTGCTTGGAAGATTTCTAGCTTACCGCTCCGTTGTTCAAAAAAAATACGTACTCAGATTGTGACTTACAATCGTCTTTATCGGTTTGGAAACTTGCATCGGTATACCCAGTTACCTCAAGTTCTCCATCTCCATAGATTAAGAAGCATCCTTAGTTCGTCTAAGATACTTAAGGATATTCTTAACCGCCATCCAGTGACCTTCACCTGGATCGGCCTGATAGTGACTACACATGCTCAAAGCATAGGAGACATCAGGTCGCGTACATATCATGGCATACATGATCGATCCGACTGCCGAGGCGAACGATATCTGACTCATGCTGTCTCTCTCATCTTGAGTTTTAGGACACATGTCCTTAGAAAGAGTGACGCCATGTGACACTGGCAATAGTCCCCTCTTGGACTAATCCATGTTGAATATCTTCAACACTTTGTCAATGTACGTGCTCTGGGAGAGTCCAAGCGGCTTTCTAGATCTATCCCGGTAGATCTTTATTCCTCGAATAAAGGCTGCTTCTCTCAGATACTTCATGGAGAATTTTAATGAAAGCCAAGCTTTCACCGACGTTAACATGGGAATGTCATTGGCAATAAGCAATACATCATCAACATAAAGGACAATGAATGTCAGTGCGCTCCCACTAACCTTCTTATATACACAAGGATCATCCTCGTTTTGAACAAAATCATATTCTTTTATGATCTCATCAAAACGTTGGTTCCAAGAACGCGATGCTTGCTTCAATCCATAAATGGATCGATTTAACTTACAAACCTTGTTTGCAAGTCTTGGTACGACAAAACCGTCAGGCTGTTGCATATAAACATCCTCCAACAGGTTTCCGTTGAGGAAAGTGGTTTTGACGTCCATCTGCCATATCTCGTAATCGAAATATGCATCAATAGCAAGCATTATCTGAATGGATTTAATCATGGCAACGGGTGAGAAAGTTTCATCGTAATCGACACCATGTCATTGACGATACCCTTTCGCTATAAGCCTAGCTTTGTACGTTTACACGTTGCCATCCATGACAGTCTTCTTCTTGAAGACCCATTTGCAACCAGTAGGCTTTACGCCTTCTGGTGCATCAACCAGTGTCCAAACTTGGTTGGTGTACATGGAATCCATTTCGGACTTCATGGCCTCTTGTCATAAAGCGGAATCAATATCTTGTATCGCTTCCTCATACGTAGCCGGCTCATTATCCTCAATGAGATTAATATCCACATGAGGTGAGATCAGAAACCCATACCTCTCAGGTTGTTTTCTGACTCTCTCCGACCTACGCGGTCCTTGTGTAATCGAAGATTGTGGTACAGTCTCATCCTTGATGGACTGTTCATTCCGCTAAGGATTCTGTGCCAGGAATAATATCACTTTGATTCTCATTGAGTTCTATTTTCCTCCCACTTATCACTGCATTTAAAAATTTCTTCTCAAGGAAAACTGCATGTAAAGCAACAAATACTTTGTTCTCTTATTGGTGATAGAATTAATATCTTTTGGTTTCACTAGGATATCCTACAAATATGCATTTATCCTATTTGGGTTCAAGTTTGGTACCTTCCAAACGTTTAACGTATGCCCAGCAACCCCAAATATTCAGGAATGAGAAACCTGGTTTCTTTCCTGTCCATATCTCATACGGAGTCTTTTGAACAGACTTTGATGAAACCTTATTCAAAATAAGTATTGCACTGTTCAATGCATATCCCCAGAAGGAAATAGGTAGCTCCGTGAGACTCATCATAGACCTTACCATGTCTAACAAAGTTCGGTTTCTCCGTTCGGACACACCGTTTAATTACGGTGTTCCAGGAGGAGTCCACTGTGAAAGAATACCATATTATTTCAAGTAATCAAGAAACTCATTACTCAAGTATTCGCCACCACGGTCCGACCTTAATGTCTTAATACTTTTGCCTGTCTGTTTTTCTACTTCGTGTTGAAAATCTTTGAATTTCTCAAAGGTTTCTGACTTATGTCTCATAAGATACACATAATCATAACGCGATGCATCATCCTTAAAGGTTACGAAGTATTCATATCCACCTCTAGCCTGGCTAGACATGGGCCCATATAGGTCACTATGAACGAGGGCTAACAGTTCGGTGGCGCGTACACCTTTACCGCTAAAAGGTGATTTAGGCATCTTTCCTAATAAATAAGATTCGCAGACATCATATTAATTTGGATCAAATCCGTCCAAGTACCCACTCTTCGAAAGTGTGGATATGCGTGTCTTGTTTATGTGTCCCAGACGACAATGCCACATATAAGTTTCATCTTTGTTACTTACTTTAAGCCTTTTGTTTGTTACATTATATGTTTGAGATTGATTTATATTCAAAATATAAAGACCATTATTTGCATCAGCTGTGCAAATTTATATATCATTTTTATAAATAAAACACCCAGTGTTTCTAAATACAAAAGTATACCCACATTGGGTTAACATAGATACATAAATTATATTCATAGTCAAACTAGGTACAAAATAACAGTTTATAAGTTCAAGTACATGCCCCGAGGGCAGTTCCAAAACATAAGTGCCCACGGCCAAAACGGAAACTCGAGTCCCATTTCCAATATGGAGGTCAATCTCTCTTGAGGCCAGTCTCCTTCTAATCCATTGATCCTGCACATCAGTACATATGTGAGTACCACAACCAGAATCAAAAATCCAATTTTTAAAACTAGAAGTAGACATGTTTATTTCTATAACAAACATACCTGAAGCCGGTGTCTTTCCCGTTTTAATCTCCTTTATGTGTGCCTTGTACTCGCAGCAGTCACGCTTCCAGTGACCCCACTTGCCGCACTGCAGACATACATCTTGGGATTTGTCCTTGGGTTTCCTAGAACCCTTTGACGATTTGGCCTTGCTCTTCTTCTTGACACCTCCAGTCGCCTTGGGCTAAGCCCTCGGAGTCTGAGATGTCAAAGAAAAGTGTGCTTCGTGCTTCTTGCCCTTAAGCAGCTCTTTCTTTGCCTCACGCAGAGTGGACAACAACTCTCCAAGAGTTTGGTCTTGGTTCAACATGTTGTAGTTCATGATGAACCCACTCCAAGTGTCGGGGAGAGACTGTAAGATCAAATCTATTGAAGTCTCAGCCTCGAAGATGATGCCCATTTGTCCAAGTTGCTCAATGTCAGCAATCATCTGTGAGACATGGTGCTCAACAGACGTACCCTCTGAAATTTGAGCGCGAAAGAGCTTCTTCTGCAACTCATATCTTTACGATCTAAGATTAGATCGGTGAAAATCGTGAAATTTCGCTATCATCTCATAGAGATCCAATCCCTTATTTGGCGACGGAATTGCGGAGTCATAGCAGCAAGCATGACCGACTAAGCAGTCGAATTATCATCACCGTGAGTCTTCCAAAGCTCAAGCTCTAACAACTGATCAGTACGGGGCTTAGGCCCAAGAGGTCTCTATATGGTGTAGAGCAACTTCTCGGATCCCAGAACAATTCTGAGATTCATGTCCCAGTCTTGGAAGTTTGTCCCAATAAAGACATTGTCGCCCATGACAATATCCCTAATGTTTAAATTTCCAGTCATCTTAACCGCAATAGTCCAACTATTTGATTAACGATATTTTGGGTACAGTCCAACTGTTACAAGAAAAATAATGATATATTAGTCTTACTAATAAAATAATTGACGAAATAATTTGAAAGCGTGTAAAGCTAAGTATTTGAACGGAATTACAAATTCAAAACTAGCCTCCCACTATTTTTCGGTGAGCCTCTAACCCTCTGTTGAGTACTCGGGAAAACTCAGTTTCCTAGTAGGCTAGGATCCTATTAAATAACACACAACCTTGACTTTGGCCAACAAGCAGTATGATATTGAACTAGTTAGATCTCTAAGATCAATTGGATCTCATCGAATTCCTAGATCTGGTAGGTGGACCTCCAAGTCCGAAACATATATCCAATATATATATGCCAATATATCCAATATATTTTCCTAACCTTTTTCCTCTGAATTAACTAAGCCTTGGCTTTGGCACAACAAGCTTAATGATCCCAGTTAAGCAGAACCCATTGACTTGGAAAGCTTCGTAATCGATGTCGATGGACAAGAAGTGATCTTGACTTTGTCCAACAAATCACAACTTTGACAAGACACACGATATGCAACAAAGCCTTCATGATTCAAACACATCCGCGATGGACAAAGGTCTTGACTTTGGCCAACAAACCAGTGCCAATCTTGGATCTTGAGTAAGAATCACTCAATGGAACGAAAAACGCTTAATATGTTTTGAGGGTTTTTCGCGTAAATTGGCAACCAATTTATTATCTTTGTTAGGTCTCATTATACACCCTTAAGCATGCATTCTAAAAGCATAATAAGGCGCGCAAATAAATTAATAACGATATGCGGATGGATATCTCACAGATTATTCCTAGAAAAAATCACTCAATTTCCTCTCCCCGGCTAGCACTATTATTACTTCTACCCAATTACATAATACAATTAAAGAAACCTCATTAACATTGAGGGGAATTAGCTGAGAAGAGAATACAAAGAATAAAGAGAGATAAGGCTGGACACGCAGGTTCAATTTAACAAATTCTAAATTTACAACAATTTCTAAAATTGCCCTTCCCTTCTAATATCCATCCGATATATGTTATTCATTCAACACATCCATGTATTCATTCATAGCATGTTATTCAATCAATCTAATCCAATTAATTAATCTTTGAATTAAGTGATCATCCAATGTTCAAACAACAATTTGATTTTGCGTGAGTTCAACTCGTTTGAGAATAAGTACTCGAAGTACGAATTCTTGAATTATAACGAACTACTCTTTAAATCTAATTTAATTCGTATTCAATACTAATTCATTTATTTAATTCCAAATTAAATAACTACACTTTTTAATGCGCTTTAACGACTTAGATTCCAAATCTAATCTTAATGGGTCTCAAAGCCCAATTAACATCCAATGCTGTTTAATTAAAGTCCAATGGGCTTTCAATTGATTTCATAAGGCATGGACTTTTGTCAATATGGGGCAAACCCAAATACCAAAGCCCAAGTAAGGAATCACCCTTATTTGCCAAGAAAACAATTTCGGCCTATTAGGCCCAATTAAACTTTTAAAGCCCATTTGTTATATTTGGACTTAATGGAATGATTTAGGGCCAATTTGGATCCAATCCAATTTGTCTAAATCAACTTGGCCCAACCAAGCCCATTAGGCTCAAATACAACAATTATAAGCCCAATTCTAAATCAAGCCCAATTTATTAAATTCTAATTTTCTAAAATTCATAATTTAATAAATCAAAGTGTTTACCCATGATTAATCTTTTAAATTAACATTTCCAAAATACTAATCTAATCCATTAATCATGCTTATCATCATCAACACATGTCCAACATTATTGAATCAAAAAATCATCTCATTATATGTTATATAGCTCACGGCATTAGTGGATATTTTTAATTCGATTTCGTTTTCAATCCGATTGAATTACAAATCAACATTATCCCATGTCTTTCATCTCATCCAATGATCAAAAGAATAAAATACCATGAATTTAGGGTTTCATCATGCATTCGGCCAAGCCTATGGTTTGGGGAAAAATTAATCCAATTCATATTTTATGAAATTGATCATGCATAACGCTATGTTATCATCATTCAAGCATACTTAATCAAACAATTTCATCAAATCATGCTCAAATCATTTTCACCAAAATTTTTAGCATATGAACCCTAACGTTTTTCATGCTCAAACTAGGCTCATTGATACCATTGTTGGTTTCTAATATAGTCCCAAGGTCATATTTAAGCAATGAAATAGAATAAATACTCAAAGAAGTGAGGCGAAATCACAATTACATTGAATGGATTTTGAAGAAGATGAACACCAAAATCTCTTTGTTGAATTCGGCCAAGGTGGTCTTTTGTAGAAGATGAATGAGCTCCAAGCTTTTGAAGAGATTCCAAGCTCCAAGTTTGGTTTCCCTATCACCTAATGATGATTCTTCAAGTGCTAGCTTAAGAAAAATTTGCTTAAAACTTTTCTATCCACCAAGGGAAGCTCACGGTTTTGTGAGCTAAGGGGGGAGAGAGAGAGTTTTTCTTGTTTTTATTTTTTTTTTCTAAAACAACTTATGCCAAAAAGTGTTACCAAAGTTGGTATATGGCTTTCAAAAAGTCAAACCAAATTTTGGAGCCAAAATGGCAATTAAAGCTCTCAACAACCAACATTATGAATCGTGACAAGTTGTAACTTACCAAAAAGGTGAATTGACATCCATCACTAAAGTGACATGTGATGTGACGAGCGATGTGGCTAGCGATGTGATTTGTGGCTGCAATCGAATTTTCCATTGCGACGTAATTAAATCAAATTTACTATTCACATCGCTTACGAATTAATTCTAAACTAACTCGTTTTCCCAAATTAAAATCTAATTTTAATTCCGCGTCGAAATCTAATTTCGTTTAATATATCGAATATACTATTTTATCGATTAATTCCAAATTAATCGTTCTCTCTCTTTAAATAGTATTTTTTCCTAAATAAAATCTCTCCGTAATTAATCCAAGATTAATTATGTTCGAATCATACGTCATCGGTAAATCTTCGGGAAGCGACCCAAGAGATCTCTGGATATTTTGGCAGTAAATCCGGTCGTCAGACTATCCGAACACGTACGTACCTCGTACTACGTTCTTACCCGTACGAAGCATATATATATAGGATCACTAACATCTAGTCTCTTTAATCGGGTAATCATGATCTAGTCATGTTTTCCCGATGGTTACAACACATTAGAGCACCAGTTATGTATCCCTGTATGATCATCATCTCATATGACTGAAGTGATACTTCCGTCTTGACATCACATCCAATACACTACGATTCTCAAAAAACCCAGAAGAGGCGTACACATAACATGTTAAAGTCCTGGACGACCAAAACCAAAGCGTATTGATTGTCGCAAGTACTAGCGATGCAAGTCTCAGGTTAACCCAAATACACTTACACTGATGCAGATTCCCATAGACACATAGACATACTACCAATGGGATTCCAGAGGGTCTATCCATAGGGAAGCTGTTTCCATACCATCGGTAAACACAACCTCCTATCACACTTGCTTAAGTATCCAATACTTAAATATATGAGAACTATATTGTTACGCTTCCATAACACGCATAAGTGCAATACTAGTCTATTCCGCATTATCAATGTCCAGTCTCGGTAATACTACGACTAGGGATGTTTAATGATTAAACCATTATGGATTGATACTGTCTCATATCTTATCAATCCGGAACTAATCATAAGGATTTTTATCATTTATATATCCAAGTAAATAAATTACAAAATGATAAAAGGCAATTTCCATTGCTACATAGTTTATTTGTACAAAAATCACAATATCTTTTACAAATAGTGACGCTATGGGTCTTAACTTTCCAACAACGACATCACATCCTTTGTACAACTTGACTCAGAGACTCTCTACGAAGCTTAGGAAAAGTACAAAGTGTGGACATGACATAAAGGTACGGCGACGCTGTCAAGGCTTGCGGTCCGGTCGAGTGTATGGAGTAGCCCACGGGGGACTAAACTGGAGAATAAATGGAGTCATCACCCAGTGTGAATTGGGAAATGATTTAAGGCCGCACTCACCCCTCACAAGAGAAGACCTCAAACCGTTGGGTTCAAAATGGTCCCTTACTTATGCTAATTGTAATGAAAGGATTTATGCCATGATATAACCAAGTATTATGCAACACATGCAAGATAATTTAATCAACACTCAAGTTTGCACACCTATAAACGTAAATAAAAATGAAGGCAAATGCATAATTCCATAAACGTATTAAACAATGAAGTGCAATAATGTAATTAATAACAACTGTAAAATCATTAATAATAAAAGCGGATAATTAAGTAAGTAATGCAAAATAAATAATCTAAAGAGGCAAGCATGCATGGAAGTAAACGTGAAATGATGCATCAAAATGAATAAAGATAAATAATAGGATGAATATGAAGCGATAAATAATAAATGAAAATGTGAATAACAAGATCAACAGAAGAAGGGCGCGACCAAGAGCTTTGGCCAACGTCCATATGGGATCTTGTATATCCGGCACGGCAAAACACTATGGTAAAGGTAGCCTTTAGGCATTTTCCTCGAATGGAGAACCTTTAATCCACACGATTTGCCTTTGCGCACCAAATGATAATACAAAAGTAAATAGATGGAATAACATACAGAAAGTAAATGACAGAATAATGAAAGAGATTCGACTAAGGTCGTCATCGATATGGGACCTCGTATGCCCGATTGAACGTATTTCACATTCAATCAAGTATAGTTCGTCCGGTGTGGCAAAACATCATGGTAAAGGTAGCCTTTAGGCATTTCCCTCGAATGAAGGACCTTTAACCCAACATGATTAAACCATGCACAATAGATAACAATGCATGAATAAAGAAATAACACGCAGAAATTAAATAACATAATAATAAAAGAGATGCGACCAAGGCCGACATCTATACAGGACCTTGTCTGCCCAATTGAACGTATTTCACATTCAATCAAGTATACTTTGTTCGGCATGGAAAAACATCATGGTAAAGGTAGCCTTTAGGCATTTCCCTCGAATGGAAGACCTTTAAATCAACAAGATTAGCTCATGCGCACTAGATTAACAATGCATAAATAAATAAAGCAATAACATGCGGAAAGTAAATAATGGAATAATAAAATAGATGCAACCAAAGCCAACATCTATATGGGACCTCGTATGCCCGATTGAACGTATTTCACATTCAATCAAGTATACTTCGTCTGGCGCAGTAAAACATCGTGGTAAAGGTAGCCTTTAGGATTTTCCCTCAAATGGAGGACCTTTAATCCGACATAATTAGCCCATGCGCACTAATTAACGATACATAATAAATAAATGAAATAATATACGGAACAGAAATAACAGAATGATAAAAGAGAGGTGACCAAGAGACTTGGCCGACATCTATATGGAACCTCGTATGCCTAATTGAACGTATTTCACATCCAATCAAATGTACTTTGTCCAGCGCGGCAAAATATTATGATAAAGGTCGCCCTTAGGCATTTCCCTCAAATAGAGGACCTTTAATCCGACATAATTATCCCATGCGCACTAAATAACAATGCATAAGTAAATAAAGAAACAATACATAGAAAATAAATAATGGAACAGTAAACATAAACAATGAATGAACAAAAAAATTAAATAACAAAATGAAACACATGCATGAAAGTTTCTCATGCGATATATGGAGTTTTATCCCAAGTACAGACCTTACTACCGTCCTTTCGGATTCGGCTATGGAATTTATGTATAGGTTTCCATCCGATATAACGCAAGAGATAGCACCCGATCATTAACCAAATATAAAAAAAAATAATAGACGTGAACCATAAAGATGCATGCGAGGAAATAATATTAAACAACTAAAAAGATAAATAAATAATAGTAAAGGGTGCCCTCAGGTCTTACCTTTTAAGTTGCTTCTCGGAAGTGCGTTACACCACCGCCAGAAGGGTTAATGCTCCGCAGTTTTGGACTATTATTCCTTCACTGTTTTGGACTGTTTTTCCTTCACTGTTTTGGACTGTTTTTGCCTCACTATTTCACCGTTTCAGATTCTATTTTGGATCACTATTGTTGATATTTCAGGGCTGTGTTTTGTATCGATTTATGGACTGTTTAGGGACTGTTTTGGGGTGTATTTTTGAGGGTCTGACTCACATTTTTTACTACTATTTTGGTCTTGGTTTGGGGGCTGGTTGAAGGACTATTTTTACTGTTTTTATGTGAGCTATTTCATAATAATTGAGGAGTTGTTTTTGTTGGTTGATTCACGTTGTTTGGCTATTTGAGTGGGGGCTGTTTCACGGCATTATTGAAGGGTTTCAGGTTTGGTGGCTGTTTCACGTGAATGTCTAGGTTTTTAGTGGCTGGCTATGGGCATTATTTTGGTGTGTATCACGTTGCTGTCTTAGTGTGTGCATGTGGCTTAAGTGAAGTGGGAGTTGGTGGGCCGGTTGCTTTGTTCACGTGGTGGAGGGCTGGTATTGGTTGAAGGGTGTTGTTTAGGGTTTTTTTGTTTTGGTTTGCTATTGTCGAGAGAAGCTAGGTGATAGTGTTTTGTCGTGGCTTTTTATGTTCGGTTGCAGGTGGCGGGATTTGTTGATGATTTGTTCGGTGGATGGGTTATTTAGTTTGATTTGTTTGAGTAGTCGGTCTTTGTGTAAGTGACGTGTGTGATGAGGCCGAGTGTGTGGTAAGGCCGAGAGTTATGTGAAAGCTGTGCGTTTGTTGTTATCGTGTGAGTTAGGTGAGAGAGAAGGGGCTGCCGAATGAGAGAGAGAATGAGTGTTTCAAGAGATTAGGGTTTATTATTTCTATCGAAAATGTGTTTTTTGAGAGAGAAGGGAGAGAGAATCGAGAGATAAATGTCAGTGATAGTTAGGGTTTTCTTGGTTCAAAGTACCCTGAGAGTGAAAGAAGAGAGAAGATGAGAGATAGAGGCTTTTTGATTCGTGAGTGGTTGCCGAGAGTTGTGTGAGGAAGAGCAAGGATGGGAGATGAGCCTTTAGGTTTTGTTTTTTGTATTAAGTATTTGTTATTGTCGTGAATCCAAGGGGAAATGAGGCGTGAAGAGTCTGCTCAGGGTTTTTTGGCATGAGAGAGAGAGAAGTGTTTATGTTTTTTTTATTTTTGTGAGTCTTTGAGAGAGAGGAGAGATGAGCGAGCTGATTGAAAGGAAAAGAGATAGCCGAAAAAGGATTTATTTGTTTCCTTTGTTTTTAAGTTTCCGTGAGTCTAAGGGAAAAAGGAAGGCGCTAGGGTTTTGGTTTTATTATCTTTTTATAATGGCGCATGCTAGGGTTTCTCATGTGCATAGGTTTTCAAAAGGAGATAAATCAAGCAATAAAGGGGTGTATTTAATTAATTTATTTAGGGAAGAATATTGTGTATTTTTGGTGGGAAATATCTTTAATTTGGGAGGTGATTTATTTAGATTTTGACATGTGTTAAATGTGATTTGAATGTTTTAGATTGGATTTTGTGGGTTTTGGGCGTGTGGCTTGGATTTTGTGGGCTTGGGCGTGCGGCTAGTGTGTGTGTGGGCATGGGCATGTGGCTTGGTGTGGGTTGCGGGGATTTTGGGCCGAAGCTAACATTTAAAATTGAGATCCATCGAGTGAACCCGAGACCAAACAAATGAATTAAATTTGATGATGTACTTATTTTTGAATTTTCCATTCCAATGTCTGTTTCCCGTGACTTCAGCAACATATTTTGTACTGCCTCCAAACGAGGCTCACATCGGGCTTCTATGCAAAAATACAGAGTCTACAGTCGCCCCCACTTTGATGGGACTTGTGTAGTGTGTGACAGTGACAATCCTATCAAAGTCATGCATGTATTTTTACTTACCTGGCTCGCCAGCTGTTGATTAACTCATCTGTTATTCTGAGATGCTTCAAACTGAGTTGATGGTGGTGAGGTGCTTTGACCCCTGGTTCATTCCCGAACCATTACTTTGTGAGAGATGGTCCATTCCTGAACCGTTAGTTATGAGGGGTGGTCCATTCCTGAACTGTTACTGTGAAGTGGTCCATTCTCGAACCGTTTATGTGAGGTGGTCCATTCCCGAACCGTTACTGTGAGAGATGGTCCATTCCCGAACCGTTACTTTATGAGAGGTGGTCCATTTCCGAACTATTACTGTGAGGTGGTCCATTCCTGAACCATTATTGTGAGGTGGTCTATTCCTGAACCGTTATTATGAGGTGGTCTATTCCCGAACCGTTACTTTATGAGAGGCGGTCCATTCCCAAACCGTTACTGTGAGGTGGTCCATTCCCGAACCGTTACTGTATGCGGTGGTCCATTCCCAAACCATTACTGTGAGGTGGTCCATTCCCAAACCGTTACTGTATGGTGTGGTCCATTTCTGAACCGTTACTGATGCGAGGTGGTGGTGAGGCGCTTTGACTCTAGGGATTTTTTCTCGAATTGAGTTGAGGGTCTTGTTCCCGGATTGAGATGAGGGTCTTGTTCCCAAATTAAGTTGAGGGTCTTGTTCCCAAATTGAGTTGAAGGTCTTATTCCTGAATTAAGATGAGGGTTTTTTTTCTCGAATTGAGTTGTGGGTCTTGTTCCTGATCTGAGTTGTGGGTCTTGTCCCCGATCTGTGATGAGTGTGGGCTTTATTCCTGAGCTGTGTGGAGTGTGGGTTTTATTCCCAAAATTGTGTAGAGAGTGGGCTTTGTTCCCAAACTGTGCTGAATGCGGGGTTGGTTCCCGAACTATGCTAATTGTGGGCTTTATTCCCTGGGCTTTGTTCCCAAACTTGTGTTGATTGTGGGCTTTATTACCTGGGCTTTATTCCTGAGCTATGTTGAGTGTGGGCTTTGTTCCCGAACTATGCTAAATGTGGGCTTTGTTCCCTGGTCTTTATTCCCAAGCTTTACTAAGAATGGGCTTTATTCCCAAACTGTATAGAGAGTGGGCTTTATTCCCAAACTGTACTGAATGTGGGCTTTATTCCCAAACTGAATTGATTATGGGCTTTATTCCCAAACTGTGCTAATTGTGGGCTTTATTCCCTAAACTTTGTTCCCGAACTTGTGTTGATTGTGGGCTTTATTCCCGATTGTTCGGAGTGAGGGCTTTATTCCTGAACTGTATAGGGAGTGGACTTTGTTCCCGAGCTGTACTGAATGTGGGCTTTGTTCCCGAGTTGTACTGAATGTGGGCTTTGGTCCTGAACTTGCTTGCCTTTGCCGTGTTTTCCTGTTCTTCAAAACCTGTGAACAAAAATTACGTGCATGTGATGTGTATGCCTGTATGTATGGATGTATTTCCTATTTCGATAAGTTAGGTCTTCCTTGTGCTCCTCGGTGCTTCTTGCCTATAAAATTCTTTGATCGCCCCTAGGTCTGCTTACAATTTCCTTCTGCCAGTTCTCTTTCGGTAATTGATCAGTTCTCTTTGGTTCTATGACTCAAGATCTCGTTGTGTCCCTTATTCACGGGGTGGTAGACTGGTCGGCCCCAGACTTGATTTAGCTTTCTGCTCTCCGCTATTTGCACTTGGTCAAGGTGAACCACATGGCATAACATTCCATATCAACATGCTATATTACAAGCTATGAACTAGTCTCAATAGTTATACATATTATTGTCCTCAAGGAATGCCCAGTAATGAAACCAGAGAACCTTCAAAACCCTAAATGCAACTCAAATCCAAGTCTTTGAATAAATGATCTATGCCAGACTCAAAGTGTGTGTGTTCAAAGGTTCTTTTATAACTTGGTTTTTGGGTAAGCCAACTCAATGATTTCATCTAAAAAATCGAGATCGATGGGTCAAACCAACCTAGATGTCTCAGTTATGCTCTGCAATTGCTTTTCCGTGCTCAATGTGGTATGATTTTATTTTTCTTTTCCTTTGTCTCTTTTTTTTTCTTTTCGTTTTGAACTTTGTTTTTCAACACACCTACCCTTTAAGGTAGCATTTCTCCTCATGGTGGTCCTAATACTCGCCCATGGGTAGCTTCATTCTTATCAGTTATAGGTGGTTTATATATATATATATATATTTAGAGACTTTTATTTTATTTTCAACCGCACCACACATCATAACACAAGCAAGTCAGGATAGACATTTTAGGTGAACGGTCATTCATCGACCTACAACTTCTTCAACTAGTCATATTGCCAACTACTCAAGTTCTCACTGCTAAGAACCTATAAATAAGTGCCTACGAGTCTAACATAGATCAATTACTCAAAGTATTAGATAAAAGCACGTCAAGAGTTTATCGTTTCTAAGATTTCATCCTAAAGCAAACATTTGCATCATCGGACATATGCCTAACTATTAAGGACTGAGAACAGACAATTTTTTTTAGCCCACCTTGGTCTGGTAATATCTCTCAGATCCCCGATCTGGGAGATGTTATCGATCTTTCTATCATTGCAATAAAATTTTCTCGGTTTCTTTTCCCCGATATCCATGTTTGCTAAACTCTTCTTGACAAATATTTTTTTATAACCCAACAGATATCTATGATGGCTTTCAAGACGGAGAGGTTAACATGATGCGTGTATGCATGAGATGCATGAGATGCAAGTGGTTATAAAAAAATCATATATCTTTCCAACCTTATATCTCCCACACTCGTGGTAAGTCCATTTATGTCATATGTATGGCTTATTTTATTTACCAATATGGGGTACATAAAATCGTTCACTCTTACGCTAAAAGGGTGAACCTTGGCTACCTCAGTCTCTTTCCATCGGTAAAAGACAAAGACCGCCCATTTACAACATGGACTAAGCCTATTATGGGGTCGTGCCATTGTATAGAAATGACGAATTGGGCTTGCGGCAATCACGTTGTGGGGATGGACTTGGAGATATCCAAAAGTTTACAAATATGCCGTAACAAGGCGTATCTTTTCTAGATGAAAGCCAGTGCGGATATCAGACTCATGTTTCCGGCATACTTGGATAGTGTTTTGGATTTTCTAAGCCTATCAAGGTTTTCATATAAGTTGGCCCATTATCATTTTAAAGTATTCAATCAGATTATTGTGAGGTGCAAACTTGTCCTAGTTGCAAAAGGCCCAACAAGTTTACACTTTTGCGATAAGGTGGCTAAACAACTTCAAATGATAAGGGGTCAAAACATAAAGTGGCCCATCGACATTTTGAAAACTTTTGGCTCAATCGGCATAAAATATAAGCTCGTCCAAGTTTAAAGGCCCAACAAGTTCATATCTTATGACAAGAGGTCCAAATGGATCTAAATGTTGATGCTCCCAAACACAAGCATAAAAGGGGGCTTCTATAGGTCATATAGATACGATTCACATGCGGGTTTATAGGGGTATAGATAAAGGCTCCCATCGGTAAAGGGTTACCCACAACTAGGTCTCCCCCACTCAAGGGTTCAAGCGACCAAATGAGCGCACCTTTTTTATACCCTATGGTACGTGCCAACGAGTGATGATGCCATATAACGATCCATCGCTCAGAGCGACAGTGACTTCACGATACATGACACCATCAGGATAAAACAGGTATGCAATTGATGAGTGGTAAATATATCACTTTTCCCACTCATTTGACCTACTATTTTGTATAGTTTCTCGAGATTTATGAACGTTTTGATGTATTTTGTGTGTTATTTTGCAGATAAATAAAGTTTCGAAAGCATTGGAGACAATTTGGGGGCAAATGGACAAAATTGGACAAAAAGGGCAAAATGGTCATTTCGGCGTCGCGACGCCCAGAATGCACCGAAGTTGCTAACTTGCGCCGCATGCCACGTGTCAGAATCTGATTGGGTTGACTTACTAACGTGTGCCGGGTCTTGCTAACGTGCGCCGGGTGCCATATGTCACTCCCCATTGGACCGAATATTGGGCGAATCATATTGTGCCACATGTCACTTTCTTATTGGACCGCATCTTCAACCAATCAACGCATGACACGTGTCATGTTTCTACTGGACTGAAATCTCAGCCAACCACAGCATGACACGTGTCACAATTATTGCTGCCGACAGCCTCGTGGTCAACCCGCGTGGACTCGAGTTACTGTATCTGGCGTCGCGACGCCCAACTCTTAAATTTGCCTATAAATTCTGCCTTCCACGTTCAGTTTTTCCTTGTGCTCTCCTTGGGGACTTTTCCCTGGTTTTATAGGAAGCATCTATTTTTGTATATAATTATTATTTTTAAATTATGTATTTTAATTTTAATTAATAATAGATCTCTTCTTCTACTCCTTTCTTTATGTTTAGTAGTTAAATTTCCGCTGGGGGAATGGTGAAGCTTTTATAGTTTTAATTTAGATTAATCTCCCTTAATTATAATATAAAATTTATTATTCACTAAAAGGAATTACCGCATTAATGGCTGGTTTTATTTATTTGGCATAATGTGGCACCGCCTATAGGGCTGGTATTTAGGTGACAGATAATTACAACCTATATGGCTGGTTTATGTTCAAATATTATTACCGCCTTTATGGCTGGTTGGACTTCATTTAAATCTGACTTAATAAGGAATACTGCCTACATGGCTGGTTGGCTATCACCGTTAAATTCTATATTGTAGTAAGGGAGATTTCTAAATTATAAATAGTAAAAGTGGATCCACAGCCCCCAACATTTTATTTTTATTCTTGGGAAGTGATGAAACACAATATCCATACATAATAATTGATTTTCTTTTTATGGGTAATTCTTTAGGTTGTTTATTGAGTTTTAAGCTTAATGCGTCTTGTTGTCTGATCATCAATAAGATTGATGTGGTAAACTTAAAATGAACTAGACATAGGGATTTTAAGTTTAGCCTTAGATTCAATAGCCTACGATCTTCCTTGAGGATAGATAACCCTTTAATAGATTTCCTTACATGATAGACATATACCTGTCGGGCGGGGGTAGCCATAATTGGAACTTAAACTTAATGAATCCAGGTAATGTGGTTGACATAGACATATGGTTCAATTGATTTATACTGGTTATTTGCGTCTGACCATCGACAGAGGCTTTTGCATATCTTCGTGTTCCAGGTTAGCAAAATAATTTATTACACATAAATAAGAGAGTCAATTCATCTTATAATAATATTGTGTGGAGTCACGACCCTAGATCTTTTGAGTTTTTTGTTATTTTCCTTAGTATTTGCTTTTGTTTATTTTATTTTTATTTTAATTAAGCAATTCCACATTCAACTAACCAAAGCAATCAATTCCCTTCTCCCTACAATTAGATACTTGTAAATAAATAGTATCAACAATTAATAACAACAGTAGGAATTAAGTCCTCGTGGGATCGATATTTTTATACTACTTGAACGATACGTGCGCTTGCGTTATACGCGTGTGAATGCACCGGTCAAGTTTTTGGCGCCGTTGCCGGGGACTTATTTTTCTTGAGTTATTAATTTTGAAACTATTTAATTTATTTGTATCTAATTTTCTTTATTTTCATCTATAATTTTTATTTCTTTCTTTTATTTTCAGGTGGTTGAAAAATGGAACAATACTGGGAGATTGAGAGATTACGAGCTTTACAAGAAGATACACCCCACATCTAGGAGCAACAGTCCGGTTTTCTGAGGTCTGTTGTACAGCCCAATAATTATCACTGGATGCCAGAACCAAGCAATACTACATTTGCTCAACAGAACTCAATGAGAAGATGTGACATATGTAATGATAACCACCCAAGCGATTATTGCGAGTACAACTACAATTCAGGGTGGTAGAACTATCAGAATCCTTCATGATATAATGAGCCATCACATTTCACAGAGCCACATTTTCCATCTTATCCACCATCTACCTTTGACCTTTACCAACAACCAGAACCATCAGAGAAAGATCAGATACTTCATATGTTCAAAGATTGGTTCAAAGAATGGGCAGCTCAAATTGATGCACAAGTTCAGAGTCAAACAGAATCCATAGAGAGAATGACAGATCAGATCAGACAATTAACAGAAAACCAGAACTTTATACCTCAATAAGCATTTTCAGATGACCAAGCATTTCACGATGACACTTCAACAGAGGAGGAGCTTGAGCAGAACCAAGAATCAGAGGTATTAGTTCAGGAGCCCGAACCGGCAAAGTCTCGATTTGATTTTTATTATTCAGATTCTGACGAGGATGAAGCTGAACTGTTTGTACCAACTCCACCAACAAATGAGGATGGAATTCTGTGTCCTCAAAATGAAGATCTTGGAGATTTTTTTGCAATGATGTTTGGAGAAGATCTGCCTGAGCCAATCACATCACCCAGATCAAAGGATGAAGACCTAAAATCTGAAATTTCTTTACATCCTCAGGTTGATAATTTTGAAGCATGCATTTCACAGATGATAGATAAAGAGCTAAATGATGAAATCCTAAAATACATCTGTGAAGAAAATGTGGAGCAAGAAGCAGAGCAAATACAGGAACAATTGTCTGATCCTATTGAAGATCCAGAGCATTCAGGCGAAACATCACTATTTTGGGGAGTACAAATTAAAAATATAGCCCAGAAGCTTGACAGAATGGAACTTCCATTCCAAGTCAAGCACCATATGAGACCTCCTGATTTTCTTTCTTTCTTTTCAGAAACTATTGGAGCGACAGAGTTTACAAAGGTGGCACGATCACTGAATGAGACAAAATTATTTTGCCACCTTACCGTTGGAAGAGACCCTTCAGAAGCAATGCTCATGGGATTGTCTTTAATCGGACATCCAAAACGACGCTGAAACCTCATTGACAGATAGATTTCAGTCACGTCTGGCTGAAGACGAAAAATTTAGCGCTAGCAGGGAGGCAACCCATGCACTTTGTTGTAATTTATGTTTTTCATATTTTGTGTATACATGTTGTAGAGTTTTTGATTTTGTGTGTTATTTTTGTAGGGAAAGGCACAAACGGAGCATTTTAAGACAGAAGGAAAGGTGTTTGGCAATAACAAAGATGAGAGCTAATTCATGAGTGATGGCTCAGTATGGAATGAATTCTTGAGACGCATCCTCATGAATTTATACTAAGCAAGTGGCGTATTACGTACACAATTTTGTTGCCTTAATAATTGCTTTGATTTGCTTTTCATTTGTTACTTTCTTTTATTTTCGTAGACATGATCCAGACTTTTTGACCTTTCACGACTAATTTTGTTGTTTAGCTAACAATCGTCCTTTGGAAGATACTAGTGCTATTATTACACACCCGTTTCAGGTATTACAAATTCAGCTCGTCATTGCACTTTGGAAGACATCCAGATTTGAAAAAAATAATAATAATAATAATACATAAAAATGGAAGCCACTTCAAGAAGACGAGTTGAGAACATTTGTGTGTTTTGCGGTACTAGTGTTGGTGTTAAACCGCAATACATAGAAGCAACACATGAATTGGGACGAGTCATTGCTGAACGGAATATGCACTTGATATACGGCGGAGGCAATCTTGGACTAATGTGAATCATTTCAAAGACCGTACAGGAAGGAGGCAGTCTAGTTTTGGGAATCATCCCAAAACCTTTGGCAGAGGCAAATCTTATTGGACCATCAAACGGAGAGGAATTAATCGTCTAAAATATGTCCGAGAGATTGGTAGAGATGATTAACAGGGCTGATGCATTTATTGCTTTGCCAGGTGGCTTGGGCACATTGGAGGAAATTTTTATAGTGTTATCCTGGGCAAACCTGAACATACACCAGAAACCGCTTGGATTTTACAACGTTTAAGGATTTTATGATTTTCTTTGTTTGTTTCTTGATGATGCTCGGAGAAATGGGTTTGTGTCAAAACCTATGAAAGATCTCCTATATACTGCCAGAACTGCTCCGGATCTAATAGACCAACTCTTAGCCAATGAACCACAAGTTGACCCCATCCTTTCAAAGATAAATTGGTACGAGGACGATCGTGGTAAGAGGCGTCGGATTAATCTGGATCTTAACCTTTAATTTCCTGTAGAATTCCAGCTAACCAGGTATTATCTTCTAAACTCTTCTTCTACTCTCTAAGACATTGGGGACAATGTCTCATTTAGGTTTGGGGGAGGGATTTAGTTGATTAGTATCTTGTTTTTAGTTTATATGTTGTTTTTATTTTTAGTCCAAAATGTTTCGAAAAATACAAAAAAATTGAAAAATTTTCAAAAAATTACATTTTTTTTTTTTTGCGTTTTGCGTTTTTTATTTTTGACGGAAATGGTGAATTGGTGAGACGTATTTCAAACCTATTTCAAAACAAGTTAATTTTTGTTTAAGTTCATTTGAATTATTTAATTTGTAAATTCTCCATAAAATGGACTAAAATGGATCTTCATATGCTTAGTTGGCATGTATTATCAACATGCGTAGTAACATACGGACATGAGCTGTAATTGAAAAGATTGTAATATTCAGTGCTATAGTTTAATTGGAGGAAGCATCTCGAAAAGTGATGGAGTAAAAAAAAACAACGTCTAAGATCCGGGTTATTAAGTCTGTAAGGGTGTTTTAACACCTAGTGCCCTAAAACCAACTGGTTTGGGAGTCACTGGCCCAACATTCGCTACATAGATCAAAGATGCTGCAAAAATATATATATATGAAGTCTGGGTAATTAAGTCCGTAACCTGGTGCCTAAAGCCGACTGGTTTGGGAGCCACCGACCCAAAGCTCGCTACATAGACGAAAGTTATTGTATATAAATAAAAAGTCAAAATAGAGAAAAAAAGTCAAAGAAAAATAATTAGAAAAATCGGAAAAATTTATTCCATTGCAATAAAAGGTGTGAAATCTGATAGAACTTTAGGACAAAAATATTACTCTCTTATCAATTGCACTTGTGACTGTTGTGGGCAAAAATGAGTTGATTAATATTTTATTGGCCGTGTATATGGAGAATGGTAAAAACAATAGGAGAATTTACTTATTCGGTAGTTTAGAAAGAAACAAAACAACTAGTAACTTGGGGTACAAAATTCACCTGAATAGTCACTAACTTCTTTATTCTATTTTCTCTTGTCTTTTTGCTTTTGTGTGCATTAGTTTTAACTAACTTTTTACTTTTGTAAAACGTTTGTGGGTATCGTTGTTGTAAGCCCTCACGAGACTACAACTCGTCCACTAGGGACACCTAGGGGTTTAAAGGCTTGTTGCATACGCTAAATGCAACCGTGATCCATACGAAAGTGGCTTAGTTAATTTTATTTTCATGTTATTTTATTTTCTATTTTGCTCGAGGACTAGCAAAATGTTAGGTTTGGGGGTGTGATGAGTGGTAAATATATCACCTTTTCGCACTCATTTGACCTAATATTTTGTATAGTTTCTCGAGATTTATGAACGTTTTGTTGTATTTTGTGTTATTTTGCAGATAAATAAAGTTTGCAAAGCATTGGAGACAATTTGGGGGCAAAATAGACAAAATTGGACAAAAAGGGCAAAATGGTCATTTGGACGTCGCGACTCTGAAGCCTTGCGCGTCGCGATGCCCAAAATGTGCCGAAGTTGCTAACTTGCGCCGCATGCCACGTGTCAGAATTTGATTGGGTTTACTTGCTAACGTGCGCCGGGTGCCACGTGTCACTCCCTCATTGGACCGAATATTGGGCGAATCATATTGTGCCACATGTCACTTTCTTATTGGACCGCATCTTCAACCAATCAACGCGTGACACGTGTCATTTTTCTACGAGACCGAAATCTCAGCCAACCACAGCGTGATACGTGCCACAATTATTGCTGCCGACAGCCGCGTGGTCATCCCGCGTGGACTCGAGTTACTGTATCTGGCGTCGCGACGCCCAACGCTTAAATTTGCCTATAAATTATGCCTTCCACATTCAGTTTTTCCTCGTGCTCTCCTTGGGGAATTTTCCCTGGTTTTATAGGAAGCATCTATATTTGTATATAATTATTATTTTTAATTTATGTATTTTAATTTTAATTAATAATAGATCTCTTCTTCTACTCTTTTCTTTATGTTTAGTAGTTAAATTTCCGTTGGGGGAATGGTGAAGCTTTTTTAGTTTTAATTTATATTAATCTCCCTTAATTATAATATAAAATTTATTATTCACTAAAAGGAATTACCGCCTTAATGGCTGGTTTTATTTATTTGGCATAATGTGGCACCGCATATAGGACTGGTTTTTAGGTGACAGATAATTACACCTATATGGCTGGTTTATGTTCAAATATTATTACCACTTTTATGGTTGGTTGGACTTCATTTAAATCTGACTTAATAAGGAATACTGCCTACATTGCTGGTTGGCTATCACCGTTAAATTCTATATTATAATAAGGGAGATTTCTAAATTATAAATAGTAAAAGTGGATCCCCAACCCCCAGCATTTTATTTTTATTCTAGAGAAGTGATGGAACATAATATCCATACTTAATAATTGATTTTCTTTTTATGGGTAATTCTTTAGGTTGTTTATTGAGTTATAAGCTTAATGCGTCTTGTTGTCTGATCATCAATAAGATTGATGTAGTAAACTTAAAATGAACTATACATAGGTATTTTAAGTTTCGCCTTAGATTCAATAGCCCACGATCTTCCTTGAGGATAGATAACCATTTAATAGATTTCCTTACAGGAGGGACATATACCTGTCGGGCGGGGGTAGCTATAATTGGAACTTAAACTAACGAATCCAGGTAATGTGGTTGACATAGACATATGGTTCAATTGGGTTATACTGGGTATTTGCGTCTGACCATCGACAAAGGCTTTTGCATATCTTCATGTTCCAGGTTAGCAAACTAATTTATTACACATAAATTAGAGAGTCAATTCATCTTATAATAATATTATGTGGAGTCACGACCCTAGATCTTTTGAGTCTTTTGTTATTTTCCTTAGTATTTTCTTTTGTTTATTTTATTTTTATTTTATTTAAGCAATTCCACATTCAACCAACCAAAGCAATCAATTCCCTTCTCCCTACAATTAGATACTTGTAAATAAATAGTATCAACAATTTATGACAATAGTAGGAATTAAGTCCTCGTGGGATCGATATTTTTATACTACTTGAATGATACGTGCGCTTGCGTTATACGCGTGTGAATGCACCGGTCAGCAATATATGAGACTGGGTTAACTGAAGCAAAAACCATAAATATTACAAGGCATTATTTCAGGGCCGATTCTCTATCCCAGTGGAGTCGCCAGACTGTGGACACGATACAGAGGTACGGCGACGCTGTCCGAGCTCTCGGCCCGGTCGGGAGTACAGAGTAGCCCGCATGGGACTAAACCGTAGAATAAATGCAGTCGCCACCTAGTGTGAAATGGGAAATGATTTAACGCCGCACTCACTCCTCGCAAGGGAAGACCTCAAACCGTTGGGTTCGGAATGGTCCCTTACTTATGCCAGTTGTAATGAAAGGATTTATGCCATGATCTAACCAAGTCTTATGCAACACATGTAAGATAATTTAATCAACACACAAGTTTTTATACCCATAAACGTAAATAAAAATGAAGGCAAATGCATAATTCCATAAACAAATTAAACAATGAAGAGTAATAATGTAATTAATAACAACTGTAAAAGCATTAATAATAAAAGCGGTTAATTAAGTATGTAATGCAAAAGAAATAATCAAAAGAGGCAAGCATGTATGGAAGTAAGCGTGAAATGATCCGTCAGAATGAATAGCGATAACTAATAGGATGAATACGAGGCGATAAATAACATACGAAAAAGTGAATAACAAGATCAACAGAAGAAGGGCATGACCAAGAGCTTTGGCCAACATCCATATGGGATATTGTATATCTGACCCGACAAAACACTGTGGTAAAGGTAGCCTTTAGGCATTTCCCTCGAATGGAGGACCTTCAATCCAACACGATTTGCCCTTGCGCACCAAATGACAATGCCGAAGTAAATAGACGGAATAACGTACATAAAGTAAATGACAGAATAATAAAAGAGATGCGACCAATGCCATCATCTATATGGGACCTCGTATGCCCGATTGAACGTATTTCACATTCAATCAAGTATACTTCGTCCTGCGCGGTAAAACTTCGTGTTAAGGTAGCCTTTAGGCATTTCCCTCGAATGGAGGACCTTTAACCTAACATGATTAGCCCATCACAATAGATAGAAATGCATGAATAAAGCAATAACATGCAAAAAGTAAATAACATAATAATAAAAGAGATGCGACCAAGGCCGACATCTATAAAACATCGTGGTAAAGGTAGCCTTTTGGCATTTCCTTCAAATGGAGGACCTTTAATCCGACATAATTAGCCCATGCGCACTAAATAACAATACATAATAAATTAATGAAATAACATATGGAACATAAATAACAGAATGATAAAAGAGATACGACCAAAAGACTTGGCCGACATCTATATGGGACATCGTATGCCCGATTGAACATCCAATCAAGTGTACTTTGTCCGGCGCTGTAAAAAATTGTGGTAAAGATTGCCCTTAGGAATTTCCCTCAAAAGGAGGACCTTTAATCCGACATAATTATCCCATGTGCAATAAATAATAATGCATATGAAAATAAAGAAACAATACACAGAAAATAAATAACGGAACAGTAAACACAAACAATGAATGAACAAAAAAATTAAACACGTGCATGAAAGTTTCTCAAGCGGTACATGGAGTTATATCCCAAGTACAGACCGCACTAACGTCCATTCAGATTCGGCTACAAAATTTATGTCTGGGTTTCCATCCGATATACCGCAAGAGATAACACACGATCATTAGCCCAATATAAATAAAAATAATAGACGTGAACCATAAAGATATATGTGAGGAAATAATAATAAACAACTGAAAAGATAAATAAATAATATTAAAGGGTGCCCTCAAGTCTTAGCTTTTAACTTGCTTCTCGGAAGTGCGTTACACCATCGCCGGAATGGTTAATGCTTTAATATTTTTTACTGTTATTCCTTGATTATTTTGGACTGTTTTTCCTTCACTGTTTTGGACTATTTTTCCTTCTCTATTTCGCTGTATCAGATTCTATTTTGGATCACTGTGAAAGTACCTACAAGCAATAGCGACAAAGAAATCTCTATACCCAAGAGAGGGGGGTGAATTGGGTTATCGCTACAAATGCGGAAATATAAAATCTTTGCCGATTTTAGGCTCTTATTACCAAGTGGGAGTTTTAGGTCAATTTTCTCTATTCAAATAAATGGCCTATATGCAAGTTTCTATTCAATTGGTGTAAATACAAATAAACTTGCAAGTGTATAAAAGAGTAGGGAAAGAGAGATACGACACCGCGATATATAGTGGTTCGGCAAATCGTGCCTACGTCCACTCCCTCAAGCCTCGCTTGAAGATTTCCACTAGAATCGAGTTTTCCGTGGTTCACTCGTAACCAAGAGTTTTCCGCCAAGGCACACTCCGAACCTTTTACAAGATTGAGTTTTCTACGTAGGAGCACTCACAACCTTTACAAATTACCCAAACAATGGGATTTCACAAACCACAAGTGTTTTTGATATGAAAGATTTACAACACACTTGGGCACTCACAATAATAAGAAGATTGTGTGAGAGGAAACCCAAGTGTTCTAAGCTCACTAAATGATGTGGAAGATGTGTGTGTGAGCTTGGATGAGTGTTTATGAATATGAAGGTGTATGACACTCTTGTTTGCCTTAGAGAATGTATATGAAGGTTTTCTAGATCTCTAACCTAAGGCAAAGGAGTTGGGGTTCTATTTATAACAAAATGCAAAGTTTTCCCCACAACTTACAGCGAGACCGGCGAGCACACCGGCGAGGGTACCGGCATACCGGTCTAGGGCTCCAACGGTAACAAAACGTTCAAAAAACTAGCCGTTGGACCGGTGAGCAAACCGGCTAGTAGACCGGCGAGGAGACCGGTGAGGAGCTCCCTGGTTCCAGAGAGCATTATTTGCTCAGCTAAAACCGGCATGGAGACCGGCGAGCAAACCGGCATGGGGCCGGCATGGATATCCCTGGTTTCAGTATGTGCATGATCAGTCAAGACTGACGACACTTGGTATTTTGGCCGTAACTTTCTCTAGAAAATTCCAAATCATGATCCGTAAATTTATACCTAAACTAGACCCATATATCTAGCTTCTGTAAACAATTCAGCTCCAAAAACATTAAGATGAATTTTATGGAATTTTTCTAATGTGACGTGTATGCAGAAAACGCACATCTGAACATGTTGTACTAAAAAGGCTCTAGAAAAGGTTCTATGCATCGGAATTATGTTCCGTTTGAACCGTAGCAAACTAGAGACACATATCTCTCTAACGGTATATTATTTGAAGTTTAATTCAACCGTTTGATAGTTTTTGGAAGATCATTTACCGATGCACTTGTGCATAGAAATTCATTTTTGTGCAAATAAAGTGCAAATGATTCTTTAAGCATTCTAATCCATTTTAAATGCAAGTGATGCAAAATGTATGATTCCTAAGAGCTTTAGATCACTTGAGTAAACTCACTTACAATAAAATTTAGCTCTTAATCATTATCTTCGATTTGCCGCTAGTCTTCACATTCTCGCTCTTCACTCCTTATGCTTCGACACTTTTTGTATTGCTTCGTGTTTGCACGTCGAAGTCGTCAATTGCGTTGACGTCATCAAAATCCAATTACGCGACCAAGTCACCAACAATCTCCCCCTTTTTGATGATGGCAACCCCTTAAACTTGTTGATACTTGTGAGCTTCTTTGAGTCCAAATTTGACCATTTTGCTCCCCTAACATAAGCTCCCCCTCAATGTGTGATTGTCTTCAAAATAGCTCTATAACAACTTGACAAACACATTAGTACATTTACTCCCCCTTAAACCAAGGGTGAGGGTTAAACAAGTTTTAAATGATCTCATTTCTAATGATTTCTTTCCCCTTTGACATTATCAAAAAGTGGAGAAGTAAAATTTAAATCTAAATGAGATAACAATTATATATGTGCTATAAAAAGATACCAAAATAAAAAATATGCACATTTTGGCATTTCCCCATTTTTGCGATAAGAAAATCAAAATCATGCATAAAAGAGCATTTTTCAAAAGATAAATTCACATGAATACCATTTACAATCTAAGAGCATCTTAATCATGATTTCTCCCCAAATTTGATACAAATTAAAAATAAATCAATAAATTCATTTGAATATCATATCACTTTTAAATATTCTTTCAAAATGAGTCATTTTATATCATGATACCAATTAAGACCAATGACTTCAATGCATTTTAATGATTGTCTTCTTATGAATATCTTACCAATTACTAAACAATCAAAATCCATGCTTTTCATGATTATTCAATTATGTTCTAATACATACATTTCATGAAGTTCATCTAAGACTATGCCAATTTACATGCATTTCATTTTCAACCAATTAGTTCATATGGCAAGGTATATTCAATCAAGTGATCACATATATTGTATTTGACTCAATAAATTTCATGTGATACCAATTGAAATAGAATAGGGTTTAAATATATGATTAAGGCACTAAAGGATATCAAATGAACAATTGATACCAATGGAAGTTTGAATACTTGCCTAATCATTTCGTATGCTTCAAAACATTTATATCAATTTGAAATATGCATACATACATAATTTAGAGGAAACGGTACCAATGTTTCCGTAAATACGGATTTTACCTTTACCGTTGCGATTCCTCATTTCCTTGAGCCTTTGGGATCAATTTTGCAATTCTCTTTAAAAATCCATTCCCAAAGCTCCCCCTACAAATTTATCATTACCTTGGTACCCAAACTTTCTTAGGTCCATTGGGGTTAGTTTTGATTCCTTGAGGAATCCATGCATTCTTATTCACATTCATATACATGCATTCAAAAATTTTATGTCCCTTTTTGTTACAAGCATGGCATGTGACATTTTCATTTATAACATTCTTAGCATGAGAATCGGATGCCTTAACAAAATAATCTTCAAAAAATTCTTTTAATGTAAGGCCTATATCCTAATCCTTCTCTTTTAAAAGCACATTTTTGAGATCCAATAAGCATATTAAAATTTTTATATCCCAATGTGAATTTGCTAAGTAAGTTTTGCAAATCTATAACCTTAGTGTTTAATAAAACATTTTCATTCAATATAGATTCACAATCGCATGTCTTAGAGCTAGATGGCATATTTGATATGACATTTTCAAGTTCTAGCTTTTTCAATTTTAAACATGCATTTTCATCATTTAGGCATGCAATTTCTTTTTCATGTTTAGCCTTTAAGCAAATCATCTCATTATCTAAAACATGAACTTTATCCATATAGCATGCTTTCATTTTTAAGTATAGCATGCTCATATTTAATTAACTTTAATTTCTTTTTAAGCATGTCACACAATTCTTTTAAACCATTAAATGCATTAAGTAAATCATTATAGTCCTGAGAATTGTGTACCTCTTCTTCTTCGCTTTCCTCTCAATTTCAAAGCGGATGTCTTCATCCGTGATAGCCATAAATGCTATTGATTTGTCGTTGACTTCTTCCTCTTCCTCCTCGGATGAGCTTGAATCGCTATCACTCCAAGTTGAAGTAGCTTTCATTGCCTTTTTCTTTGATTTTCCTTTTATTTTCCTCAATGGGCAATCCATAGCTATATGACCCGGTTTGTTGCATTCATAACAAATAATTTTCTGTGTTCTTCCGCGGCCATTTTTCTTCTTTCTTTACATCCGTCTTTGATTTTCCCTTTTGTTTTACGGATTGAAGAAGCTTCTGAAGCTCTTATTTATTTGAGCCAACTCATCATCACTATCACTTGAGCTTGAGCTTGACTCATCTCTTTTTCTTGCTTTTAAGGCCAAGGACTTTCTTGTCATATTCTCATCTTCCTCCTTTTTATCCATTTTGATCTCCATTTCATACTCAAGCAATTTCCGACCAAATCATCTATCTTTAATGTGTTTATGTCGTTTGCTTCTCTAATGGAGGAGGTATAGCTTCTAAACTCTTTCGGGAGAGATCTTAAAATTTCTTCACTTGATCCGATGTCCCGATGACTTTTCCAATGCTCCCAGATGATTGATGATGACCGTAAACCTCGAAATCATGTGATCGATTTATTCCCCGGATTCCATCTTGAAATTGTCTAATTCGCACATAAACCGGTTGATCTTCGATTCCTTCACTTGGCTTGTGCCCTCATTGACCATTTCTAATGACTTCCACAAATCATAAGCATTTCCACACTCCGGAAGTTTGTTTACTTGATCCCGATCAATGGCACATAGGAGTTGGTTAAGTGCTCTAGCATTTTGTGAGGCTATTCTTACATCCTCATTATCCCATTCCAAATTTGGCTTTGGAATATCAACCCCGTTGCTATCCTTCTTTGTTGGCATTTTTGCACCCCGTGTGATGATCAAATAGGATTGCGAATCATTGGCTAGGAGATAATTTAGCATTCTCATCTTCCAATAATTGTAGTCCGTTCCGGTGTAAAATGGAGGTCTAGTCGTTGAAAATCCCTCGGCAAGATTTGACGAGTTGCTTGTAGAAGCCATGATCTATTCTCGGACGGTCAAGTCTTTCTTGAAATACCTCGCTCTGATACCAACTGAAAGTAACTACAAGCAATAGCGACAAAGAAATCTCTATACCTAAGAGGGGGGTGAATTGGGTTATCGCTACAAATGCGGAAATAAAAATCTTTGCCGATTTTAGGCTCTTATTACAAGTGGGAGTTTTTGGTCAATTTTCTCTATTCAAATAAATGGCCTATATGCAAGTTTCTATTCAATTGGTGTAAATACAAATAAACTTGCAAGTGTATAAAAGAGTAGGGAAAGAGAGATACGACACCGAGATTATAGTGGTTCGGCAAATCGTGCCTACGTCAACTCCCTCAAGCCTCGCTTGAAGATTTCCACTAGAATCGAGTTTTTCCGTGGTTCACTCGTAACCAAGAGTTTTCCGCCAAGGCACACTCCGAACCTTTTACAAGATTGAGTTTTCTACGTAGGAGCACTCACAACCTTTACAAATTACCCAAACAATGGGATTTCACAAACCACAAGTGTTTTTGATATGAAAGATTTACAACACACTTGGGCACTCACAAATAATAAGAAGATTGTGTGAGAGCAACCCAAGTGTTCTAAGCTCACTGAATGATGTGGAAGATGTGTGTGTGAGCTTGGATGAGTGTTTTTGAATATGAAGGTGTATGACACTCTTTGTTTGCCTTAGAGAATGTATATGAAGGTTTTCTAGATCTCTAACCTAAGGCAAAGGAGTTGGGGTTCTATTTATAACAAAATACAAAGTTTTCCCCAACTACAGTGAGACCGGCGAGCACACCGGCGAGGGTACCGGCATATACCGGTCTAGGGCTCCAACGGTAACATAACGTTCAAAAAACTAGCCGTTGGACCGGCGAGCAAACAGGCTAGGAGACCGGCGAGGAGACCGGCGAGGAGCTCCCTGGTTCCAGAGAGCATTATTTCTCTCAGCTAAAACCGGCATGGAGACCGGCGAGCAAACCGGCATGGGGACCGGCATGGATCTCCCTGGTTTCAGTATGTGCATGATCAGTCAAGACTGACGACACTTGGTATTTTGGCCGTAACTTTCTCTAGAAAATTCCAAATCATGATCCGTAAATTTATACATAAACTAGACCCATAGATCTAGCTTCTGTAAAAAATTCAGCTCCAAAAACATTAAGATGAATTTTATGGAATTTTTCTAATGTGACGTGTATGCAGAAAACGCACATCTGAACATGTTGTACTAAAAAGGCTCTAGAAAAGGTTCTATGCATCGGAATTATGTTCCGTTTGAACCGTAGCAAACTAGAGAACACATATATCTAACGGTATATTATTTGAAGTTTAATTCAACCGTTTGATAGTTTTTGGAAGATCATTTACCGATGCACTTGTGCATAGAAATTCATTTTTGTGCAAATAAAGTGCAAATGATTCTTTAAGCATTCTAATCCATTTTAAATGCAAGTGATGCAAAATGTATGATTCCTAAGAGCTTTAGATCACTTGAGTAAACTCACTTACAATAAAATTTAGCTCTTAATCATTATCTTCGATTTGCCGCTAGTCTCACATTCTCGCTCTTCACTCCTTATGCTTCGACACTTTTTGTATTGCTTCGTGTTTGCACGTCGAAGTCGTCAATTGCGTTGACGTCATCAAAATCCAATTACGCGACCAAGTCGCCAACAATCTCCCCCTTTTTGATGATGGCAACCCCTTAAAACTGTTGATACTTGTGAGCTTCTTTGAGTCCAAATTGACCATTTTGCTCCCCCTCAACATAAGCTCCCCCTCAATGTGTGATTGTCTTCAAAATAGCTCTATAACAACTTGACAAACACATTAGTACATTTACTCCCCCTTAAACCAAGGGTGAGGGTTAAACAAGTTTTAATCTCATTTCTAATGATTTCTCCCCCTTTGACATTATCAAAAAGTGGAGAAGTAAAATTAAATCTAAATGAGATAACAATTATATATGTGCTATAAAAAGATACCAAAATAAAAAATATGCACATTTTGGCATTTCCCCATTTTTGCGATAAGAAAATCAAAATTCATGCATAAAAGAGCATTTTTCAAAAGATAAATTCACATGAATACCATTTACAATCTAAGAGCATCTTAATCATGATTTCTCCCCAATTCTCCAAATTTGATACAAATAAAAAAATCAATAAATTCATTTGAATATCATATCACTTTTAAATATTCTTTCAAAATGAGTCATTTTATATCATGATACCAATTAAGACCAATGACTTCAATGCATTTTAATGATTGTCTTCTTATGAATATCTTACCAATTACTAAACAATCAAAATCCATGCTTTTCATGATTATTCAATTATGTTCTAATACATACATTTCATGAAGTTCATCTAAGACTATGCCAATTTACATGCATTTCATTTTCAACCAATTAGTTCATATGGCAAGGCATATTCAATCAAGTGATCACATATATTGTATTTGACTCAATAAATTTCATGTGATACCAATTGAAATAGAATAGGGGTTTAAATATATGATTAAGGCACTAAAGGATATCAAATGAACAATTGATACCAATGGAAGTTTGAATACTTGCCTAATCATTTCGTATGCTTCAAAACATTTATATCAATTTGAATATGCATACATACAAATTTAGAGGAAACGGTACCAATGTTTCCGTAAATACGGATTTTACCTTTACCGTTGCGATTCCTCATTTCCTTGAGCCTTTGGGATCATTTTGCAATTCTCTTTAAAAATCCATTCCCAAAGCTCCCCCTACAAATTTATCAATTACACTTTGGTACCCAAACTTTCTTGGGTCCATTGGGGTTAGTTTTGATTCCTTGAGGAATCCATGCATTCTTATTCACATTCATATACATGCATTCAAAAATTTTATGTCCCTTTTTGTTACAAGCATGGCATGTGACATTTTCATTTATAACATTCTTAGCATGAGAATCGGATGCCTTAACAAAATAATTCTTCAAAAAATTTCTTTTAATGTAAGGCCTATATCCTAATCCTTCTCTTTTAAAAGCACATTTTTGAGATCCAATAAGCATATTAAAATTTTATATCCCAATGTGAATTTGCTAAGTAAGTTTTGCAAATCTATAACCTTAGTGTTTAATAAAACATTTTCATTCAATATAGATTCACAATCGCATGTCTTAGAGCTAGATGGCATATTTGATATGACATTTTCAAGTTCTAGCTTTTTCAATTTTAAACATGCATTTTCATCATTTAGGCATGCAATTTCTTTTTCATGTTTAGCCTTTAAGCAAATCATCTCATTATCTAAAACATGAACTTTATCCATATAGCATGCATGTTCATTTTTAAGTATATCATGCTCATATTTAATTAACTTTAATTTCTTTTTAAGCATGTCACACAATTCTTTTAAACCATTAATGCATTAAGTAAATCATTATAGTCCTGAGAATGTGTACCTCTTCTTCTTCGCTTTCCTCTTCAATTTCAAGCGGATGTCTTCATCCGTGATAGCCATAAATGCTATTGATTTGTCGTTGACTTCTTCCTCTTCCCCTCGGATGAGCTTGAATCGCTATCACTCCAAGTTGAAGTAGCTTCATTGCCTTTTTCTTTGATTTTCCTTTATTTTCCTCAATGGGCAATCCATAGCTATATGACCCGGTTTGTTGCATTCATAACAAATAATTTTCTTGTTCTTCCACGGCCATTTTTCTTCTTTCTTTACATCCGTCTTTGATTTTCCCTTTTGTTTTACGGATTGAAGAAGCTTCTTGAAGCTCTTATTTATTTGAGCCAACTCATCATCACTATCACTTGAGCTTGAACTTGACTCATCTTTTCTTTTTCTTGCTTTAAGGCCAAGGACTTTCTTGTCCTATTCTCATCTTCCTCTTTTTTATCCATTTTGATCTCCATTTCATACTCAAGCATTTTCCGACCAAATCATCCATCTTTAATGTGTTTATGTCGTTTGCTTCTCTAATGGAGGAGGTATAGCTTCTAAACTCTTTCGGAGAGATCTTAAAATTTTCTTCACTTGATCCGATGTCCCGATGACTTTTCCCAATGCTCCCAGATGATTGATGATGACCGTAAACCTCGAAATCATGTGATCGATTTATTCCCCGATTCCATCTTGAAATTGTCTAATTCGCACATAAACCGGTTGATCTTCGATTCCTTCACTTGGCTTGTGCCCTCATTGACCATTTCTAATGACTTCCACAAATCATAAGCATTTCCACACTCCGGAAGTTTGTTTACTTGATCCCGATCAATGGCACATAGGAGTTGGTTAAGTGCTCTAGCATTTTGTGAGGCTATTCTTACATCCTCATTATCCCATTCCAAATTTGGCTTTGGAATATCAACCCCGTTGCTATCCTTCTTTGTTGGCATTTTTGCACCCCGTGTGATGATCAAATAGGATTGCGAATCATTGGCTAGGAGATAATTTAGCATTCTCATCTTCCAATAATTGTAGTCCGTTCCGGTGTAAAATGGAGGTCTAGTCGTTGAAAATCCCTCGGCAAGATTTGACGAGTTGCTTGTAGAAGCCATGATCTATTCTCGGACGGTCAAGTCTTTCTTGAGAATACCTCGCTCTGATACCAACTGAAAGTACCTACAAGCAATAGCGACAAATAAATCTCTATACCTAAGAGGGGGGTGAATTGGGTTATCGCTACAAATGCGGAAATATAAAATCTTTGCCGATTTTAGGCTCTTATTACCAAGTGGGAGTTTTAGGTCAATTTTCTCTATTCAAATAAATGGCCATATGCAAGTTTCTATTCAATTGGTGTAAATACAAATAAACTTGCAAGTGTATAAAAGAGTAGGGAAAGAGAGATACGACACCACCCGCGATATATAGTGGTTCGGCAAATCGTGCATACGTCCACTCCCTCAAGCCTCGCTTGAAGATTTCCACTAGAATCGAGTTTTCCGTGGTTCACTCGTAACCAAGAGTTTTCCGCCAAGGCACACTCCGAACCTTTTACAAGATTGAGTTTTCTACGTAGAAGCACTCACAACCTTTACAAATTACCCAAACAATGGGATTTCACAAACCACAAGTGTTTTTGATATGAAAGATTTACAACACACTTGGGCACTCACAAATAATAAGAAGATTGTGTGAGAGCAAACCCAGTGTTCTAAGCTCACTAAATGATGTGGAAGATGTGTGTGTGAGCTTGGATGAGTGTTTATGAATATGAAGGTGTATGACACTCTTTGTTTGCCTTAGAGAATGTATATGAAGGTTTTCTAGATCTCTAACCTAAGGCAAAGGAGTTGGGGTTCTATTTATAACAAATGTAAAGTTTTCCCCAACTTACAGCGAGACCGGCGAGCACACCGGCGAGGGGACCGGCATACCGGTCTAGGGCTCCAACGGTAACATAACGTTCAAAAAACTAGCCGTTGGACCGGCGAGGAGACCGGCGAGGAGACCGGCGAGGAGCTCCCTGGTTCCAGAGAGCATTATTGCTCAGCTAAAACCGGCATGGAGACCGGCGAGCAAACCGACATGGGGACCGGCATGGAGCTCCCTGGTTTCAGTATGTGCATGATCAGTCAAGACTGACGACACTTGGTATTTTGGCCGTAACTTTCTCTAGAAAATTCAAAATCATGATCCGTAAATTTATACATACAATAGACACATAGATCTAGCTTCTGTAAAAAATTCAACTCCAAAAACATAAGATGAATTTTTGGAATTTTTCTAATGTGACGTGTATGTAGAAAACGCACATCTGAACATGTTGTACGAAAAAGGCTCTAGAAAAAGTTCTATGCATCGGAATTATGTTCCGTTTGAACCGTAGCAAACTAAAGACATTTATCTATCTAACGGTATATTATTTGAAGTTTAATTCAACCGTTTGATAGTTTTTGGAAGATCATTTACCGATGCACTTGTGCATAGAAATTCATTTTTGTGCAAATAAAATGCAAATTATTCTTTAAGCATTCTAATCCATTTTAAATGCAAGTGATGCAAAATGTATGATTCCTAAGAGCTTTAGATCACTTGAGTAAACTCACTTACAATAAAATTTAGCTCTTAATCATTATCTTCGATTTGCCGCTAGTCTTCACATTCTCGCTCTTCACTCCTTATGCTTCGACACTTTTTGTATTGCTTCGTGTTTGCACGTCAAGTCGTCAATTGCGTTGACGTCATCAAAATCCAATTACGCGACCAAGTCGCCAACACACTGTTTTTGGTATTTCAGGGCTATGTTTTTGTGTAAGTTTGTGGACTGTTTAGGGACTGTTTTGGGGCTATTTTGGTCTCGGTTTGGGGGCTGATTGAAGGACTGTTGTGCTGTTTTTGTGTGAGCTTGTTTCACAATAATTGAGGAGTTGTTTTTGTTGGTTGATTCATGTTTTTTGGCTATTTGAATGGGGGCTATTTCACGGCATTGTTGAAGGGTTTCACGTTTTGTGGCTGTTTCACGTGAGTGTCTAGGTTTTTAGTGGCTAGCAGTGGGCATTATTTTGGTGTATATCACGTTGCTGTCTTAGTGTGTGCGTGTGGCTTAAGTGAAGTGTGAGTTGGTGGGCCGGTTGCTTTGTTCACGTGGTGGAGGGCTGGTATTGGTTGAAGGGTGTTGTTTAGGGTTTGTTTTGTTTTGGTGGTTGTTGCCGAGAGAAGCTAGGTTTTGGTCGTGGCTTTTTGTTTTCTGTTATAGGTGGCTGGTTTTGTTGATGATTTGTTCAATGGAGGTGTTATTTAGTTTGATTTGTTTGAGCAGTCGGTCTTTGTGTAAGGGACGTGTGATGAGGCCGAGTGTGTGGTGAGGCCGAGAGTTGTGTGAGAGCTGTGTGTTTGTCGTATTATCATATCAGTACGGAGAGAGAGGAGGGGCTGCCGAATAAGAGAGAGATGAGTGGTTCAAGAGATTAAGGTTTATTATTTCTGTCGAGATTGTGTTTTTTGAGAGAGGGGAGAGAGAACTGAGAGATGAAGGTCAGAGATGGTTAGAGTTTTCTCGGTGCAAAGTGCCGTAAGAGTGAGAGAAGAGAGAAGATGAGAGAGAGAGGCTGTTTGATTTGTGAGTGGCTGCCGAGAGTTGTGTGAGGAGAGTGAGGATAGAAGATGAGCCTTCAGGTTTTTTTTTTCTTTTTTTGTGTTAAGTGTGTGTTATTGCCGTGAATCCAAGGGGAAAGGAGGCGTGATTGGCGTGAGAGAGAGAGAAGTGTTTAGGGTTTATATTTTTGTGAGTCTTTGAGAGAGAGGAGAGATGAGAGAGCTGATTGGAAGGAAAAAAGAGAGCCGACAAGGGTTCTCTTTGTTTCCTTTATTTTTAAGTTTTCGTGAGTCTAAGGGAAAAAGGATGGGGCTAGGGTTTTGGTTTTATCATCTTTTTATAATGGTGCATGCTAGGGTTCCTAACGTGCATAGGTTTTCGAAAGGAATAAAAATAAGTAATAAATGGGTGTATTTAATTAATTTATTTATGGAAAGAATATTTTATATTTTTGGTGGGGAATATCTTTAATTTGGGAAGTGATTTATTTAGATTTTGGCATATGTTAAGTGTGATTTGAATATTTTGGATTGGATTTTGTGGGCTTTGGGTGTGTGGCTTGGATTTTGTGGGCTTGGGCGTGTGGCTTGGTGTGGGTTGTGGGGATTTTGGGCCGAAGCTAACATTTAAAACGGAGATCCATCAAGCAAACCTGAGAACAAACAAACAAATTAAATTTGATGAAGTACTTATTTTTGAATTTTCCCTTCTGACGTATGTTTCCTATGACGTATGTAACTTACTGGGTTGTGCCTTCATACGAGGCTCATCATCAGGCTTCTATACAAAAATTCAGTGTCTACACAAAGATTTGCTCCGGAAATATCCTCATTATGAGATTCCAAAATGGCTTCAAGTCCAAACTTTCTATACTGGACTTTCTGGATTGATGAGAACCACAATCGTTGCTGCTACTGGAGGAGCTTTAATAGCAAAATGAGAAGATCAAGCCTGGGACCTAATCGAAGAAATGGGCAATAATAATTCCTTGTGGCCAACAGAAATGAGCATGATTCAAAGAATTGCATGAATTTATGAAGTTGCAGCCAATACAGCAGTCAGTGCCAAGTTGGATCAGATATGCAAATTCATGGAGACTCTTAGCACGCAAAATAACATTGGATCCCCAAGTTCACCTTATGGAGGAGCACCAGAACCAAACCAACTTGAAGAGACGGTGAATTATGTCAATAATTTCAACAAACAGGGGAACATTCCATATTCCAAAACCTATAACCCAAGGTGGAGGAATCATCCCAAATTTTCATGGAGGAACAATTCAAGGCAAAAGAACTATCCACCACCTGGTTTTTAGCAATATAACAAAAGCCAGTAGTTTAAAAAAGAACCAGAAATGAAAAAATGGATTTCGGAGATGTTCAAAAACAAACAAGCAGCATATGATGCTATGTCTCAAAGCCAATCTGCTTTTATTAAAGCACTGGAGAATAAAATTGGACAACTGGCCAATGTTCAGAGTTACAGACCGCCAGAGAATCTTCCCAGAAACACAGAACAAAATCCAAGGAACCGAGGGAAGGGGCAATGTCAAGCTATCACCTTGAAAAGCGGTACTGAAATCAATAAAGATTTTGGAATCAAGGCAACAATTGAGGAAGTTCTAAAAGATGCAGTTCCACAGATGGAAGAAAAAGCAGCAAAGGAAAAAGAAAAAGAACAGATTACACCACCTCAACTTTTTCCATAGCGTCTTTAGAAAAACAAACTGGACGAGCAGTATGCTCGATTCCTAGAGTTGTTCAAAAAGCCGCATATCAACATCCCATTCGCAGAAGTATTGGAAGAAATGCCTAGCTATGTCAAATTCATGAAAGACATTCTTTCATGTAAATGGAGATTGGGAGTTTACGAGACAGTGGCATTGACGGAAGAATGCAGTGCCATCATTTAGAGGAAAAATCCCAAGATGTCTGCCTACATTGTGACAAACGGGGTCATTAGAAATGCGACTGCTGTGAGTATAAAGCGTAGATGAAGGAAGTGAAGGCGGGCAAGGAACCGGCTTCAAATATGTTTTATAGAAATAAACATGTCTACTACTAGTTTTAAAAATTGATTTCTGATTCTAGTTGTGGTACTCACATATGTACTGATGTGCATGATCTACAGATTAGCAGGAGACTAGCTTCAGTAGAGATTGACCTTCGAGTTGAAAATGGGACTAGCGTCGCTATTTTGGCCGTTGGGACTTACATTTTAGAACTGCCCTCGGGGTATGTACTAAATCTATTAGACTGTTATTATGTACCTAGTTTGACTAGGAATATTATTTCTGTATCTTCATTAGCCCAATATGGGTATACTTTTGTATTCAGAAACACTGGGTGTTTTGTGTATAAAAATGATTTTGAGATATGTAGTGCTTATGTGAATAATGGTCTTTATATTTTGAATATAATTCAATCTCAAAAATATAATGTTACAAACAAAAGGCTTAAACTAAGTAACAAAGATGAAACTTACATATGGCATTGTCGTCTGGGACACATTAACAAGACTCGTATATCCACACTTTCGAAGAGTGGGTACTTTGACGGATTTGATCCAAATTTATATGATGTCTACGAATCTTGTTTATTAGGTAAAATGCCTAAAACACCTTTTAGCGGTAAATGTGTTGGATAATTATGACCCATAACATCACTATTTGTACAGAACATGGTGTTGTTGTACAAATTAACTATGTGACAAAGGAAATTGCTCTTTTATCATTTGTAATTGGATTAGTTGGATATATAAATGATAAAAATCCTTATGATTAGTTCCTGATTAATAAGATATGAGACAGTATTAATCCATAAAAGGTTTAATCATTAAATATCCCTAGTCGTAGTTTTATCGAGATTAGACATCGATAATGCGGAATAGGAGGTTCTGTTTACCGATGGTACGGAAATAGCTTCGCTCTGGATAGACCCCTCGGAATCCCATTGGTAGTATGACTATGTCTCTATGGGAGTCCGAAACAGGGTAGTTGTATTTGGTCTTAACATGAGACTTGCATTGCTAATACTTGCGACAATCAGTATACTTTGGTTTTGGTCATCCAAGGCTTTAACAGGTTCTGTGTATGCCTCTTCTGGGTATACTGAGAATCGTAGTGTATTGGGTGTGATCTCAAGACGAAAGTATCACTTCAGTCATATGGAAATGATGATCATGCATGGATACAGAACTGGTACTCTAAGTGCTATAGCCATCGGGGAAGTATGACTTGGTCATGACTTTTCGATCATAAAGAGACTAGTTGCTTGTGATCGGATATATGCTTCGTACGGGGCAGACACAACTCTAGCCCCAGGCCTTGCATCTGAGATCCGATACTGGATCGTAATACGCAATACTACGTATACTATGTCTGACAAAGATCTTGTATTCCGTAGAAGAATATTTCTGGAGAATTGGGTAGGCACGGTGCTTTGCTAGAAGCCAACCATGTCTTGTAAATCGGTAAGTACGTGGTACCGGGTACGCATGTGTTCAAATAGTTCGATGGCCGTATTTACTGCCAACATATCCAGGGATCTCTTGGGTTGCATCCCAAAGATTCACCGATGATGTTTGACTCGAACAATATTAATCAATGACATAAATCATTATTTTATGTTTTGGTATTTGACTTTTCCATTAAGTGTATTAGATACACTTTACACATAACTCATTTTTATCTCTCTCTCAATCTTTCACTCTCTTATTATCTCTCGGCCAAGGGCCTTTCTCTCTCAATTTTTTGGCAAAATACCGAGAACAAAGAGAAGCAATATGAAGTTTTGTGGCAAAATTTCAAGAGTGCTAGCACACATTCGGGGTCTTGCGAAGGTGATAGGGAAACCCACTCGTAGGCATGGAATCACAAACCAAAGCTTGGAGCTTGGAGGACCACCATGGTCAAATTTTGGGAGCACAAATTGGAGCAAAAGTCGTGAGCCACCTTGGAGGAAAGCTTGAATATTTTGTTGTTCCTCACGTCGCAAAAGCCGATCATTGTAAGTATGATTCCGCCATGCTTTTACGAGTATTCACATATGTGTTTCATTGCTTGATATGATCCTTGGGACCGTAGAGAAACCCAACAATGGTATCAGAGCCATTTTGAGCATGAAACTTTATTAGGGTTAAAATTGGGTAAATTGAATTTGAGCATGTTTGAGTGAAATTAATTGTTTAAGCATGCTTGTAAATGAATGACTTGGAGTTATTTGTGATCAATTTTGTGAAAATTGGATTGGATCATTTTCCCCCAAAATTTGAGGCTTGGCCGAGACATGTGAACCCTAGTAGTCATGGTGATCTTTTGATTTTGATCATTGGATGAGATGAAATCAATTGGGAAATGTTGATTTAGGATTCAATTGGATTGAAATCGGATGACATCAAAAACCCTAGATTGTCATGACCTAATGAGCATGAAATGATATGATTTTTGATTCAAATGTGTTGGACATGTGTTGATGATATTGAGCATGATTAATTATGTAAATTGATGTTTTGGAAATGTTAATTTAGTTAATTAATTATGGCATACACTTTGAGTAATTAAATTATGAAATTTGGAATTTTGGTAATTTAATTAATTGGGCCAAATTTGGAATTGGGCTTGTAAAATTGTAGTTGGGCTTAATGGGCTTGGTTGGGCCAAGTTAGGTTTAGGCTAAATTGGTTGGATCCAATTGGGCGCAAAACCATAACCATAAAGTCCAAATATGACGACTTGGCCTTTAAAGTTTAATTGGGCCTAATGGGCCGAATTGATTTCTAGGCTTATGGGGTTATTCCTTGATTGGGCTTTGGTTACCGAAGCCCACACCTTAAGAAATTAGTTGAAATCCCATTAGACTTTTATTAGACGACATTGGATGTTAATCGGGCTTTGAGACCCGAAAGGATTAGATTTGGAATCTAAGTCGTAAAGCAGCATTTAAAAGTGTATTTATTTAATTTGGAATTAAATAAAGAATTAGTATTAAATGCAAATTAAATTGGATTTAATGTTTTAGTTTAATATAATTCAAGAATTCGTACTTTGAGTATTATTCGCAAAACAAGTTTGACTCGAGCAAAATCAAATCGTTGTTTGAACATTGGATGGTCATTAATATTCAGATTAATTAATTGGATTAGATTGATTGATAACATGTTTGTGTTAATACATGGATACAATGCATGAATAATGTATATCAGATGGATAATAAATGGGTGAGGGCAATTTTGGAAATTGTTGTAATAAATTTAGAGTTTATTAAATTGGACCTGCGTGTCCAGCCTATTACCTATTGACTCTATGTATTTCTCTTCTTACCTATTCCCCTCAATGTAAATGAGGTTTTTTTAGAAGTGTTATGTAATCGGGTAGAAGTAATACTTGTGCTAGCGGGAGAGAGGAAAATGAGAGATTTGTTCTAGGAACAATGTGTTTAAATATCCATCTGCATATCATTATTATATTTATTTACGCTCCTTATTATGTGTTTAAAATGCATGTTTAAGGGTGTATGATGATGAGACCTTAACAAAGATAATTAATTTGTTGCCAATTACGTGAAAAACCTTCACTACATATTAAGTGTTTTTCCTTCCATTGAGTGATTCTTACTCAAGATCCAAGACTGGCACTGATTTGTTAGCCAAATTCAAGACCTTTGTCCATCGCGGATGTGTTTGAATCATGAAGGCTTTGTTCCATATCGGTGTCTTGTCCAAGTTGTGATTTATTGGCTAAAGTCAAGATCACTTCTTGTCCATCGACATTGATTACGAAGCTTTCCAAGGTCAATGGGTTCCGCTTAACTGGGATCATTAAGTTTGTTGTGCCAAAGCCAAGGCTTAATTGATTCAGAGGAAAAAGGTTAGGGAATATATTGGATATATTGGCATATATAAGATATATATTTCGGACTTGGATGTCCACCTACTGGATCTAGGAATTGGATGAGATCCAATTGATCTTAGAGATCTACCTAGTTAAGTATCATACAATTTATTGGCAAAAGTCAAGATTATGTGTTATTTAACGGGATCCTAGCCCACTAGGAAACAAGGTTTCCTGAGTACTCAACAGATGGTTAGAGGCTCGCCGAAAAATAGTTGGAGGCAAGTATTAGATTTGCAATTTCGTTTAGATACTTGCCATACGTGCTCATTTCAATATTTCGTCAAATAATTAAACATATTAGTTGGACTAATAGTTGTTTTAATTAAACAGTTGGACTATATTCAAACTATTTCAATTAATAGTTGATTTTATAATTGGATTATAGTAATCAATATAATTGAATTAACCAATTAAATTATAGTTGATTATATAGTTGGACTATAGTAATCATTATAATAAATAGTACCTGAAATCGTTGATTGAATAGTTGGACTATAACAATCAAGATAAACTGAAAGATTAACATTTAGAACATAATCCTGGGTGAAAATGAATTTAAACGACTTTAATTTTCAGATTGGGAATAAAATTTCAGGATAGTCTTGGAAACTAAGAAGTTACTTTATTTGATAAAATAACCTCTTGAGCCTAAGCCCGGATTTGAGCAAATAGTAGAACATGATCTTTGGAAGATTCATGTGATGATAAATTTAGTGCTTAATCCGTTAACCTTGCCACAATGACTCCTTAATTTCGACGTCATAACTAAGGATTAGATCTTTAGACCATGATGTTGAAATTGAAGGATCTTCATAGATTTATACTTAGATCTTAGAAGTATTGATTGCAAATAAAAACTCTTGGAGAGTTAATGGCTATGCTCAAAGAGCCGAAGTCAAAGTTTGCAATAGGGCAAGAAGCGCAAAGCGCGTCTTACTTCGATATCCCAGAAGGCCAAGGCTTGACTGAAGGCTTCTAGGATGTGGAAAAGGGCAAAGGCAAAATCATTATAATCTTCTAGGAAGATAAAGGACATATCCCAAGATGTCTGCCTAAATTGTGGCAAACGGGGTCACTGAAGCGTGACTGCCGTATGGATAAGGCAGACATGAAGGAAGTGAAGAGGGGCAAGGCTCCGACTTCAAAGATGTTTGTCATAAATATGTTCGCTACTAGTATTAAAATTGGATTTTAGACACTAAAAGTGGAACATAAATATGCATTGATGTGCAGAATCTACTATGAGCAGGATACTGACTTAAGATGAGATTAATCTACGAATCGAAAACAGGACGAAAGTCGCTATTTTAACCGTAGATACCTGAGTTTAGGAACTACCCTTCGGGTGTGTACTTAAATTAGGAAACTGTTATAATGTAACTAGTTTGACTAGAAACATTATCTCTATATCGAGTATAACTCGTTGCGAGTATACCTTTATATTCTAGAACACTAAAGTGTTTTATTTCATAAAGATGATATTGGGATAAACACATTAGATGTGAATAACAGTATTTATATTTTGAATATAAATAAATCTCAAATGTATAATATGACAAACAGATAGCTCAAACTGAATTAATCATTTGAGACTTAATTGTGGCAGTGTTGTCTGGGACACATAATTAACAAGACTCGTATATCCACACTTTTGAATAGTGGATACTAGGAAAAATTTGATTCTATTCAAATAATGTCTACGAATCTAGTTTATTGGGCAAAGTGCCTAAAACACTTTTTACTTAGTAAAAGTGTAAATGCCACCTATCTGTTAGCCCTCGTTCATAGTGACATAAGTGGGCCCATGTCTAGCTAGGCTAGATGTGGAATTGAATGTTTCGTGACCTTTACGGATGTGGCATCGCGTTATGGTTATGTGTTTCTTTAGAAACACAAATCGGAAACTTTCAAAAGTTTCGACACACAGTAGACGAACAAATCGGCTAAAGTATTAAAACATCACGATTGGACCGTGATGAAAATACTTAAGCAATAAGCTTCTCGAATACTTGAAAGAGTATAATATTCTTTCAATAAGGACTCCTCCCAGAACACGTCAATCTGACGGTGTGTCCGAACTGAGAAACCGAATTTTGTTGGACATGATAAGGTTAATCATGAGTGGCTCTAAGCTACCATTTTCCTTCAAGGGATACGTATTAACAGTGTAAAACTTATTTTGAATAAGGTTCCATGAAAATCTGTTAGACAGACTTCATATTAGATATGAACAGGAAAAAAACTGGATTTTCTGATTCCTGAAAATTTGGGAATGCTAGGCATATGTTTGGATGATACCAAACTAGAACCCAAATTGGATAAATTCCTAATTGTAGGTTATCCCTGGGAAACCAAAGTATAATACTTATACATCTCACAAGAGAACAATTTAATTATTGCTCGCCATGCGGTTTTCCTAAGAGGAATACCTATATGCAGTGGTAAGTGGGAGGATAGTAAAACTAGATGAAAATCAAAGTAATACTGTTCCAGGCACTGATTCCTTAATGGAACACAAATAGTTCATCATGGATGAAACTGTACCACAATCTTCGAATACACAAGAACCGCGTTAGTCGGAGAGAGTCAGAAAATAACCTGGGATATGGGTTTCTGATCTCACCTCATAAAGATGTCAATCTTATTGAGGAATATGAACTGACTACGTATGAGGATGTGATACAAGGTATCGACTTCTTTTATGGCAAAATTCCATGATGTCTAAAATAGATTCCAAGTATAGCAACTGTGTTTGGATACTAGTTGATGTACCCGAAGGCATTGTGCATATTGGTACTATATAAATCTTCAAGAAAGACATAAATAGATGGCAACATACCAATGTACTAAGCTGGGATTGTATAGAAAAGGTATCGTTATCAACATTGTGTCGATTCCGATGAAACTTTTTACCTGTTGCCATGGTAAATCAATTTGGATAATGCTTGCTGATGATGCATGTTTCATTTATGAAATATGGCAGCTGAACGTCAAAATTGCTTTCCTTAAACGGAAACCTTTTGGAGGATGTTTACAACATCCTAACGATTTTGTCGTACCAATAACTAGCAAACAAGGTTTGCAGGTTATTCGATCCATAGAGGGATTGAAGCAAGCATTATGTTCTTGGAACTATTGTTTTGATGTAATCATACTGGTGTATGATTTGATTCAAAACGAAAATTATTCTTATGTACATAAGGAGCTTAGTGGGAGCACACTGACAGTGAATGTCCTAATAATGATGATATCATTTCTTGGAAATGATATTCCCATTAAAAAACCGGGTTAAAGCTTGGCTTTCATGAAAATTCTCTGTAGAATTCTTGGGAGAAACAACCTTTATTCTAGGAATAAAGATCTACTAGGATACATCTAAAGGTTGTTGGCACTCTCCGAGTATTCGTACATTGTATAAATGTACATGACCTGGTATCTCATATGCTTTGAGCATATAGAGTCACAATTAGGCCAATCTAAGTGATAGTCATTGGATTGATTTTAAGAACATCCTTAAGTATCTTAGAGGAACTATGATGTCTTATATTATGGAGAATGAGAACTTGAAGTGACTGGATTAACTATTGCAAGTTTCCAAACAGATAAAAACAACTGTAAGTCGTAATAAAGGTACTGTATAGTTTGAATAACGGAACAATGAGCTGGAAATCTTCCAATCAAGATACTGTTACCGTATAAACAACAAAAGCGGAACTTTACTGCAACTGTCACAGCAATAGTAGCATCTTGGATCTAAATAATTCTAATTAGATTAGAAATAATTCTGTTAGCAGCTGAGCTAGGCTACAACACAGGCTAAAGAATTAACGGTCTCATCAAAGATCTGATATGTACTTTAAACTATTTTCATCTGATTCGTCGGATCATACATCATGGCGATGTGATGATCGGATAAATCACATCAGATGATAACCTTTTAAATCCGCAGACGAAAGCTATTCTCTCAGCAGAAGTTTGAGTGACCCGTACATAGTTCAGGTGTGAGGCACCTGAGTGATTCTCTATAGGCCAAGTGGGAGATTGTTGGACACTTATGACCCATAACATCACTATTTGTACAGAACATGATGTTGTTGTACAAATTAACTATGTGACAAAGGAAATTGCTCTTTTATCATTGGTGATTAGATCACCAAGATGTATAAATGATAGAAGGTCCATATGATTAGTTCTGGATTGAGATGAAATGAGACAGTATCAATCCATGAAGGTTTAATCATTAAATATCCATAGTCATAGTGTTATCGAGACTGGACATCGATAATGCGGAGTAGACTAGTATTACACTTGTGCGTGTTGTGGGAGCATAACAGCATAGTTCTCATATATTTGGGTATTGGATACTCATGCAAGCGTAATAGGAGGTTGTGTTTTACCGATGGTAAAGAAAACAGCTTCGCTCTGGATAGACCCCCTCGAAATTCCATTGGTAGTATAACTATGTGTCTATGGAAGTCCGAACCAGGGTAGGTGTATTTGGTCTTAACTTGAGACTTGTACCGCTAATACTTGCGACAATCAATATACTTTGGTTTTGGTCGTCCAGGGCTTTAACCGGTTCTGTGTACGCCTCTTCTGGGTATATTGAGAATTGTAGTATGTTGGGTGTGATGTCAAGATAGAAGTATCACTTCAGTTATAGTGGAGATGATGATCACATAGGATACGGAACTAGTACTCTTATGTACTGCAGTCATCGGGATAATATGACAAGGTCATAGTTATCCGATTAGAGAGACTAGTTACCAGAGATCCGATATGTGCTTCGTACGGGGCAGACACATTTCCAGCCCCAGGCCTAGCATGTGACATCCGATACTGGATCGTAATACGCTATACTAAGTATATTACGCTGATATAGATCACATATTCCTATAAGAATATTTCCGGAGAATTGGGTAGGCACGATGCTTTGCTAGAAGCCAACCATGTCTTGTAAATTGGTAAAAAATGTAGTACTAGGTACGTGCGTGTTCGGATAGTCCGATAATTGGATTTACTACCAACATATCCGGGGATCTCATTGGTCACTTCCTGAAGATTCACCGATGACGTATGACTCGTACTTTATTAATCTGGGATTAATTTGATGAGAGAGAAAATTAATCTGGGATTAATTACGGAGATATTTTATCTGGGATAAAATATTATTTAAAAGAGAGAGAACGATTAATTTGGAATTAATCGGTAAATTAATATATATTCGATATATTAAACGAAATTAGATTTCGACGCGGAATTGAAATTAGATTTTAATTCAGGCGAACGAGTTAATTAAAATTAATTCGTTAGTGACGTGAATAATAATTTTGCTAGGCATAATTATTTAATTACGTCGCAACGGAAAATTCGTTAATTCGGAATTAGCGAAACCGAGCCCGGGAGTGTTTGCGGACGCACTCGCATTTCAAATTCAAGTGCGGCCCACAAGTCACATCAAGCGTCCAATCACTTGTCACTTTGAGTGATGTGATGTCTAGTCACTTGTGATATGAATAGTAGATGGGAGTTGTTGGAACGGCTTTTTGTAAGCTTGAAAGACATAAATCATTATTTTATGTTTTGGTATTTGACTTTTCCATTAAGTATATTAGATACACTTTACACATAACTCATTTTTATCTCCCTCTCACTCTCTTATTCTCTCTCGGCCAAGGGCCTTTCTCTCTCAATTTTTTTGGTAAAATGCCGAGAACAAAGAGAAGCAATATGAAGTTTTGTGGAAAAATTTCAAGAGTGCTAGCACACATTCGGGGTCTTGTGAAGGTGATAGGGAAACCCACCGTGGGCATGGAATCACAAACCAAAGCTTTGAGCTTGGAGGACCACCATGGCCGAGTTTTGGGAGAACAAATTGGAGAAAAAATCGTGACCCACCTTAGAGGAAAGCTTGAAGATTTTGTTGTTTTTCTCGTCACAAAAGTCGATCGTTGTAAGTATGATTCCGCCATGCCTTTACGAGTATTCACATATGTGTTTCATTGCTTGATATGATCCTTAGGACCTTAGAGAAACCCAACATGTACAACCCTCTCACTGCGTCTAAGCGGTAGATTATTCTGACGAGCTTGCATCTGACTATCAGATGTCGAAGGTGCTATGTATTTGTCAAATTTCGTTGATGATGGCGTGCTGGTCGAACCAGCATGTAACACCTCGAGTAACACCTTAATACGAGGCTTGAAATCCCTCATATAGTCCTCCTCTAGAAACGTGGCATTTGTCGATACAAATACTTTGTTATCATCAGGACTGTAGAAGAATCCACCCCTAGTCTCCTTAGGGTAGCCTACAAATAGGCACACCTGAGAACGTGGCTCCAACTTTGTAGTCTTATTCTTCAGCACATGTGCTGGAAACCCCATATGCGGAAATGTCGTAAAATAGTTTTAAGACCATCCCACAACTCTAAGTAAGTCTTAGGAACAGACTTAGATGGAACTACATTGGGATATACATTGCAGTTTTCAATGCATATCCTCAAAATGAACTAGATAGTGAGCAATAACTAGACATAGATCTCATCATGTCTAGTAGAGTCCGATTTCTCCTCTCTGCAACACCATTTTGCTGTGGTATTCCAGGCATTGTGAGCTGGGATACAATCTCATGCTCAACTAAGAATTCCTCGAAATCTCTATCGAGGTATTCCCCACCACGATCAGATCATAGATCTTTGATCGTCTTACCTAATTGGTTCTCAACCTCAGCACGATAGTCTTTGAACTTTTCAAAGGTATCTGATTTGTGATGCATTAGGTAGACATACCTATATCTTGAATAATCGTCAATGAAAGTGACAAAGTATTCATAACCACCTCGGGTTCTTACATTCATCGGTCCGCAAACTTCCGAATGTATTAGCTCAAGTGGTTGACTGGCTCTTATACCTTTTCCAGTAAAAGGTCTCTTGGTCATTTTTCCTTCTAAACAGGATTCACAAATTGGTAGAGTCTTAAGCTTTAACTGGTTTAAGGCTCCATTCTTTATCAACCCATTTATCCGGTCAAGGTTATGTGACCAAGGCTAAGATGCCATAAATATATGTCATCATGAGAAATCTTTGGTCGTTTAGTTTTAGGTTTCTCAACCTTAAACATTTTAGCGTTGAGCAATGACCTATGTGTTAACGGTATTAACACATACAAGTTATTTTTTGAGTTTCTTGTGCATATAGTTAATCCATTTCTACCAATAATAACGAAATTACTATTAAAAGAAACTGAATAACCATCATCCAAGAGTTTAGAAACAGAAATCAAATTCCTGCGAAAATCAGGAATGAATAACACATTGTTAAAATTTAAATAACTATTATTCAAGAAATTTAAACTAGAGACTCCACTGCTATTTCTTAAACGACATCCCCTGTCCCGACCCTCATGGTGTAGTCACCTTTAGCAAGGTCCCTCCATGAATCAAGTAGCTGCAAAGAAGAACAAACATGGTTAGTGGCTCCAGAATCAACAATCCAAGCGGATTTATCATCCTCCACTAATAGAGATTCAATAACGAGTAAACATATTTACCTGTTTCCTTTTTCTCCTTCATCTCAGCAAGGTATTTAGGACAGTTCCTTTTCCAATGCCCATTTTTGTTGTAGTGGAAACATTTTCCTTTTGGCTTGGCATCTTTGGAGCCTTTCTTGTTTTTCTTCTTCATGGGCTTTCCTTTAGCCTTCCCAGTGCTTTTCTTCTTCGTCTTTGCAGATTTAGAAGACTCGGCAACATTTGTTCTGCACTGGACTTACGAGGATCCACAAGCATGGACTCGTAATGGGTGAGCTTATTAAGGAGTTGGGTCAAAGTAAAAGTCAACTTGTTCATAACATAGTTGCTTTTAAACTACAGGAAAATCTTTGAAAGAGTTTCCATAATCATGGTCACCTGGCTATGCTTATCAATACGAGCTCCATGGGTTTCAGCAGTGTTGAGATAGGTCTTCATCCTCAAGACGTGCTCTCGGACTGATGTCCCATCCTTCATCCTAGCATTCATCGCTGAGACCATGGCCTCATGGCGTTGAAGCTCCGAAGGCTGCCCAAACATGCCATGTAATGACTCCATCATTTGAGATGCTAGAGCCATAGGTTCATGCTTTGCAGTAAGAACCTCAGACATCCCTACTAGCAAGTAGCAGCATGCTTTCTCATTTACTGCGGCCCATTTCTTGTAGGTATCGCGCACAGCTTGGCTAGCATTTCTGACCGGCTCGGGAGGACATTCCTCCATCAGGTCAAACTTTAGGTCTTCACAGACTAGGATAGCGTTCATGTTACTTTTCCACTTAACATAGTTTTCTCCCATTAATTTATCGTTTGAGTGTATGGAAATAATTGGAGAAACCATGGCTGAAAAAAAACATGCATTTAACATTCATTCATCGCATATTAAAATCATCAAATAATTTTGGCATAAAATTAAACATGATGCATGAACCATGAATAATGAATTAGAAACCTAAGAGAATTACTATGCCACGGAAATCTATCATCCCACAAGTAAGTGTCGCTGTAGGGTAGGTCAATTACTCATATGATAGATTGAGACAATCTCAGTCAATCTAATATATACGGGAATAAATCTTATTCCTATATTAAACAACTACCATTTTATTCGATCAAGGAATTTTATTAACAGTTAATTATTCTTTTGTCAGTGTAACCCGCCGTTTTGGGATTTTTGGACTAAACGAGTGAAGTGCCGCCGTAGGATAGGTCAGTTCATAAGATACATCTAGAATCCTTATCCTCTCGAAACCCAAACCTGATATTGACTCAAAATGGACACCATCCGTAGGGGGACGAAAACAAGGCCGTCTCGAGGCGTCTTTTGAATCTCACGTTTTTGGACTAACAACGGAGATCGCGGGATATACTGTCGTATATCCCTCTCCCATTCACTATTTTAAAATTAAGGCTTCTATCTATAAAATATCTTATAGTTTATTTTAACTAGTGTGGATAAAGTTATGGCAGCTAAATCATAATTTTTATTTACACTAGTTTGACATTAGTGACCTAATCAATTTTAACTTTTAAAATTGTATAACTAATATTTCATTAGTCTCTACTAATAGTTTTACTCAATTAAACTAATTTAATTAGAGTGGTATTAGTGAGCTATTATATTTTAACTCTTAAAATACTAGACACTAAAAGTTTAAAATTTATGGAATTCTGAAAGGTCAATATTTTAATTAAACATTTTAATAAATCTTAGTGCGTTATAAAATCCAATGATACGTGGAATTGTATCCCAAGTGCAGACCATATTATCGTCCATTCGGAATCGGCTATGGAATTTATATCCGGGTTTCCATCCTATATACCAATGGAATTTATTATGCACCAATTAAGCCCAATATATTAGAATTCAAATTTTAAATCATCAATCCAACTAACTAATTAATTGATTTCCATGCATATCATATTCGAATTTAAATATTTTAAATTATATAAAATCATAATTTTATGTCTATAATGATAATACATCTATGACATGTTATGGCATGTAAAATGCATCAGTGGGCACCTTAAGCTATATGACATGTCATTCAAACAATTCGAAATAAACATGCATATAACAAAAAAAAAAATTTTGCATTGACCAGACTCTTATTTTTCCTATACTAATCTAATTAGTACATAAGATTCACCAAGACATCCCTTGGTCTTCAAATCCCGCTCCAAAGTGTGTTGGCTCCTTTTACGACTTCGGTGGGCCAAAATACAAAGATTGAAATTTTACATTGAAAAATAAAATGACAACAAATGTAAAAAATGGCCTTATGGCCTTACATCGCAAAAACAAAACCAACTACAGAAATAAGAGCCAGAAAAATTTACGACCAATGCAAAATCCATTCATCACATGAAATAATAAAAGCATTCATCATATGAATATCACAATGTGCCCACTCATCTAAACATGCATATCATATTTATAACTCATATAAATATATTAAAAATAGAAATTTTAAATGAAAAATAGAAGGGTTAAGAACACTTTTCAACCTCGCTCTTGATGCCAATTGTAGGAAACGCTTTCCTCGCGGAGTGGAAGCGACTTAGGCACATGGATCGAACTATAAAATTTGTTCTACTCTTTCCTTCCTTTAGCCGAATCTGCAGTGAAATAAGGGACTGTTTTGGACTTGTTACACAACGGAACTGCACACAAATCAGCCCCTGATTTGCGTGATCTGCAAGGATGTTTAAGGTCTGATTTTTCACTCAAAATACAATCACAATATAGTCCCAAAAGGTTCCCAAGTTGTTTCCAAAAGTTCCAAATTAAAACAAAAACAAACCGAGCACCAAAGACCACAATACAAAGGGTGGCAATGAGGCAAACCAACCCTCAATGTCGTGACCTACGGAAATAGAAGAATATGATGATTAGTTCGACACCACAAAGTCTTCCAAGCTATATTTCGTTGCCAAGGGAAAGTAGTGTGGGCTACACTCATAAAATAAATCCCTAAATGATTTAGAGATTTAATCACAATTAGTATATTTTTCTTATTTTCTTCTTCAATGGAATCTCTCAAATTTTGAGAGAATGGTGAAGAAGAAGAAGGTGGCTAGGGTTGCAAGAATGAGAGTGTTTTCAAAAAGAAAATTAAATCTTCTTTTTATGCCTAGGGTTATTTGTTTCCAACACAAACAAATCCCTCCTTATTCATTTCATCAAAGAATCGGCCAAGCAAGGAAAAATATTTAATTTTTTTCAACATCAATTTTCAATTATCATTATTGAAAAGATGTTTCAAAATTAAATAAGCAATTAACCATTTGAAAATCATAATTTCCAAATTAATGCCATGGATTATTTGTTTCCAAATCAAAACGAATCAATTCCCTTTATGCTTGAGGAATTCGGCACCATAAGAAAAATAATAATTTTTTTTTGTAACATCAACATATTAATTTCCATAATGGAATATATGTTACAAAATAAAAAAGGTTATATCAATATATTATTTCCATAATGGAATATATGTCAAAATAAAAAAGGTTAAATATTATTTAAGCATATGTAACTTCCAAATTAAGTCCAAAGGTTTCCAAAACCCAAAATTTGGAAATTACTTTCTTAACATTCTATTTAATTATATCTAATATAATTAAATAACATGTGTTTAAATATCATATATTTAATAAAACTATATATTAACTTTTAAAATAAAGTTTCAAGTGTGACAATTAATATTATTAATCATATTAATAATATACATATCTTGTGAGTATATAATTGGACTATCCAATTATATTAAATCAGCTATAGTAAATCGAGCTAGCACGGGGACCAAATGGACCTACTGTTCCAAGCTTCAACAATCTCAAAAAATTAATTAAGCTCTTAATTAAATATTCCGAATTATTAACTTCAAGTTATTCCATTAAAAACCTGAAGTTTCACTCTTGTTGCCGCAGATGATATATTAAGCCGAACCAAGTCAGTGTCCATCGATATAGTCATTACATACGAATTTACCCTTCACGAGTATCTCATAATTAGAGCCGGGTCATAATGTCTGTTATACCCCTCTATTTATTTTTACCTTAAGTACCATTGATTCTCTAATGAACGATTTATTCATAACTATTACGAATTTTAATCTTTCTATTCGTATAAAAATACTAGAGCACTCAAACTGTTCAAGTATCGAATTAACACTTAAGAAAGATACTCCTCTACTTCTTGCAAGAAGGAGTGAACTCCATATCCATGTAAAACGTCTCTAGCTACACAACAGACCATGCCCCCAAAATACGTAGCTATTGGCCGGGATTACTACACCAACCTCACCTTTGTAAATCAAATGACATAGCCTCCCATGCAGGAGTTCGTAGTACACTCAGGATTAAGATCAATCCATTTATGATCATCTAGTAGATCGAAATGACTTTATTAGTTTAACGGATATTATAACAATGTCATTTCTATCTGGGTCCAGTCCTATATGATTGCATCATACAAGGTGCCTCCATTCTCATGTCTCTACATGGACGATCCGGATCAAGATCGCCATACAAATATAGAATGGACCGCAGCTATAGATAAACCATAAACAAAGTACCCGCTTTGTTTGTTCTCTATGGACTATTTGAGATTACTAACTTAAGACTTAAATCCTCTTGTGTATGACACTCATACACTAAGTCTGAAGGCACATAAGTAATCTGGGGTATTTAGGATGACATATATTATGCGAAAATTAAACAAACAATTTGATAGATGAATAATGCATCGTTTTATTTCAAAACACATAAAACCGTTTACATGACATGTAGCTCTTGGGCATACATTCCAACAGTATCTTCTTGTAAAGCACGTAATCTCTCAATCTCCCAATAATGTTCCATTTTTCAACCACCTGAAAACAAAAGAAAGAAATAAAAATTAAAAATAAAAATAAAGAAAATTAGATACAAGTAAATTAGATAGCTTCAAAATTAATAACTCAAGAAATATAAGTCCCCGACAATGACACCAAAAATTTGACCGGTGCATTCACACACGTATAACGCAACCGCATGTATCGTTCAAATAGTATAAAAAATATTGATCCCACGAGGACTTAATTCCCACTATTGTTATTAATTGTTGATACTATTAGTTACAAGTATCTAATTATAGGGAGAAGGGAATTGATTGCTTTTGATTGGTTGAATGTGGTTTTGATAAATAAAATAAAAACAGACTCAAAATAAAATACTAATAAAATAAAAACAGACTCAAAATAAAATACTAAGGAAAATAAAAGAAAAGACTCAAAGATCTAGGGTTGTGACTCCACACAATATTATTAAAAAGATGAATTGATTCTCTTGTATATGTGTAATAAATTAGTTTGCTAACCTGAAACACGATGATATGCAAGAGCCTCTTCCGATGGTCAAACGTAAATACCAGTATAAACCAATGGAACCATATTCCTATGTCAACCAAATTACCTAGATTCATTAAGGTCAAGTTCCAATTATAACTAACCCTGCCCGACAAATATATTCCTATCCTGTAGGTAATATATTAAATGATTATCTATCCTCAAGGAAGATCGTGAGCTATTGAATCTAAGGCTGAAACCTAAAATCTCTTTTCCAAGTTCATTTTAAGTTTACCACATCAATCTTATTGATGATCAGACAAAAAGAAGCATTAAGCTTAAGACTCAATAAACAAACTAAAGAATTACCCATAAAAAGAAAATCAATTATTAAGTGTGGATATTGTGTTTCATCACTTCCCTAGAATAAAAATTAAATGTTGGGGGTTAGGGGATCCACTTTTACTATATCTAATTTAGAAATCTCCCTTATTATAATATAGAATTTATCTGTGATATTACCAACTGACTATATAGTTGGTATCCTCCTTAAGTCATATTTTAATTAAGTCCAACCAGCCATAAAGGCGGTAACATTATTTGTCCATAAACCAACTATATAGGCGATAATTATATGTCACCTAAAGACCGGCCATATAGGTGGTGTTACTTTATGTCAACTAAATAAAACCAGCCATTAATGAGGTAATCCTTTTAATTTGAATTATAATTTTCATATTATAATTAAGGGAGATTAATCTAAATTAAAATAATGAAAGCTTCACCCTTCCCCCCGCGGAAATCTAACTACTAAACATAAAAGAAAAGAGAAGAAGAAGAAGAACTACTACTATTACTGAAAATAAAAATGCATAAATGAAATACTGAAAATAAATACAAACATGATGCAATTCTTAAATTCCTTACAAAAACCTAAGGAAAGCATGAGAATTACAAATGAAATGGTTTGGTATTTATAGAAAAATCTAAAGGCTTCCACCGATTTCTCCACCGATTGCTCCACGAATTGTTCCACCAAACATTGCACCAAACATGGTATCAAACATAGCACCAAACATGGCATAAAATATGGCACCAAAAATGCAAGCAAGTTTGGTGAAGTTTTTAATTTTTTAATTTTATTAATTTTATTTTATATTTTGAAAATGACTATAGTAGTTACACAAAATATACTGGATTGTTTATCAATTTCGGACATGGCAACTTCAGAATTCGAAATTATTTTGACTTTCAAACTTGTAGATCTTTGAGTCTTCTTCAATCTGCAACTTGAATCAGCTCAATCAGATTTCGGATGAAAAGTTATGGCCAAAATACGAAACTTGCGCAAAATTGAAATTTATGACTGTACTTCGTGAAGCGTACAATAAATTTTTCGTTTTTGACATTTTTTCTCCGAATTTCATCGTTTTAGACCCAAGTTGATTCCATTAAGTCCCAATATTATTTTTATCTGCAAAATAAACAAAAACACATCAAAACGTTCATAAAACTCGAGAAACTATACAAAATATTAGGTCCAATGAGTGGGAAATAGTGATATAATTATCACTCATCAGGAGACTTGGAAGGTGAAGGAAACAACAATGAAATGATGTAAGGGCCTTTGACCCAAATTTTGGATTATGGATTTTGATGATAAAATAATAGATAAATGATAGAAGCATATTAGAAATTACTTTTAGTAGCATGAAATGTGTGGAAAATGAGTAAAATCCCTAATTTTTGGGTTAGTTAAGAATATGAGATTAAAATGATGAAATTGTATTAAAGTGATGACATTGGTTTAATCCTATGGATTATATGGGATAAATTGGAAGTTGATTTTTGATAAATAATGATTTAGTTTATTTAGAATTGAGGGTAATGTGGTGTATTGAACAATGGTTTTTAGTATGAGAATTTTAGGGTTGAGTATTTGGGTGAATCGAAGTTCGAGAAGAAAAATAGAAAACATGGGAACTGCATCACGTCGCAACGCTGAAGGGTTTTAGCATCGCAACGCGAAAGAGTAAAATTTGGGCACGCTTCTGGTTCATGCGTGCCGCGACGCGCCCTGACCTACGTCGCGACGCGAGTTCAAAATGTGCCCCAAACCAGTTTTAGGACATCCATGTTCCTTTCTAGCATGCTTGAGGCCACCTTATAGGTCTCGAACTGTTGGACAATTATGACCCATTGCGTCACTGTTGGTAAAAGACATTGTGTTTTTTTGTACAAAATTAACTATGTAGTAATGAAATTTCCTTTTACCGTTTTGTAATTTATTTACTTTGATATATAAATGGTAAAAGTCCTTATGATTAGTTCCAGATTCAGATGTTATTAGACAGTATCAATCCATAAAGGTTTAATCATTAAATATCCCTAGTCGTAGTATTATCGAGATTGGACATCGATAATGCGGAATAGACTAGTATTGCACTTGTGCGCGTTGTAAGGGCATAACGACATAGTTCTCATATATTTAAGTATTGGATACTTATGCAAGTGCGATAGGAGGTTGTGTTTTACCGATGGTACAAAAAATAGATTTGCTCTGGATAGACCCCGCGAAATCCCATTGGTAGTATGTATATGTGTATATGGGAGTCTACATCAGGGTAGGTGTATTTGGTCTTAACCTGAGACTTGCATTGCTAGTACTTGCGACAATCGATACGCTTTGGTTTTGGTCGTCCAGGACTTTAACAGGTTCTGCGTACGCCTCTTCTGGGTTTATTGAGAATCATAGTGTATTGGGTGTGATGTCAAGACGGAAGTATCACTTCAGTCAAATGGAGATGATGATCACGCATGGATTCAGAACTGGTTCTCTATTGTGTTGCAACCATCAGGATAATATGACAAGGTCAGGATTATCCGATTCAAAGAGACTAGCTGCTTGATATCCGATATGTGCTTCGTACGGGGCAAACACTATTCCAGCCCCAGGCCTTGCACGTGAACATCCGATACTGGATCGCAAATGCAATACTATGGTATATTATGCCTGATATAGATCGTATATTCCATTAAGAATTTTCTGGAGAATTGGGTAGGCATGGTGCTTTGCTAGAAGCCAACCTTGTCTCATAAATCGGTAAAAACGTAGTACTGGTATGTACGTGTTCGGATAGTCTGACGACAGGATTTACTGCCAACATATCCAAGGATCTCTTGGGTCGCTTCCCGAAGATTCACCAATGACATATGATTCGAGCTTAATTAATCTGGGATTAATTGCGAAGAGACTTTATCTTGGATAAAGTACTATTTAAAGAGAGAGAAAGATTAATTTGGAATTAGTTAGTAAAATAATATATTTGATATATTAAAAGAAATCAGATTTCGACACGGAATTAAAATTAGATTTTAATTCGGGCAAATGAGTTAATTTAGAATTAATTTGTTAGCGACGTGAATAATAATTTTGCTAGGCATAATTATTTAATAAAATTCGATTTAATTGCGTCGCAACGGAAGTTTGTTAATTAGGAATTAGCGAACCCAAGCCCGGGAGTGTTTGCTGGCCCACTCGCATAAGGAATCGAGTGGGGTCCACATGTCACATCACATGTCACTTCAGATGTCACCTTTAGTTACTTTTGGTTGATGTGTTTAGGTGGAGTTGGTGGAAACTTGGTTTACACTTCAATTTGAAAGCTTTGAGTGACATATACCAAATACACTTTTGGTATATCAAATTAATTAATTTTGGAAATCATTTACACAAGCTTCACTCTTACTCTCTCATTCCCAAAACTTGAAGCAAATTTACTCTCCCTATTTTTCTTCTTCAACACGAAAAATTACAAGAAGGAAAGAAAGTGAGAATTTTTGTTTCAAAATTTCTCAAAGAGCTAGCACTCATCAAAGGATCATACAAGGTGTTAGGGAAACCAACTTGAGAGCTTGGAATCCACAAAAGCTTGGAGCTTGGAATCCACAAAAGCTTGGAGCTTGGAGGAATCAACTTGGCTGAAAATCACATGGAGTTCTTGGAGTAATTTTTTGTTGTTTGACGCATCCATAAACTGATCGATGTAAGTGTGTTTCCGCCACTCTTCTTTGTTATTCATTCACATTTCTATGCTGATTTGATATTGGGACTAAATCTAGAAACCCAACAATGGTATCTATGAGCCAATTTGAGCATGAAATGAATTAGGGTTAAATCATTTTGAGCATGATTTGATAAAATTGATTGATTGAGTATGCTTGAATGATGAGGTATTGAAGTTGTATATGATCAATTTCATGAATTATTTATTGGATCAAATTTTTGCCCAAAATTAGGCTTGGCCGAATGCTTACTGCCCTTGTAAGTCTTGGTATTTTTTGTTTCGTTGATCATTGGATGACTTGAAACGATTGGGAATGTTGATTTAAATTCAATCGGATTGAAAAACGAAATCGGATAAAATAACCCTTGAATGCCGAGAGCTTATTAGCATGTAATGAGTTGATTTTTTTACTTCCAAAATGTTGGACATAAGTTGAACAATTAGATACATAATTAATTCATTAAATTATATTTTGGAAATATTAATTTAGGTAATTAATTGATGTATTACACTTGGTTAATTGAATTATAAAATTTGGAATTTTAAAATTTGATAAATTGGGCTTGACATTGTTGTATTTGGGCATAATGGGCTTGGTTGGGCCAAGTTGGTTTAGGCCAATTGGATTAGATCCAAATTGGGCCTAAATCATTCCATTAAGTCCAAATATAACAAATGAGCTTTAAAAGTTTAATTGGGCCTTATGGGCTAAAATTATTTTCTTGGCAAAAGAGAGTGATTCCTTAATTGGGCTTGGTAATTGGGTTTGACCCATATTGAACAAAGGCCATGCCTTATGAAATCAATTGAAATCCCATCGGACTTTAATTAAATGAACATTGGATGTTAGTTGGGCTTTGAGACCCGATTAGATTAGATTTGGAATCTAAGTCGTTAAAGCACATTAAAAAGTTTGGTTATTTAATTTGGAATTAAATAAATGAATTAGTATTGAATACGAATTAAATTAGATTTAACGAGTAGTTCGATATAATTCAAGAATTCGTACTTCGAGTACTTATTCTCAAACGAGTTGGACTCGCGCAAATCAAATCAGTGTTTGAACATTGGATGATCACTAATATTCAAAGATTAATTAATTTGATTAGATTGATTGAATAACATGCTTGAATGAATATATGGATGTGTTGAATGAATAGCGTATATCAGATGGATATTAGAAGGGAAGGGCAATTTTAGAAATTGTTGTAAATTTGGAATTTATAAATTGGACCCGCGTGTCCAGCCTTATCTCTCATTATTCTTTGTATTCTCTTCTCACCTAATTCCCCTCAATGTAATGAGGTTTCTATTATTGTATTATGTAATTGGGTAGAAGTATAATAGTGCTAGCTTGGGAGAGGAAAGTGGGTGATTTGTTCTAGGAACAAGTTGTTAAATATCCATCCACATATCGTTATTAATTTACTTTCGCGCCTTATTATGCTTTTAGAATGCATGATTAAGGGTGTATGATGAGACCTAACAAAGATAATAAATTGGTTTCCAATTTACGCGAAAAAGCCTCAAAATGTATTAAGTGTTTTTCCTTCCGTTGAGTGATTCTTACTCAAGATCCAAAGTTGGAATTGGTTTGTTGGCCAAAGTCAAGACCTTTGTCAATTGCGGATGTGTTTGAATCATGAAGGATTTGTTCCACATCGGTGTCTTGTCCAAGTTGTGATTTGTTGGCCAAAGTCAAGATCACTTCTTGTCCATCGACATTGATTACGAAGCTTTCCATGTCAATGGGTTCCGCTTAGCTGCAATCACTAAGCTTGTTGTGCCAAAGCCAAGGCTTAGTTGATTCAGAGGAAAAATCTTAGGCAAATATATTGGATATATTGGCATATGTATTGTATATATATTTCGGACTTGGATGTCCACCTACCGGATCTAGGAATTGGATGAGATCCAATTGATCTTCGAGATCTACCTAGTTAAATATCATACAACTTGTTGGCCAAAGGCAAGGTTGTGTGTTATTTAACGGGATCCTAGCCTACTAGGAAATTGGGTTTCCCGAATACTCGACAGAGGTGTTGGAAAATCTAATCCATGTCCCAAGATCAAAAGAACAAGCAAAACATATAAATGAATGAACAATATTGAAGTATGGCGGAATCATACTCACAAAGATCGGAATGCGGATGCGTTGATGAAACAAAAATTTCTCCTTTGTGCAGTGAGGGTTTCGGCCAAACAGAAAAGAGAAGCTCCAAGCAATTTTTGATCCTTCCAAGCTCTAAGATGAGTTTCCCATAACACCTTTGTATGATCCCTTGATGGTGCTAGCCAAAGATGTGTATTTTATGTCTAAACATGCACAAATTCTTCAAGTTTTTTGCAACAAAAACAGAAAAGTGGAGAGCCAAAACTGCAGTGAAGTTTTCGGCAATGTGAGAGAGAGGTGAGATCTGATTTTTTGTTACAAAAATCAATTTATATTTATGCCATAATATTTATTAATTAATAATAAACTTATGACACAAATCATGCAATGGCTTAGAGTGTCAAACACTCAATTTCCATGCAAAACCCTTGAGTGCATTGTACACTATCTCCATGCAATGCATCAACAATTAAATAATGCATATAATGACATGTGTCATGTGGGCCCCACACGTTTCCAAATGAAAGTGGGCCCACGTGCACTCACGCGTTCGGGTCCGATATTTTCGAAATACCGAATTTACGTCGCGATGTTAATTAAATCGAATTTAAATAAATAATTGCGCCTAGCGAAATTATTATTTACGTCGCTAACGAATTAATTCTAAATTAACTCGTTTGCCCGAATTAAAATCTAATTTTAATTTCGCGTCGAAATCGAATTTCGATTATTATATCGAATATAATAATTTACGATTAATTCCAAATTAATCGTTCTCTCTCTATGTATAGTACTTTATCCAAGATAAAGTCTCTCCGTAATTAATCCAAGATTAATCGAGTTTGAATCATACGTCATGGTGAATCTTCGGGAAGCGACCCAAGAGATCTCTAGATATGTTGGCAGTAAATCCGGTTGTCGAACTATCCGAACACGTACGTACCAAGTACTACGTTTTTACCGATTTACAAGACAAGGTTAGCCTCTAGCAAAACGCCATGTCTACCCAATTCTCTAGAATATTCTTATTGGAATATAAGATCTATAACAGGCGTAGTATACCGTAGTATAGTGTATATCGAACCAGTATCGGATGATCACATGTAAGGCCTGGGGCTGGAGATGTGTCTGCCCCGTACGATACACATATCAGACATCAAGCAACCAGTCTCTTTGAATCGGATAATCCTGACCTAGTCATATTATCCCGATGGTTGCAACCATTATAGAGTACTAGTTCTGTATCCCTCGCGATCATCATCTCCATATGTCTGAAGTGATACTTCCATCTTGACATCACACCCAATACACTACGATTCTCGATAAACCCAGAAGAGGTGTACACAGAACCCGTTAAAGCCCTGGACCACCAAAACTAAAGTTTACCGATTGTCGTAAGTACTAGCGATGCAAGTCTCAGGTTAAGATCATATGCACCTACCCTGAAGCGGACTCCCATAGACATGCAGACATACTACCAATGGGACTCCGCAGGGTCTATCCAGAGCGAAGCTGTTTTCCGTACCATCGGTAAAACACAACCTCCTACCGCACTTGCATAAGTATCCAATACTTAAATATATGAGAACTATGCCGTTGTGCCCTCACAACATGCACAAGTGCAGTACTAGTCTATTCCGCATTATCGATGTCCAATCTCGATAATACTACGACTAGGGATATTTAATGATTAAACCTTTATGGATTGATACCGTCTCATATCATCACAATCCGGAACTAATCATAGGGACTTTTACCATTTATATATCAAAGTAAATAAATTACAAAACGGTAAAAGGCAATTTCATTACTACATGGTTAATTTTGTACAATAATACAATATCATTTACAAAATAGTGACGCTATGGGTCATTACTGTCTAACAATCTCCCACTTGGCCTATAGCCAGTCACTCAAGCATCTAATACCTGAACTATATACATGTCACTCAAACTTTTCCCGAGGAATAGCCTTCTTCAGCGGATCTGCAATATTATCCTCTGATGCGATCTTTTCGATCTTCACATCGCCACGATGTATGATCTCTCGAATCAGATGGAATCGTCGAAGAACATGTTTGGATCGTTGATGAGACCTTGGTTCCTTAGCCTGTGCTATAGCCCCGCTATTGTCACAATACAATGGAACGGGCTCAGCTGCTAACGGAACTACTCCTAATCCAATTAGAAATTTACGGATCCAAACTGCCTCTTTTGCTGCTTCAGCTGCTGCAATGTACTCCGCTTCAGTTGTTGAATCGGCAACAGTATCTTGCTTGGAAGATTTCCAGCTCACTGCTCCGTTATTCAAGCAAAATAAGTACCCGGTTTACGACTTGAAGTCGTCTTTGTCGGTTTGGAAACTTGCATCGGTATACCCAGATACCTCAAGTTCTCCATCTCCATAGATTAAGAAAACATCCTTAGTTCTTTTAAGATACCTAAGGATACTCTTAACCGCCATCCAGTGATCCTGTCCTGGATCGGCCTGATATCGACTGCACATGCTCAAAGCATAGGACACATCAGGTCGTGTACATATCATGGCATACATGATCGATCCGACTGCCGAGGCGAACGGAGTCTGACTCATGTTGTCTCTCTCATCTTGTGTTTTAGGACACATGTCCCTAGATAGATAGACGCCATGTGATGTTGGCAAGAGTCCCCTCTTGGACTGATCAATGTTGAATCTCTTCAACACTTTATCAATATATGTACTCTGGGAGAGTCCAAGTAGCCTTCTAGATCTATCCCGGTAGATCTTTATTCCTAGAATAAAAGCTGCTTCTCCCAATCTTTCATGGAGAATTTCAATGAAAGCCAAGCTTTCACCGACGTTAACATGGGAATGTCATTGCCTATAAGCAATACATCGTCGACATAAAGGACAATAAAAGTCAGTGCACTCCCACTAACCTTCTTATATACACAAGGATCATCTACGTTTTGAATGAAATCATATTCTTTTATGACCTCATCAAAACGTTGGTTCCATGACCTCGATGCTTGCTTCAGTCCATAAATGGACCGATTTAACTTACAAACCTTGTTTGCAAGTCTTGGTGCGATAAAACCGTCAGGTTGTTGCATATAAACATCCTCCAACAGGTTTCCGTTAAGGAAAGCGGTTTTAACGTCCATCTGCCATATTTCGTAATCGTAATATGCAGCTATCACAAGCATTATCCGAATGGATTTAATCATGGCAACGGGTGAGAAAGTTTCGTCATAATCAACTCCAAGTTGTTGACGATACCCCTTCGCTACGAGCCTAGCTTTGTACGTTTGTACGTTGCCATCCATGTCTGTCTTCTTCTTGAAGACCCATTTGCATCCAATAGGCTTTACGCCTTCTGGTGCATCAACCAGTGTCCAAACTTGGTTGGTATACATGGAATCCATTTCGGCCTTCATGGCCTCTTGGCATAAAGTGGATTCGATACCTTGTATCGCTTCCTCATACGTAGCCGGTTCAGTATCCTCAATAAGATTAATATCTACATGAGGTGAGATCAGGAATCCATACCTCTCAGGTATTACCCTGACTCTCTCCGACCTACGTAGTCCTTGTGTAATTGAAGATTGTGGTTCAGTCTCATCCTGGATGGACTGTTCATGTTCCGTTCTCGATTCATTGCCAGAAACAGTATCACTACGACTTTCATCGAGTTCTACTTTCCTCCCACTAAACACTGCATTTAGGAATTCCTTCTCAAGGAAAACCGCATGTAGAGCAACAAATACTTTGTTCTCTTGTGGGTAATAGAAGTAATATCCTTTGGTTTCCCTAGGATATCCAACAAATAGGCATTTATCTGATTTGGGTTCAAGTTTGGTACCTTCCAAACGTTTGACGTATGCCCAGCAACCCCAAATCTTCAGGAATGAGAAACCTGGTTTCTTTCCTGTCCATATCTCATACGGAGTCTGTTCAACAGACTTTGACGGAACCCTATTCAAAATAAGAATTGCACTTTCTAATGCATGTCCCCAGAAGGATATAGGTAGCTCAGTGCGACTCATCATCGACCTTACCATGTCAAGCAAGGTACGGTTTCTCCGTTCAGACACACCATTTAATTGTGGTGTTCCAGGAGGAGTCCATTGTGAAAGAATACCATATTCTTTCAGGTAATCTTGAAACTCATTACTTAAGTATTCGCCACCACGGTCCGACCGTAATGTTTTAATACTCTTGCCTGTTTGTTTTTCAACTTCGTGTCGAAACTCTTTGAATTTCTCAAAGTTTCCGACTTGTGCATCATTAGATACACATAACCATAACGCGATGCATCATCCGTAAAGGTTACGAAGTATCGGTATCCACCTCTAGCCTGGCTAGACATGGGCCCACAAACGTCACTATGAACGAGGGCTAACAGTTCAGTGGCACGTTCACTTTTACCACTAAAGGTGATTTAGGCATTTGCCTAATAAACAAGATTCGCAGACGTCATATGAATTTGGATCAAATCCGTCCAAGTACCCACTCTTCGAAAGTGTGGATATGCGAGTCTTGTTGATGTGTCCCAGACGACAATGCCACAAATAAGTTTCTTCTTCTTTCGATTACTCATTTTGAGCCTTTTGTTTGTTATTTTACGTTTGGAGATTTGTTTATATTCAAAATATAAAGACCATTATTTGCATCGGCACTGCAATTTCTGCATCATTTTTATATAAATAACACCTCGGTGTTTTTAAATACAAAAGTGTACCCATACTGGGTTAACAAAGATACAGAAATAATATTCTTAGTTAAACTAGGAACGAAATAACAGTCATTTAGTTCAAGTACATGCCCCGAGGGAAGTTCCAAAACAAAAGTGCCTACGGCCAAAACAGCAACAGAAGTTCCATTTCCAACTCGTAGATCTACCTCCCCCGAAGCCAGTCTCCTGCTATCATGCAGATCCTGCACATCAGTACAAATATGAGAACCACAGCCAGAATCAAAATCCAATTTTTATTAACTAGAAGTAGTCATATTTATCTCAATAACAAACATACCTGAGGCTCCGGTGCCTTGCCCGCCTGTATGTCCTCCTTATGTCCCTTGTTCATGCGGCAGTCACCTTCCAGTGACCTTTCTTGCCGCATTTCAGGCAAACATCTTGAGACTTGTCCCTTGGCTTCCCAGAAGCTTGTTGACTTGGCCTTGCCTTTGTTTCTATGCTTTTTCTTCTTAACACCCCCAGTGCCTTGAGCCCAGCTTTCGGCGTTTGAGATGTTGATGCAAAGTGCGCCTCGCGCTTGTTGCCTTCAGAAGCTCTTTCTCTGACTCCTTGAGAATCGACAATAACTCTCCAAGAGTATCATCCGAATTCATCAATTTGTAGTTGATGACAATCTGTTTCCAAGTATCGGGTAGTGACTGTAGAAGTACATCTATAGCCAGCTCAGCTCTCCAAGACTATACCCTATATTAGCCAATTCATCAAGATCGGCTATCATTTGAGTCCACATGGACCTCAACAGAACTACCATCAGTCATACGGAGCGAAAGATTTTCTTCACCAACTCGTACCTTGCCATCCGCTTATAGTGCGGTGAAGATCTTGCAATCTTGCCATCATATTATAAGGATCCAAGTCCCTATTCTGGCGGCGAAAGTGTTGAGTCATTGAAGCAAGCATGATCGACTGAGCCGTGTCACAATCATCACTGTGAGTTTTCCATAACTCCAGCTCAAGTGGCTCAGTGGGCTTAGGCCCGAGAGGTCTTTGTATCGTATACAGTATCCTCTCCGCCCCAAGGACTATCCTTAGGTTCATTTCCCAATCAGCGAAGTTTGTCCCTTAAAGACATTGTCAACCATGATGATGTCTCGGACATTTACCTTGCTTGCCATCTTAACTACGATAGTCCAACTATCTAGTTAACGATATATGGGTACAGTCAAACTGTTACAAGAAAATAACATTTTATTAGTCCAACTAATGTTAAAATATTGACGAAATAAATTTTGTAAGCGCGTAAAGCTAAGTATCTGAATGAAATTGCAATTCAATACTAGCCTCCCACTATTTTCTACAAGTCTCTAACCCTCTGTTGAGTACTCGGGAAATCCAATTTCCTAGTGGGCTAGGATCCCGTTAAATAACACACAACCTTGACTTTGGCCAACAAGTTGTATGATATTTAACTAGGTAGATCTCGAAGATCAATTGGATCCCATCCAATTCCTAGATCCGGTAGGTGGACATCCAAGTCCGAAACATATATATCTAATACATATGTCAATGTATCCAATACATTTTCCTAACCATTTCCTCTGAATCAACTAAGCCTTGGCTTTGGCACAAACAAACCTAATGATTCCAGTTAAGCGGGACCCATTGACGAGGAAAGTTTCGTAATCAATGTCGATGGACAAGAAGTGATCTTGACTTTGGCCAACAAATCACAACTTGGACAGGACACCGATGTGGAACAAAACTCTCATGATTCAAACACATCCTCAATTGACAAAGGTCTTGACTTTGGCCAACAAACCAATGCCAATTTCGGATCTTGAGAAAGAATCATTCAACGGAAGGAAAATCGCTTAATATTGTTTGAGGGATTTTTCGCGTAATTGGCAACCAATTAATTTATCTTTGTTAGGTCTCATCATCATACACCCTTAAGCATGCTTCTAAAACATCATAAAGCGCGTAAAGTAAAGTAATAGTGATATGCGGATGGATATATAAACAACTTGTTCCTAGAACAAATCACTCCCTTTCCTCTCCCCGCTAGCACTATTCTACTTCTACCCAATACATAATACAATAAGAGAAACCTCATTTACATTGAGGGGAATTAGGTGAGAAGAGAATACAAAGAGATAAAGAGATAAGGCTGGACACGCAGGTCCAATTTATAAATTCCAAATTTACATAATTTCTAAAATTACCCTTCCTCCTCTAATATCCATCCGATATACACTATTCATACAACACATCCACATTCATTCATTCAAGGCATGTTATACAACCAATCAAATCCATTAATTAGTCTTTAATTAGGTGACAATACAATGTTCAAACAATTGTTTGCATTTGCGCGAGTCCAACTCGTTTTGAGAATAAATACTTATAGTATGAATTCACGAATTATATCGAACTACTCGTTAAATCCAATTTAAGTCGTATTCAATACTAATCCTTTATTTAATTCTAAATTAAATATTTACACTTTTATTGTGCTTTTATAACTTAGATTCCAAATCTAGTACTATTGGGTCTCAAAGCCCAACTAACATCTAATGTCCGTTTAATTAAAGTCCGATGGGCTTTCTATTGATTTCATTAGGCTTGTTTCAATTGGGTGTTCCCAATTTCCAGCCCAATAAGTTCACCCCCATGTCCAAAATTTATCAGCATAAGGCCTAAACATAAAAGTTTATCAATAGTAGCCTTTGGGCCTTGGCCATTTTGGATCCAATCCCAATTTCCAAGCCCAATAAGGAACCACCCTTTTGTCCATAAAATCATAATCAAGCCCATAAGGACCATTAAACATAAAAGCCCATTTATTACATTGGGAATTAAAGTGTGATTTAGGCCCATTTGGATCCAATCCAAATGGTCCAAATCTTACTTGGCCAACCAAGCCCTTTAGTCCAAATATATAGTTTTAGGCCCAATTCAAAATTAAGCCCAATGTACCAATTTTAAAATTCAAATAACCATTTATGTTCGTTTAAAGTCATCCAATTATCTTATAAACAACAAATCATCATCTCCATGGTCTAGGTAGTATTCGGCCAAGCCTCTCCAAGAGGGAAAAATTAATCCAATTTATTTTTCATGAAATTGATAATGTATAACATAATGTAACATACATTTAAGCATACTTAATCAATCAAAATCATCAAATCATGCTTCAATCAATTTTGCCCAAATTTACCCTAATATATTTGCATGCTCTTTAAGCTCAATGATACCATTGTTGGAAAATCTAATCCATGTCCAAGATCAAAAGAACAAGCAAAACATATAAATGAATGAACAATATTGAAGTATGGCGGAATCATACTCACAAGATCGGAATGCGGATGCGTTGATGAAACAAAAATTTCTCCTTTGTGCAGTGAGGGTTTCGGCCAAACAGAAAAGAGAAGCTCCAAGCAATTTTGATCCTTCCAAGCTCTAAGATGAGTTTCCCATAACACCTTTGTATGATCCCTTGATGGTGCTAGCCAAAGAGGTGTATTTTATGTTCCAAACATGCACAAATTCTTCAAGTTTTTGCAACAAAAACAGAAAAGTGGAGAGCCAAAACTGCAGTGAAGTTTTCGGCAATGGAGAGAGAGGAGAGATCTGATTTTTTGTTACAAAAATCAATTATATTTATGCCATAATATTTATTAATTAATAATAAACTTATGACACAAATCATGCAATGGCTTAGAGTGTCAAACACTCAATTTCCATGCAAAACCCTTGAGTGCATTGTACACTATCTCCATGCAATGCATCAACAATTAAATAATGCATATAATGACATGTGTCATGTGGGCCCCACACGTTTCCAAATGAAAGTGGGCCCACGTGCACTCACGCGTTCGGGTTCGATATTTCCGAAATACCGAACTTACGTCGCGACGTTAATTAAATCGATTTAAATAATAATTGCGCCTAGCGAAATATTATTTACGTCGCTAACGAATTAATTCTAAATTAACTCGTTTGCCCGAATTAAAATCTAATTTTAATTTCGCGTCGAAATCGAATTTCGATTATTATATCGAATATAATAATTTTACGATTAATTCCAAATTAATCGTTCTCTCTCTATATATAGTACTTTATCCAAGATAAAGTCTCTCCGTAATTAATCCAAGATAATCGAGTTTGAATCATACGTCATTGGTGAATCTTCGGGAAGCGACCCAAGAGATCTCTAGATATGTTGGCAGTAAATCCGGTTGTCGAACTATCCAAACACGTACGTACCAAGTACTACGTTTTTACCGATTTACAAGACAAGGTTAGCCTCTAGCAAAACGCCATGGTCTACCCAATTCTCTAGAAATATTCTTATTGGAATATAAGATCTATAACAGGCGTAGTATACGTAGTATAGTGTATATCGAACCAGTATCGGATGATCACATGTAAGGCCTGGGGCTGGAGATGTGTCTGCCCCGTACGATACACATATCGGACATCAAGCAACCAGTCTCTTTGAATCGGATAATCCTGACCTAGTCATATTATCCCTATGGTTGCAACCATTATAGAGTACTAGTTCTGTATCCTCGCGATCATCATCTCCATATGTCTGAAGTGATACTTCCATCTTGACATCACACCCAATACACTACGATTCTCGATAAACCCAGAAGAGGTGTACACAGAACCCGTTAAAGCCGCCCTGGACCACCAAAACTAAAGTTTACCGATTGTCGTAAGTACTAGCGATGCAAGTCTCAGGTTAAGATCATATGCACCTACCCTGAAGCGGACTCCCAGAGACACGCAGACATACTACCAATGGGACTCCGCGGGTTCTATCCAGAGCGAAGCTGTTTTCGTACCATCGGTAAAACACAACCTCCTACCGCACTTGCATAAGTATCCAATACTTAAATATATGAGAACTATGCCGTTGTGCCCTCACAACATGCACAAGTGCAGTACTAGTCTATTCCGCATTATCGATGTCCAATCTCGATAATACTACGACTAGAGATATTTAATGATTCAAACCTTTATGGATTGATACCGTCTCATATCATCACAATCCGGAACTAATCATAGGGACTTTTACCATTATATATCAAAGTAAATAAATTACAAAACGGTTAAAAGGCAATTTCATTACTACATGGTTAATTTTGTACAATAATACAATATCATTTACAAAATAGTGACGCTATGGGTCATTACTGTCTAACAGAGGGGTTAGAAGGCTCGTCGAAAAATAGTGGGAGGCCCTGTTATATGAATTTGAAATTTCATTCAGATAAGTAGCTTTACGCGCTTCAAATTATTTCGTAAAATTATTTATTAGTTAGACTAATATATGTTATTTGTCTGTAAAAGTTAGACTGTACCCAGGATATCGGTGATTAGATAGTTGGACTATCGTAATCAAGATGACGGGAAGGGAAATGTCCGAGACATTATCATGGGCGAAAATGTCTCAAGGGCGCGGAACTTTACCGATTTGGAATGATCTGAGGATAGTCCTTGGATCCGAGAGCTGCTATATCTATAGAGAGACCTATTGGCCAAGCCCAAACCTGATTAGTGGACTTGACTGGAGCTTTGGAAGACGTCATAACGAGGATACTCTACTGCTCAGTCTATTATGCGTGCTGCTATGACTCAACATTTCCGTCGACAGAACAGGGACTTGGGATCCCTATAATATGTTGACGAGGTTGCAGGATCGACACCGATCTAAACCATAGATCACATAGATATGAGTTGCAGAAGAAGCCTTCCGTGCACGTATGTTAGATGGCATTCTGTTGAGTCCCGATGTGGCCATATGATTTACTGACAATTGACGAGCTGACTCATATGGGATAGTCCTTGAGGCTGAGACTACCATAAATTGATCTTACAGTCTCACCCATGAGAGAACAAAGTATTTGTTACTCTACATGCGGTTTTACTTGAGAATGAATTCCTAAATGCAGTGGTTAGTGGGAGGAAAGTAGAACTCGATGAAAGTTAGAGTGATACTGTTCCTGTCATAGAATCCTCAACGGAACAAGAACAGTCCATCCGGGATGAGACTGTACCACAATATTGTAGAACTTAAATCAAGTCCCAAGATCAACAAATCAAGCATAAAAAAAACGCATATGAACACATCAAAGGAGGTGCGGAGTCAACTCACATTGAATTCGGTTTTGATGCAAAGAAGAACAAGAATGTTTTGGCCCCTCCATGAAGCTCGGCAGAGTAGCTAATTTGACAGGGGGCTGCTCGGTTTTGGTCCATCTTGTTCCTTGAAGATTCGGCCATGTGAGACTCCATTGAAGCTCCAAGCTTCAAGCTTTTCCATGCTCACAAATTCGTTTCCCTATCACCATAATATAACCCTAGGTGTGCTAGAACTTCTTCATCTTCCTGCTTCTCCATTTACTCGGTCAAACCAGAAGAAAAAGATGAAGAATCGGCAGTGATGCCGTGAAGAAAGAAGAGAAAAGAGAGGGAGAGGAAGAGTTGCGTGAAAGAGAGAAAGAGAAAAGTAAAAAGTAATAAAATTGTAAAAGGTTTTATAATTTCTAAAATTAAAAAACCATTTACCAATTCTTTTACTTTTCATTAAATACTAAAGTCAAAAATTAAAAAGCAAGAGTTGCTTTTTCAATTTCTACTTTTCCTTTAAGTCACATCACATCACTTTAATAAAGTGACATGTTGTCAAGTCACATCACTCAAAGTGACAATTGATTTGACAATTGACGCGACTAGTGATTTGACGCTTGATGTGACTTGCGTGCCGTACTCGAATTCGAAATGCGAATGCGCTCGCAATCACTCTCTGGCTCGAGTTCGCTAATTCCAAATTAACGAATTTTCCGTCGCGTCGTAATTAAATGATTACGCCTAGCGAATTCACTATTCACGTCGCTAACGAATTAATTCTAAATTAATTCGTTCGCCGAATTAAAATCTAATTTTAATTTCGCGTCGAAATCCAATTTCTAATAATATATCAAATATATTATTTTATCGATTAATTCCAAATTAATCGTTCTCTCTCTTTAAACGATATTTTATCCGAGATAAAATATCTCCGTAATTAATCCCAGATTAATTTTCTCTCTATAGAAATTAATCTTCTCTATTTACTAATTAATCCCAGATTAATCAAAGTGCGAGTTATACATCATCGGTGAATCTTCAAAAGCGACCCATGAGATCTCCGGATATGTTGGCAGTAAATACGGTCGTCAGACTATCCGAACACGTAAGTACCTCGTACTACGTTTATACCGATTTACAAGACAAGGTTGGCTTCTAGCAAAGCGCCATGCCTACCCAATTCTCCAGAAATTTTCTTACAGGAATATATAGATCTGTATCAAGCGTAGTATACCGTAGTATTGTGTATATTGGCCCAGTATCGGATAGTCACGTGCTAGGGCTGGGGCTGGATAAGTGTCTGCCCCGTCCGAACACATGTCAGATGGTCTGGTAACATAGTCTCTATAATCGGATATTTATTACCTGGTCACAATATCCCGATTGGTTGCGCAACACTTAAGAGCACTAGTACCGTATCATGCGTGACATCATCTCCAATATAACTGAAGTGATACTTCCGTCTTGACATCACACCCAATACACTACGACTCTCTAATAAACCCAGAAGTGGTGTACACAAAACCGGTTAAAGCCATGTACCACCAAGACCAAAGTCTACCGATTATCGCAAGTATTAGCGATGCAAGTCTCAGGTTAAGACTATACACACCTACCTTGATTCCGGCCTCCCATAGACACATAGTATAATACCAATGGGATTCCGAGGGGTCTATCCAGAGCGAAGCTATTTCCCGTACCATCGGTGAAACACGACCTCCTATCACACTTGCATAAGTATCCAATACTTATATATATGAGAACTATGCCGTTGTGCCCTCACAACACGCACAGTGCAATACTAGCCTATTCCGCATTATCGATGTCCAGTCTCGATAATACTCCGGCTAGGGATATTTAATGATTAATCCTTCGTGGACTGATACTGTCTCATATCATCTCAATCCAGGAACTAATCATATCGACCTCTCTTCATTTATACATTTATAGTGATTTAATCACAAATGATGAGAGTGCAATTTCCTTGTCACATAGTTAATTTGTACAAAAACACCGTGATCTGTACAAATGTGACGCTATGGGTCATATTATCCACAAATATTCTATTACACAAGGACCTCGTAGGTCGGAGAGAGTCAGGAAACAACCTGAGAGGTATGGGTTTCTGATCTCACCTCATGTAGATATTAATCTCATTGAGGATAACGAACCAGCTACGTATGAGGAAGCGATACAAGATATCGATTAAGCTTTATGGCAAGAAGCCATGAAGTCCGAAATGGATTCCATGTACACCAACCAAATTTGGACACTGGTTGATGCACCAGAAGGCGTAAAGCCTATTGGATGCAAACGGGTCTTCAAGAAAAAGACCGACATGGATGACAACGTACAAACGTACAAAGCTAGGTTAGTAGCGAAGGGCAATCTTCAACGACATGGTGTCGATTATGATGAAACTTTCTCACCCGTTGCCATGATTAAATCCATTCGGATAATGCTTGCTATTGCTGTATATTTCGATTACGAGATATGGCAGATGGACGTTAAAACCATTTTCCTTAACGGAAACCTTTTGGAGGATGTTTATATGCAACAGCCTGACGTTTTATCGCGCTAGACTTGCAAACAAGGTTGTAAGTTAAATCGATCCATTTATGAATTGAAGCAAGCGTCGCGGTATTCGAACCAACGTTTTGATGAGATCATAAAAGAATATGATTTCATTCCAAATGAAGATGATCCTTGTGTATATAAGAAGGTTATTGGGATAGCACTGACTTTTATTCTCCTTTATGTTGATGATGTATTACTTATTGGCAATGACATTCCCATGTTAACGTCGGTGAAAGCTTGGCTTTCATTGAAATTCTCCAGGAAAGACCAGGGAGAAGCAGCCTTTATTCTGGGAATAAATATCTACCGGGATAGATCTAGAAAGCTGCTTGGACTCTCCCAGAGTACGTACATTGACAAAGTGTTGAAGAGATTCAACATGGATCAGTCCAAGAGGGGACTGTTGCCAGTGTCACATGGCATCTATCTATCTAAGGACATGTGTCCTAAAACTCAAGATGAGAGAGACAACATGAGTTGGATACCGTTTTCCTCGGCAGTCGGATCGATCATGTATGCCATGATATGTACGTGACCTAATGTCTCCTATGATTTGAGCATGTGTAGTCGCTATCAGGCAGGTCCAGGTGAAGGTCACTAGATGGCAGTTAAGAATATCCTTAAGTATCTTAGACGAACTAAGGATGCTTTCTTAATCTATGGAGATAGAGAACTTGAGGTAACTGGGTATACCGATGCAAGTTTCCAAACTGACAACAAGACGACTGCAAGTCACAATTTTGTTTGAATAACGGAGCAGTAAGCTGGAAATCTTCCAAGCAAGAGACTGTTGCCTATTCAATGACAGAAGCGGAGTATATTGTTGTAGCTGAAGCAGCAAAAGAGGCAATTTGGATCCGAAAATTCCTAATTGGATTAAGAGTAGTTCCATTAGTAGCTGAGCCCATTCCATTGTATTCCGACAATAACGGGGCTATAGCGCAGGCTAAGGAACCGCGGTCTCATCAACGATCCAAGAATGTTCTTTGCCGTTTCCATTTGATTCGTGAGATCATACATCGTGGCGATGTGAAGGTCGAGAAGGTCGCATCAGATGACAACATTGCAGATCCGCTGACGAAAGCTATTCCTCAGCAAAAGTTTGAGCGACATGTACAAAGTTCAGGTATTAGATGCTTGAGTGACTGGCTATAGGCCAAGTGGGAGATTGTTGGACAGTTATGACCCATAGCATCACTGTTTGTAAAAGACATTGTATTTTTTGTGAAAAATTAACTATGTAGTAATGAAATTGCCTTTTACCGTTTCGTAATTTATTTACTTTGATATATAAATGGTAAAAGTCCTTATGATTAGTTCCGGATTGAGATGATATGAGACAGTATCAATCCATAAAGGTTTAATCATAAATATCCATAGTCGTAGTATTATCGAGATTGGACATTAATAATGAAGAATAGACTAATATTGCACTTGTGCGCTTTGTGAGGGCATAACGACATAGTTCTCATATATTTAAGTATTGGATACTTATGCAAATATGATAGGAGGTTTTGTTTTACCGATGGTACGGAAAACAGCTTCGCTCTGGATAGACCCCGCAGAATCCAATTGGTAGTATGTATATGTGTCTATGGGAGTCTGCATCAGGGTAGGTGTATTTGGTCTTAACCTGAGACTTGCATCGCTAGTACTTGCGACAATTGATACACTTTGGTTTTGGTCGTCCAGGACTTTAATAGGTTCTGTACGCCTCTTCTGGGTTTATTGAGAATCGTAGTGTATTGGGTGTGATGTCAAGACGGAAGTATCACTTCAGACATATGGAGATGATGATCACGCAGGGATTCGGAACTGGTTCTCTATTGTGTTGCAAACATCGGGATAATATGACAAGGTCAGGATTATCCGATTCAAAGAGACTAGTTGCTTGATATCCGATATGTGCTTCGTATGGGGCAGACACTATTCCAGCCCCAGGCCTTGCACGTGAACATCCGATACTGTATCGCAATACGCAATACTATGGTATACTACTCCAGATATAGATCGTATATTCCATTAAAAATATTTCTGGAGAATTGGGTAGGCATGGCGATTTGCTAGAAGCCAACCTTGTCTCGTAAATCGGTAAAAATGTTGTACTAGGTACGTACGTGTTCGGATAGTTTGACGACCAGATTTACTGCCAACATATCCAGGGATCTCTTGGGTCGCTTCCCGAAGATTCACCAATGACGTATGATTCGAGCTTAATTAATCTGGGATAAATTGCGGAGAGACTTTATCTTGGATAAAGTACTATTTGAAGAGAGAGAAAAGTTAATTTGGAATTAATCAATAAAATAATATATTTCATATATTAAACGAAATTAGATTTCGACGCAGAATTAAAATTAGATTTTAATTCGGGCAAACGAGTTAATTTAGAATTAATTCGTTAGCGATGTGAATAGTAATTTTGCTAGGCAAAATTATTTAATTAAATTCAATTTAATTACGTCGCAACGAAAGTTCGTTAATTCGGAATTAGCGAACCTGAGCCCGTGAGCCTTTGCGGGCCCACTCGTATTAGGAATTGAGTGGGGCCCACATGTCACATCACATGTCACTTCACATGTCACCTTTAGTTGCTTTTGGTTGATGTGTTTAGGTGGAGTTGGTGGAAACTTGGTTTACACTCCAATTTGAAAGCTTTGAGTGACATATACCAAATACACTTTTGGTATATCAAATTAATTGATTTTGGAAATCATTTACACAAGCTTCACTCTTACTCTCTCATTGCCGAAACTTAAAGCAAGTTTACTCTCCCCATTTTTCTTCTTCATCACCGAAAATTACAAGAAGGAAAATTAGAATTTTTGTTGCAAAATTTCTCAAAGAGCTAGCACTCATCAAATGATCAAACAAGGTGTTAGGGAAACCAACTTGAGAGCTTGGAATCCACAAAATCTTGGAGCTTGGAGGAATCACCTTGGCCAAAAATCACAAGGAGTTCTTGGAGCAATTTTTTTATTGTTTGACGCATCCATAAACCGATCAATGTAAGTGTGTTTCTGCCACTCTTCTTCATTATTCATTCACATTTCTATGCTTGATTTGATCTTGGGACTAAATCTAGAAACCCAACATGAACCAGTTCGTAGGTATATCTTACATCGAGATATAAGCCTTATAAATAAGATGTGTTGGGTTTTTTAGCGATGGGCGCAGCGGAAGCACGGTTCAGGCGAAATCGTATTTTAAATTTTTTTCAAAATACCAAATAAATTATTCAATACCTAATATGAATACTTTATTCATATTTCATCTAAACCTATTTATTCAATATCAAATATTGACATAAATAAGGTTGAAACTTCACGAAACTTACGAAAATTGTTTTTTCTCAAAATGACGTAAAATGTGTTTTTGACCGAACTGACCACCCAACACTTATAGGGACATCCCAGGTCTGCCCCAATAGTGTCAGGATAGTTCATGGACTGTCCGAACAGAGACAGATTCACTGTTTGGGCAGTCGTCACCCGGTTGACTCAAAAGTCATCCGGTAACGCTGTTTTTGGCCGTTTTTGCTTATTTGAACTCAGAACAATTTCCGGCAATTGTTCCAACTCCCAAAACACATCCAATATATTAATATAACATCAAATATATCTACATATGTACTTAATTTCCAGATCTAATCCATAACATAAAAATAATAAGTTTTATGCTTTAAATCCAATTTTAGCAAGATTAAACTAATTAATCCAACAACCATTCAAAGCCATCACACGTGAAGAACTTTAGAAAAATTATAGGCATAATAAGAGTGGTTATCACACTCTATAATGGCAACAAGGTTGTCCAATTATAAATCGAACTCAAATTACTATAATCAAGTTCAATATACATTCACACATGCTTAAACACTTTCAATTCACCATCCAACATCAAAAGTGACAAATTTATAAAAGAAAGAAACCCTAGAATCAACTAGAAAATCAAGAACAAGAAACAAGTTTCCAAAGCTTAAGGGAATAGAAGATTACGTGTAATCTCCAATTTTTCCTAAACTTTTCTTGATTTTTTTCTTCCTTTTCTTAAAGATATCTTGAAACCATATTGGGAGCTTTTATTTTTTTCTTGTTCGGCCATTGATGGATGATGAAAGAAATGAAACAATTTTTTTAATTTATTTCCTTTCATGACCAACTATAAAGGGTAATATGGGGATTTTGGGAAATTAATCAAATTAAATACTAATTAACTTTATGTAAACCAATCAAATTAGCACAAATAAAGTATAATTAAGTCATGCCATATGGTCCAATAATAATTGGACATTCCATAACATTTATGAAAAGTTTGATTAATTAATTATTGAAATATTTAACAGTTAAATATTCAAATAATCTATTAATATACTTTTATTATATATGTATTTTTATTTACAATAATTAGAAATACATATATATATATATATATATATATATATATATATATATATGGCATGTGTCAAACTTCATTTGACGAATACTTAATTTGTATCCAATCGTATTATATCAAATAAAAATACACAATAATTATGATCGGACAAAATCCTCTAATGCATGTTATCATTTAACCGATTAAACGATCCGAATTAACTCATTTAATCCAGTGAAGTATTATGAATAATAAATATTATTAATTTTGAGTTGCCCAAGTGCTCAATGAGTACACTTCATATTGTGGAACTCTCTATGTTTAGGTTATCCGTCACGAAATCCAATTTCGTGTCCATAATCACCCACTCTGGATTATGACGAATATATATAATCTTGCTAAACTATGCAAGTTGAGGTCATTGCATACGTATAATCCCTCCGTCACTGGCCATCCATATTATACCAGGGATATTGATGAAAACGTCAAATTTGTTCGGTATAATATAGTCGACTTTCAATTTACAATCGAAATTGATTTCAGAAGTTATACCACTACCATGAATTTACTAGATCGTAAACACGTGTTGGATGCATATGCCCTGTACACAGGACTGACGGATCTTATCTTGATACACACTGGATATCATGAGCATCAGTCCACACCGAACAAACATGTGGAGGTCTGATCATGAATAGATCGATGACGTGACTGCCATCAAAGTGTGGAGGATAACTCATATATCCCACTGTGGTATCTCAAGTCGAAGGACCATTATGCTCACTCAAATCAAGAAGGTTTCTATTGACGTTGGTGTACAATTAATTAGGAAACCTTCAGTGAGTCGTTCAGTATCTTATAAACTCCTACATGTCCATACGAGTCTCCGGAGACTCATGGTTCATTTGGATAAACTATCGGACCAAGTCACGATATACGACATATACTGGTCTCAGCGGATTTTACTAACCGACCCGTGTTAGTAAATCTTGACTAAGAACTTTATTTAAGGATATACTACTAATAGTATGCTTCCCAATGTCAATTACAAACTACATTGTAACTGCTCACTATACTGTAAATCCTAGGGTCCTTGTCTAATATACATGCATCACTAAACCAGATTTAGTTTCGATCTAATCGTAATTAGATCGAATAAGTGTATAAAAGACAAGGGTGCTACCATTAACTTTGTAATATTATGGAAAATTGAATTGCTCGTATTCATGAATCAGACATAAATACGATCCGGATTGGCACTCCAAGCTCCAACCCTAACAATTTCTCCCACTTGCTCTATTGCCAATCCATGGTATCATATACTCATCTTAATATGTATCACATACCCATGACCCTCAAGAGCTCACCTAGTACTCAAGAGGTAGGAACCAAAAAGTAAGCCCGCTTTAATAAATTGAGTATGTCCAACAAACTCAGTCATTTTCCTTAATCAGCATCATTCATATTTTGTAGAACCCAAATTCCACATCAATATGACTCAGATGTGATATCAGTATTGTGCCATAGCTACTTAGTTATCAATGTATTTAGAAATCAAATCCAATACTATGAGACAATCACAAGCACTACACTAATATGAAAACTTCTAATCTATAAGGTCGCTATAAAACTTCATAAGTTGCAAATAATTCCACTAGTTTAGTAGAATCAACGGTAACACTCTCACTGCATCTTTTCTAACTTTATATGACATAGACGATCTAATTTCATAATTAGAATCAAAACTAATCTGACTTTATAGTTGCTGACTAAAATCTCCATGAATAAGAAACTCGTTCTTAATATCTCAAATATCACAAAGAACATGTTTCAAGATCCATCATATGGTCTACAATATAACAAAATAACTCGTAACAGTTATAATTAAATTGATATGTATAGTCACACACCATCATCCTATATATGATGCATAATATTGTAAGGGTTTTGGGCGATAGGAGCAGCGGAAGCGTGGGTCGGACGAAATTGTATTTTAAATTTTTTTCAAAAATACCTAATAAATTATTCAATATCTCATATGAATAATTTATTAATATTTCACCTAAATCTATTTATTTAATATCAAATATTAACATAAACATCGTTGAAACTTTGCGAAACTTTTACGAAAACTGATTTTCCGTAAAATGATGTAAAACATGTTTTTGACCAAAGCGACCACCCGACACTTATGGGAACTATCCAGGTCAGCCCAATAGTGTCAGGGTAGTTCATGAGGTGCCCAAACAGTGACGAACTCACTGTTTGGACATCCGTCACCCGATTGGCTCAAAATCCACCCGGTAACGTCGTTTTTGGCCGTTTTCGCTTATTTCAAGTCGGAAACACTTTCCGGAAATTATGCCAACTCCAAAAACACATCCATTACATTCATAACACATCCAAAACATCCCAGAATTTCCAATTTTACATAATCTGATCAGCAAACCGAAATTCCTAATTTTTTATGTTTTAAATCCAAAATTTCAAGACTAAATCAATTAATCTCAAGACCAATTGAGTCCAACCACACATGAACAACAATTAATCTCAACACCAATTGAGTCCAACCACACATGAACAACTCTAGAATAATCCTAGGTTATCTTAGAGTGGATCAAAAACTCTAGAATGGAAACCCATCAACAATTGATTAAATTTGGAAACAAACCTTTCTAAATCATCAAGAAATAAGAAATCAAATTTATAAGCTTAGGATTTAGTGGATTACCTCTTAATCTCTTGAAAAACCCAAACTTTTTCTTGATTTTTCTTCAAATCTTCATGGAATCATCAAACAAAATTTGAACCCATTTCTAAGCTTAGGATTTAGTTTCGGCTATGGTGGATGAATGATCAAGAGAGAGAAACGAATTTTCTAATATAAAGAAGAAATGGCGAAAATTAGGCTAGTAAAGGGGCAATTTTGTCCTTATCTATTTTAATCAAATTAACGTCAAATTAACTTTATATTAACAAATCAAAATTGGACAAAATAAAGTGCAATTAAATTCATGCCAAGTGCACCAATAACAACTCACCATATTTTGTAACATTTAATGAAAAAGGTTGAATTAATTAATCATTCTAATATTTAACAATTAAATATTAAATAATCAATTAATATTATTATTATAATATATGTATTTTTATTTACAATAAATAATAAATACATATATTTATGGCATGTGTCAAAATCTCATTTGACAAATAATTAATGTGTATCTAATCGTATTATGTATCAAATACAAATAAACAAGAATTATTAGCGGATAAAATCCCCTAATTGCATGTGTTATCATTTAACCGATTAAATGATGCGGATTAACTCATTTAATCCGATGAAGTATTATAAATAATACGTATTATTCATATCGAGTTGCCTAAGTGCTCAACGTGTACACTTCATACTGTGGGACTCTCTAAGTTTAGGTTTATCCATCACGAATTCTAATTTCGTATCCATAATCCACCCATTCATGGATTATGACGACCAAAGATAATCTCGCTAAACTATATAAGTCAAGGTCACTGCATACGTATAATCCCTCCGTCACTGGCTATTCGTATTATACTTGAGATATAGACCAGAACGTCAAATCTATTCAGTATAATACAGTTGACTTTCAATTTATGATATCTAAATAACACTTGGAACTGATTTCTGAAGTTATACCACGAACATGGATTTACTAGATTGTAAACACATGCTGGATGTCTATGACCTGTACATAGGACTGACGGCCTGTCTTGATACGCACAGGATATCATGAGCATCAGTCCACACCCAACGAATAGACAGAGGTCTGATCATGACTAGATTGTTGACGTGACTGCCATCAAAGTGTGGAGGATAGCTCATATATCCATAGTGGTATCCCAAGACGAAGGACCACTATGCTCGCTCAACTCGAGAAGATTCATATTGACTTTGGTGTACCATATATTAGGAAACCTTCAGTGAGTCGTTCAGTGTCTTATCAAATAAAAACCTACATGTCTATACGAGTCTCTTGAGATTCATAGTTCACTGGGATTAACCATCGGACCAAGTAATGATATACGATATGTATTGGTTTGAGCAGATTTTACTAATCGGCCCGTGTTAGCAAATCTTGGCCAGGAACTTTACTTAAGGATATACAACTAATAGTGCACTTCCCAATGTCAATTACAAACTACGTTATAACTGCGCACTATACAGTAAATCCTAGGGTCTTTGTCTAATATACACGTATCACTGAACCAGATTCAGTTTCGATCTAATCATAATCAGATATCTAATCGTGATTAGATCAAATAAGTGTATAAAAGACAATGGTGCTACCATTAAAATTAGTAATAATATGGAAAATATAATTACTCGTGTTTATGAATCAGACATAAATTTGATCCAAATTGGCACTCGAGCACCAACCCTAACAATATTGACTAGACATTCTAATCAATATCTCTTTCGACAGATGAATCATCCTTTACGAAAGATGAATACTATATACATATAAGACACGTTAACTGTCAAACAGTTATACTAACAATCAACGTTAACTGTCAAAAAATTATACTAACAGTCATACGGATATTCTTACTATGTTCTTTATTAGATCATATATAATTTGTACGCTCCCAATGACCCTACTGACAAAAATATATTCTCTATGCTTCGATAAAACCAGACAATCTAACTGATATCAAAATCAGAGGACATAGATTTTCGAAAAGTTTATCTAAGTCTACAATAGGATCTATAAGCGAGTATATCAAATTGTGATCTTAGCTGAACATAAACTCTAGGGCCATTCTAGAATGAATTTTTCAAACAAAGAAATCATGACGGATCTCTCATTCGAAGAAATCACTCAAGAACGCCACTTTGCATTCTTTAGCTAAAATACATATTTTAATGTTAACATTAACCAATAGATTTTTAATTGTTCAAATAGTGCATCTTGAGACAAGTTTTCTCAAAATCTACAATAGACTTTTGAGCATAACCTTTCTCACTGTCATACTATAAAGGTCAAACCTTTATCGAGCTCACTTTACTTTTGCTGCGCAAACAATTTACTTTTATGAACTATTCATAACGAAAGCCTAATCAAGTTCAAAACTTGATCGTAGTAAGCTATGAACAATCATAGATTTATGGTTCAATGCTAATTTCTGAAATTGATATCAAATATCGCTTCCACTATAAGTTATATGATAATTTTCTTCAATAAGAAAATAGCAGAATCATTAAGTATCTTATACTTTATAAATGATTCTGACATCCTATTATACTTATACTAAGTTGTCTAAAGGTCTTTTCATCTTATTAATTACGTATTTCCATTATAGTTTATAACTCTCACATTCGACTTCACTAAATCAAGTCATTTCTACAATCGTCAACATCCAATGTTAACCACCAAGTAACAAAACAATTTTATTACTCAGAATCATAAAAAATATTCTATCAAATAGAATACAATATTCTATTAAATAAAATAAATTATAAACCTTTCATCCGTACCTCCGAGGCACAAGTACTTTCAATTATATTACCATTATGTTGGTGTTGGTGCTCAGAGCGCCAATTTCCAGTTGTATTTCTGTATGAGTACTACTGTAAAACGTTATTATTATGAATAATATATGCAATTTGTATAATATATTATATCTTTTAATATGGTAAATTCGTAATGACCTTAGAATGACTAGTCATGATGCTGTTGCAAAAGCGTCACAACTGACATTGAGATGTATTAGGACGTTGTCCTTCTCAGACTAATCCTGGTCAAGGTTTACACCAATTGGTCAGTAAAGTAAACCCATTGAGACCGGTACATGTCATATACTGGAATATATGATTCCAATGGTTTCTTAATGAACCATAAGTCTTGGAGACTAGTATAGACGTGTAGGTGTTTATAGCAGATAAACATTGAATGACTCATCAAAGATTTTTAATGGATGGTACACCATCGTCAATAATAATCTTCTCGGGTTGAGTAGCACTTGTGATTCTTCAACTTGAGATACCACCGTGGGCGCATGAGACATCTTCCACACTTAGATGGCAATCACGTCACCGATCTATTTAGATCATACCTCTGCCTGTTTGTTGGGTGTGGATAGATCCTTAGGATGTCCTGTGTGTGTCGAGATAGGATCTGTCAGTTCTGTGTACAGAGCATAGGTAGTCCATATATGATTAGCCATCAGATAAAAACCATGAGCCCATAGTATATTTTTGAAGTCAGTTCTAAATGTTCTTTTTGAGATTGCTAATAGAGACGTCGACGGGATAGTCCCTATAGAGATTTGACGTTTACATCTATTTCTCTGGGATATATCCGGATACCTGTGATGGAAGAATTGTACAAATGTCATGACCTCGACCTGTATGAGTAAGAGAAATTATCTGTGGTCGTCATAATTTATGTGTAGGTAAATTATGGATACGAAATTGGATTTCGTGACGGATATGCCTGAATCTAGAGAGTCTCAATAATGAAATATACTCGTATAGCACTAGGGCAACATTTATAAATAATATTGATTATTTATAATTCGTTTAAAGGTTAAACGCAACATACATGTAAAGGGACCCAATAGTCATTTCCTAATTTTTGTGTATTTGCATTTAATGTTAGATTTTATCAAATACACATTAATTAATAGTCAAATGAGATATTTGACTAATATCATAAATATATATATATATATTTGATATTTAATATAAATATAATACATATATTTAATATATTTGTATTTAAATAATTATTTAATTATTTAATTGTTAAATAATTAAATTAATTAAAAATATAAATATTCTAAGTTATGATATTTATTTTTAATGACTTAGTTTCAATGTTGACTTGCTTGATTTCATTAAAGAGTTGATGATTACAAAGACAAGTTGGCAAGTTGAAATTAAATGAAACAAAAATCAAATATCTAGATATTTCTTTCTATGCCATTTTCGGCCAAGGCCAAAATTGAAGGTATAAATTGTTTGTTTCATTTTTAGGGTTTTATAAGTTCAAAACACATAAAAATAAACAAAAAAGAGTTGAGAGAAAAAGCTTGAAGGTAAAAGGAAGAAAGATTGAAAATCTTGAATTTTGTAAGTCTTTCTCTACTTTTATTATTTGTGTTTATTCGTTTGTGAACTTGGATGAAAGATTGATGAATGTAAGTGAGCTTAAACATGTTCTAAAAACTTACCTTTGATTCTTTGAAAATCAAAGTTTCCATTCTAGAGTTAGTAAGCCACTCCATGGTGACCTAGAATTTTTCTAGAGTTATTTCAAAGCGGTGAGGCTGGTTTGGTGAAGTATTGAATTGATTAAAGTGTTGGATTTTAAAGATTTGGTTAAATTGGTCAATTTGATGAAATTGAAAAATTACGGTTCATAAACTTCTCCAAATTTAGGGTTTTTCATATATATGATGTATTATGGAGTGTATATGATGCAAGTAAAAGTTTAGGTTGATTGGATTTGATCTTAGCATGTTTTGAACTAAAGGGCCAAATTGTTATTAATTGAGTGGCTCATGGCATTAGCTCAAAAATTGGGGATTTGTGTGAAATCTGATTTTGATGCATTAGATATGTTGAAAAAATTTTTATAAATAATTTACAATCACCCAAAATTGTATTTGACATCTTTTGGACTAAAATGATCAATTTACAAAGTTTTGGGGCAATTCGGTAATTACTAAGAAATTTGATCTCTTGTGTAATTTTTTCATAATTTAATAATTGGATAATCAAATAAATAAGTTTATTTGATTGATCCAGGAAAAATTTTGATTTTCCCATATTACGCTGCGTTACTGGATTTCCGACATAAAACCCCTTCAAAATGGTATCAGAGCGAGTCTGATTATGGCCACCCTAATATGATTATGCCTTTTAAATTAAAGGTTTAATTTATTCTTTACTTGGTGCATGCATGTATTTATTAAATTTGATTAAATAAATTAGAAGAATCTTTTGCGGAAAATCCCTAAATAATAAGGCTTTATGTAATTTATGAATTTGATCATTTTACATGGCCCATCTTGTCAATACGGTTTATGAATATTTTTTCGTGACTACATCCGAGACCGTGCCTCTGCAATGAGGGTGTAGTCGATGGAAGGATGTATATCAGATACGAGATAAATTCAAGCGAAAGCGGAATCCTGATCGTGCCAAAGCTGTTAGGGTTACGCAAGTAGCTTGAGATTATCATTGACGAGTTTAACCTTGATACATCTCCTTGTGAACGTGCCGAAGCTGTCACAACAAGAAACGACCAGGACTGGAAACCCATGAGTCACTAGGCTTTTGCGACTTAGATTCTAAATCTAATTTAATTTGTATTCAATACTAGTTCTATATTTAATTCCAAATTAAAGAATTACAATTTATTAATGTGCCTTTGTGACGTAGATTCTAAATCTAATCTTAATGGGTCTCAAAGCCCAATTAACATCCAATGTCAATTTAATTAAAGTCCAATGGGCTCTCAATTAATTTCTTAAGGCATGGGCTTTGGCCAATATGGGTCAAACCCAAATGCCAAGGCCTAATAAAGGAATCACCCTATTTGTCATAAAATTAATTTCGGCCCATTAAGCCCAATTAAATTTTAAAAGGCCCATTTATTATATTTGAACTTAATGGAATTGTTTTAGGCCTAATTGGATCCAATCCAATTGTCCTAAACAAACTTGGCCCAACCAAACCCATTAGGCCCAAATACAACAATTTTAGCCCAATTCCAAATTAAGCCTAATTAATTAAATTCTAACATTCCAAATATCACAATTTATTTAATTGAAGTGTATAGCCATAATTAATTATTCAAATTAACATTTCCAAAATACCAATTTACATAATTAATCCTTCTTTATTATTATCAATATATGTCCAACATTATTGAAACAAAATCAAGTCATTAACATGCTCTAATGATCACGGCAATTCATGAATTTTTTTCATTAATTTTGATTTCAATCCAATTAAACTACAAATCAATTTATCCATTCATTTTAAACACATCCAATGGTCTAAAAATCAAAATCACCATGAGCTACAAGGTTCCTTCAGATTCAGCCAAGCCAACATTTTTGGGGAAAATTAATCCAATAATTTTTTTACAAAATTGATCATGTATAACTCTAAGTTAACATTATCTAAGCATACTCAAATAAATAATTTGAGTAAATCATGCTCAAATCAAAAATACCCAAATTCAAGATTAAGAACCCTAATCAATTTCATGCTTAAATAGGCTAATGATACCATTGTTTGGTCTCTAAGATCAATCCCAAGATATAATAAGCATAAACATTTGTGAATACTCAAAGGAATATAGTGGAAATTATACTCACTTTGATCGGTTCGTTGGATGTGTTGATAACAAAATTTTTTCCCCATTGAAGTTCTCCAAGCTCCTCTTTGAATGGTTGTGTGTTGAGCTCCAAGCTTGGTGAATGAGATTCCAAACTCAACGGATGTTTTCCTATCACCTTTGTATGATTCTTTAAGGGCTAGCTTTGGTAGAAAATTGCAACAAAATTCTTCCCTTTGTTCTTGGTAGTTCACGACAAAGTGAGGGGAGAGGAGAGAGTTTTTGGTTTTTTATATTTTTGATTTCTACAATCAATTACCACTAATGAAAAATCAAAACCAAGTTTTGGTATATCCTTTACCAAAAGGCTAAGCAAAGTTTTGGAGGGAAAAATGAATTTAAGGCCTCCAACTACTCCCATTAATCAATTTTGACACTTGATGGACAAGTGATGTAAGTTGGTGGGACCCATTTTAATTTAAAATTCAAGTGGCTTGCTCAACACACTTCGGGCTCGGGTTCGCTTAATCTGATTAAATGAATTTTTGATCGCGACGTAGTTAAATCCAACTTAATTAAATAATAATGCCTTGCAAAATTATTACGAGTGTTGCTCGTGAATTAATTCTAAATTAATTCATTCGCCCGAATTAAAATCCAATTTTAATTTCGTTATGAGATCTAATTTCATTTAATATATCGAATATATTATTTTAATCGATTAATTCCAAATTAATCGTTCTCCCTCTTCTAGTTAAATTTTATCCCAGATAAATTCTCGGCGTAATTAATTCTAGATTAATTTTCTCTCTTCTAATTAATCCTAGATTAATTATGTTTGAGTCATACGTCATCGGTGAATCTTCGGGAAGCGACCCATGAGATCCCTGGATATGTTGGCAGTAAATCCGATCGTCAGACTATCCAAACACGTGCATACCTGGTACCACGTTCTTACCATTTACGAGACATGGTTGGCTTCTAGCAAAGCACCGTGCCTACCCAATTCTCTAGAAATATTCTTTAAGGAATATATAATCATTGTCAGGCGTAGTATATGTAGTATTGCATATTACGATCTAGTATCAGATGTCACATGCAAGGCTTGGGGCTGGAATAGTATCTGCCTCGTAAGAAGCATATATCGGATCACAAACAACTAGTCTCTTTAATCAGATAATCATGACCTTGTCATATTATCCCGATGGTTGCAACACAATAGAGTTCCAGTTCTGTATCCCTGCGTGATCATCATCTCCATATGACTGAAGTGATACTTCCATCTTGACATCACACCCAATACACTAAGATTATCAATAAACCTAGAAGTGGCGTACACAGAACTTATTAAAGTCCCGGACGACCAAAACCAAAGCGTATTTATTATCGCAAGTACTAGCGATGTAAGTCTCAGGTTAAGACCAAATACATCTACCCTGATGCGAATTCCCATAGACACATAGTCATACTACCAATGGGATTCTGCGGGATCTATCTAGAGCGAAGTTGTTTCTGTACCATCGGTAAACATAGCCTCCTATCACACTTGCATAAATATCCAATACTTAAATATATGAGAACTATGTTGTTACGGTTCCATAACACGCACAAGTGCAATACTAGTCTATTCTGCATTATCGATGTCCAGTCTCGATAATACTACGACTAGGGATATTTAATGATTAAACCTTTATGGATTGATACTGTCTCATATCTTATTAATCCGGAACTAATCATAAGGACTTCTATCATTTATATATCCAAGTAAATAAATTACAAAATGATAAAAGGGCAATTTTCTTTGTAACATAGTTAATTTGTACAAAAACCACAATGTATTTTACAAATAGTGATGATATGGGTCATAATTGTCCAACACTGGATGCGAACAAACTCAAAGGCATTGAGAACTTCACTGATTGGGACTTGGATTTGACCATCGTCCTTGATTCTGAGAAGTTGGGATATGTTCTTGAGGGTCCACTCCCCCTTGTTGTGGGTGCGGATGCTACACCGGAGGAACAACAAGTTTTTGAAGCTTGGAAGGATGATGATTTAAAAGTTAAATCATACATCCTAAGTTCACTGTCTCCAGGACTCAAGAAACAATACTATGGCATGTCAGATGCGTATAGTATGATGTCGCGATTACGAGAATCGTTTGAGAACCAAGAACAATTCATTGTTCATAAGGTCGTAATGGAATTATTCCATGCGTGATTTGATAAGGGGCAAGCTGTGAGCTCGCATGTTCTTCATATGATCGATTTGATCGATCAACTGAGGAAACATAATCTCCCTCTGAATGACATTCTCGGTAGGAGTGTCATTTTTGGTTCGCTCTCAGCTTCATATCGCCAATTCGTGATGTACTTCAACATGAATGGGATTATCTATACCTACCATGAGCTGCATAGGATACTACTCACGGTGGAAGAGGACCTTAAGAAGGGAGTACCTACTCGCCCTCCGAGACCTACTTCATTTTTCGCTTCTTCCCAAACTTGGTCAAAGGGAGAGAAGAAAAAAGGGAAGAAGAAGAAGAAGAGTTTCGGTCTTCAACCATAGGTAAAAATAGCAAAGCCCAAGAGGGGCACCGAAGACAAATGCCATCACTGCAGTAAAGTCAGGCACTGGAAAAGGAACTGTCTTGACTACATTTCCCAGCTGAGGAGGGAGATAGCATCTATATCAGGTATATTTATTTTTCCAGATATTGATATATCTTTGGCTTGTAAAGCCTTTACATCCAGATGGATTTTAGATTCTGCTTGTCCTGCTCACATTTGCGATTCGTTGCATGTGCTAAGGGAAAATAAGAAACTAAAGCCTGGAGAGATGCAGTTGCGATTTGGGAGTGGAGACTCTCTGGATGCAGTTCGGTGTGAGTATGCGAGATCTCTTTGTCGAATGGGACACTTTTATTATATGACTGTTATTTTGTACCTTGATGTGTATCTAATATTATATCTCTTTCTGTATTGGATACAGAAGGTTATCGTATTAATATTAAGAATTGTTCTTTATATTTATATGATAAACATAATATTCAGATCCTTTATTGTCCAAACCAGCATGGTCATTACACATTGCAAACTTTCAAAGATATTTTAAATACTGGAGTTAATAAACGTAGTTTACCTGTTATAAATAATACTGTACTTCGGTATATGTGGCTAGGTCATATAGGCGTTAAACGCCTTACCCAATTGGTTAGGAATGGTTTGATACCAGATCTCACCATTGAATCCTATCTAACTTGTGAATCGTGTATTCAGGGTAAGATGACCAAAGCCTCATTTTCTGTTGTTGGACACCGCGCCACTAACTTACTAGAACTCGTACATTCTGATGTATGTTATCCACTACGTTACCTTTACCAATGATCTATCAAGGTACGTTTATGTCTATCTGATGCGACAAAAAATGGAAACCTTTGAAAAGCTCAAAGAGTTCAGAAATGGAGTAGAAAAACAAACTGGTCAATATATTAAATGCTTTTGATCTGATCGAGGCGGAGAATATATCAGTGGTGAGTTTATTGATTATCTGAAGAATAATGGGATTCTCGCTCAATATACTCCTCCAGATACTCCACAACACAATGGAGTGTCTAAGATGAGAAATCAGACTTTATTGGATATAGTCCGATCAATGTTGAGTTTCACATATCTGTCCTATTATTTATGGGGCTACTCTCTTTTAACAATTGCATATCTTTTGAATAAGATTTCTTCAAAAGTTGGTCCTACGACTCCGTATAAGATATAGACTGATAGGAGACCAAATCTTAGTTATATTAAGGTTTGGGGTTGTCCAGCCTATGTCAGGGTGTCTCAACAAGATAAGCTTTCACCTCGAGGGCAAAAGTTTAGGTTTGTTAGATATCTTTCTGAAACGAGGGGATATCTGTTCTATGATACCGAGCATCGAAATGTATTCGTAGCTCGCTTTACAAAATTTCTAGAAGTAGAATTCTTGTCAGAAGGTGATAATCATAGACATGTTGAACTTGAAGAAGTCTAACCTGAAAACAACGAACCAACGGAGGAACCTAAAGTTCAAGTAGATGAATGACCTTCAACACATAAAATCTGTAGGTCACAAAGGGTATCTAGACCTCATAAAAGCTTGTATTTGATACAAGAAAAGATTCTAGATGTTCTCTTAGTTGAAGAGAATGATCCTTTCACTTATAGATAATCGATGTTGGACATCGACTCCATGAAATGGCAAAGTGCCATGAAATGCGAATTAGAGTCAATGCATGAGAATTAAGTTTGGGACTTGGTTCCGCTTCCCAAAGGAATTGTTCCTATCAGTTGTAAATGGGTTTACAAAAGGAAGCTCAGGCCGGACGGTAAGGTTGAAACTTACAAGGCCCGACTGGTAGAAAAATATTACACACAGCGACCTGGCGTCGACTACGATGAAATTTTTTCACCAGTTGCAACGCTTAAGTTTATTAGGATTTTACTTTCTATAGCTGCGTATCATGACTACGAGATTTGGCAAATGGATGTCAAAACGGTTTTTCTAAATGAATTTCTTGATGAAGAAATCTATATGGAACAGCCGGAAAGTTTTGCATCTAGCGAAAACTCAGATATGGTGTGTATGCTTAAGAAGTCCATTTATGGACTTAAACAAGCTTCACGAAGTTTGAATCTTCGATTCGATGAGATTATTAGATCGTCTGGTTTTCTAAAGAATTCGAAAGAATCCTGTGTGTATCAGAGGGCTAGTGGGAGCATGGTAGTATTTTTAGTCCTCTATGTTGACGACATCCTAATAATTGGGAATGATATAGGAATGTTACAAAGCGTCAAAGCATATCTCTGTAAGAATTTCTCCATTAAGGACCTGGGAGAAGCTTCCTATGTTTTAGGGATAAAAATCTATAGAGATAGACAAAGGAAGTTGATTGGGTTATCCCAATCAACATACATAGATAAGATCTTGGAACGGTATAATTTTGGAAACTATAAGACAACAAACATACCATTCAAACATGGAATTCATCTTTCAAAAAAATGAGTCCACAAACAAAAGATGAGAAGGTTAGAATGTCTAACCATCCTTATGCTTCGTGTTTGGGTAGCATAATGTATGCCATGTTATGTACTAGGCCTGATATCAGTTTCGCTGTTAGGGTAACTAGTAGAAATCAGTCCAATCCAGGAAATGACCATTGGATGGGCATTAAACATATCTTGAAGTATCTTAAAGGTATTAAGGATAAGTTGATAATTTATGGATGAAGTGAACTGTAAGTTAACGGGCATACGGATTCCGACTTCCAGTCGGATCCCGATGATAGAAAGTCTACATCTGGATTCTTTTTTACCCTTAACGGAGGTGCAGTTTGTTGGAAGAGTTCCAAACAGGGATCCACAGTAGATTCCACCACAAAGGCGGAATACATTGCAGCTTCTGAAGCTGCAAAGGGAGCTGTTTAGATTAGGAACTTTATCACAGAATTAGGAGTTGTTCTAAGTATCGAGAATGCGATTCTGTTATACTGTGATAATACTGGAGCCATTGTACAAGTACTACATCATTCGAGATATTATGTCGCAAGGGGATATTGTCGTATAAAAGGTATCGAGTGAAGATAATGTAGCAGACCCGTTGACGAAAGCCATACCTCCGAAGTTGTTTGATAAACACTTGGAGTCGATGGGTAATAGATACAATCGATATTGGAACTAGAGCAAGTGGGAGTTTTTATTGGGGTTGGTGCTCAAAACGCCAATTCCCAATTGTATTTCTTTATGAATACTATTGTACAATGTTTTATTATGAATAATATAAGTAGTTTCTGTAATATAATATATCTTTTTATATGGTAAAGACGTAATAGGCCTAATGATGATTAGTCGTGAAACTATTGCAAAAGCATCGCAGCTGACATTGAGTTGTATCATGACATTGTCATTCTTAGAAAGTTCCAGGCAAAGGTTTACACTACTTGGTCAGTAAAGTAAATTCGTTGAGACCGGTATATATCGTATACTGGAATATATGATTCCAATGATTTCTCAATGAACCATAAGTCTTGGAGACTAGTATAGACATGCAGGTATTTATAGCGGATAAACATTGAACGACTCACCGAAGATTCTTAATGGATGGTACACTAACGTCAATAAGAATCTTCTTAGGTTGAGTAGAATTTGTTATTCTTAGACTTGAGATACCACTATGGGCACATGAGACATCTTCCACACTTTGATGGCAGTCACATCACCGATCTATTTAGATCATACCTCTGCCTATTCGTTGGGTGTGGATAGATCCTCTGGGTGTTCTGTGTGAGTCGAGATAGGATCCGTCAGTTATGTGTACATAGCATAGGTAGTCCATATATGATTAGCAATCAAATAAAAACCATGGGCCCATGGTACATTTTAGATGTCAGTTCTAAATGTTCTTTTTGAGATTGCTAATAGAGACGTCGACGAGATAGTCCCTATAGAGATTTGACGTTTACATCTATATCTCGGGGATATATCTTGATACCTATGACGGATGAATTATACACATGCCATGACCTCGACCTGTATAATTCAACGAGATTATCTGTGGTCGTCATAATTTACGGGTAGGTAAATTATGGACACAAAATTGGATTTCGTGACGGATATGTCTGAATCTAGAGAGCCTCACTAATGAAATATACTCGTAGAGCACTGGGGCAACATTTATAAATAATATTGATTATTTATAATTCGTTTAAAGGTTAAACGCAAAATACATGTGAAGGGACCCAATAGTCATTTCCTAATTTTTGTGTTTTTGCATTTAATGTTAGATTTTATCAAATACACATTAATTAATTGTCAAATTGAGATATTTGACTAATATGATATATATATATATATATATATATATATATATATATATGTATTTGATATTTAATGTAAATATAATACATATATTTAATATATTTGTATTTAAATAATTGTTTAATTATTTAATTGTTAAATATTAAATTAATAAAAAATATAATATTCTAAGTTATGATATTTATTTTTAATGACTTAGTTGCAATTGTTGACTTGCTTTATTTCATTAAATAGTTGATGATTACAAAGACAAGTTGGCAAGTTGAAATTAAATTAAACAAAAAAAAAATATCTAGATATTTCTATCTATGTCATTTTCGGCCAAGGCCAAAATTGAAGGTATAAATTGTTTGTTTCATTTTTAGGGTTTCATAAGTTCAAAAGACATAAAAATAAACACAAAAGAGTTGAGAGAAAAAGCTTGAAGGTAAAAGGAAGAAAGCTTGAAAATCTTGAATTTTGTAAGTCTTTCTTTAATGCTTTCAACATGAAATTAGTTTCTAACATGCTTGGCATCATTTTGTGTTGCTTGGATGTTCTCTCTTCTTTTAAGGTTTGTGTTTATTCGTTTTAGAACTTGGATGAAAGATTGATGTATGTAAGTGAGCTTAAACTTGTTTTAAAAGTTGCCATTCTAGAGTTAGTAAGCCACTACATGGTGACCTAGAATTTTTCTAGAGCTATTTCAAAGTGGTGAGGCTTGTTTGGTGAAGTATTGAATGGATTAAAGTGTTGGATTTTAAAGATTTGGTTAAATTGGTGAATTTGATAAAATTGAAAAATTAAGGTTCATAACATTCTCCAAAATTTAGGGCTTTTCATATATGTGATGTATTATAGAGTTTATATGATGCATGTAAAATTTTAGTTGATTGGATTTGATCTTGGCATGTTTTGAACTAAATGGGATCAAATTACAATTAATTGAAAATTTTGGGTGGCTCACGTCATTAGCTCAAAAATTTGGGATTTGTGTGAAATATGATTTTGATGCATTAGATGTGTTGAAATTTTTTTAGAAATGATTAAGAATCATCCAAAATTATATTTGACAACTTTTGGACTAAAATGATCAATTTACAAAGTTTTGGGGTAATTCGGTAATTACCAAGAAATTTGATCTCTTGTGTAATTTTTTTAGAATTTAATAATTGGATAATTAAATATATAAGTTTATTTGATTGATCCAAGAAAAATTTTGAAATCAAAAAATTTTGATTTTCCCCTATTCCACTGCGTTACCGGATTTCCGCCATAAAACCTCTTCACATTATACAAAAGAAAGTTTCAAATCTCAAACTTTTCAAGATTCGAATTTTCTACTATACATATCATATATGTAACTGTAGAAACGAATGGAACCTTAATTAAAGAGATGAATTAGTGTCACTGGAGCATAACCCCAAGAGTATTGAAAACTAATTCGAAAACACTCATTATCAATGAATCTAATCATATAAGATTCGATTACTCTCACTGACAAATTCAATGGAATCGTGGAAGTTTAATATTGAGCAAGAATCATATTCATTAAATAACTTTAGAACTAATTGCCATAAATCTGTGCATTTGATCATATCAAACATCTTCAAACAATTCAAAGACGAGCAATGAATTTCTAAAGATACAGTTTTCAGTACTATTGATAGAATATCTTTAAATTATTCAAAATATTCTATCCGAGTTTCATTAGAAACATTTGACAGTTCTTGAACCATTCAAGACGTTCAACATGTTCTCTATTAGAAACACGTAACCAAGTCATGACAAATCATTAACTAAGTTATGGAGTAAAGAAAACTATCTAAGGTAATTTCCAATTCATTAAACTACATACATCCAATGTATCAGTTTAATAAATTCATGGTCCAATGACAATCATTGGTTAAATAAGATTTAATCACTTCCTGAATATAATAATCATTAAATGGATAAGGATATTTGGTATGATCTCATATCAGACAATCCTTTACCATAAGGATTGAGCATCTAATGCTTTTATGATGAAATCTCATAAACCACAGTTCTAAGTTATTTAGTTTACCGAATATTTTCTTAATGTTCATATTTCATCAATGACATTTCTAGTCATATTAAAATATGTAACAATTGTTTATACAGAACATGTAACTATCCAATAGTCACAAGTTCTGATATCAAATATAAAAATAGTTATTAAACATTATTTTAAATAACTAGATGGGAGATCTGGTATCCAATACCTACAGTTGTCGTATTGTGAGAATCGATATTCTCTATAAACAACTATACGCATCTCCTTTCTTAAGCTTTATAATTTTCTTTCAATTATTCACAACAATTACAAATAATTAATTAACAACTGTGTCAGACACGTGACTTCTAAAAATCACTAAAAGCCAAGAAATGTCTTTATAAGATAAACAAACACTAAAGGGGTTTTCTTAATTCCAGTCAAGAATCTCGAGACATGAACTATTCAAGTCAATTCTTACTACATAAGAAACAATTCTCTCAAGACTATTATATCCTAACAGATATCTAAGTCTACTGTCATTCTAGAACCTATTTTAGAAATACGCAAACATAAGTAAAGTCAGAAAGCCTATTCAAGTAATAAGCATAAAGTGGATTAGAAGTATAAATCTATAAACAATATAGAATGAAAGGAAAACAAAGAAGAATTTTCCAAAATATTAGACACTACTTAAGTTATGGATTTTTAACCCAGTAGTGTCTTCTAGACCCGGTCGGCGGTTCGGTTCGGTTCTGAACCAGAACCAAACCATCCAGTTCCAAACCGGAATCAAACCGTATGGTTCTGGTTGCACACAGAAACGGAATCGAATCGTTCGATTCCGGTTCCGATTCCGATTCCATTCGAATTTTTTTTTTTTTTGCATTATTGAAAATAAAAAATTGAGATTGACAAATCAATATAATTTAAAAATATGAATTTGAATTTATATAATACACTAACATTACATAATTACATTAAATTATAAATAAAATTTTTATCTAAAAAAAATTATTATATAAATTCAAACCGGTTCGGCTAGGGTAGGAACCCTAACCGAACCAGTTAGGTTCCAGTTCGGTTCACCGAAATCGGAACCATCCAGTTCCAACGGGTTCGGTTCCGATTCCGAATCGAAACCTTGGTCGGGTCTAGTGTTTCCCACTACTTTACGTAATACCGTGATCCCCAACGGATAATGAGAATTCAATAATTAAATCGAATCCTAGTAGGATCCCATTAATATATTTCGACTCATAGCTTTGGCACGATCTCGCCTACGGATATTCATTAGGTAGACGACTCTTTATCAATCACTCATTAGTGACTCCTGTTTTTGGTCCTGACCATTTCTCGTTATGACAGTTTTGTGACCGACGTAATCACACGCGTATAACGCAAGCTCACGTATCGTTCAAGTAGTATAAAAATATCGATACCACGAGGACTTAATTCCTATTGTTGTTACTAATTATTGGATCTATTTATTTACAAGTACCTAATTGTAGGGAGAAGGAAATTGATTGCTTTTGATTGGTTGGTTGAATGTGGATTTGCTTAAATAAACTAAAATAAAGACTCAAAGAAAACGACACAAAATAAAATACTAAAGAAAATAAAAGAATAGACTCAAAGATCTAGGGTCGTGACTCCACACAATATTATTAAAAAGATGAATTGACTCTCTTATTTATGTGCAATAAATTAATTTGCTAACCTGGAACACGATGATATGCAAAAGCCTCTTCCGATGGTCAGACGCAAATACCCAGTATAACCCAATTGAACCATATTCCTATGTCAACCACATTACATGGATTCATTAAGACCAAGTTCCAATTATGGCTACCCACACCCAACATGTATATTCCTATCATGTAAGCAAATCTATTAAAGGGTTATCTATCCTCAAGGAAGATCATGAGTTATTGAATCAAAGGCTGAAACCTAAAATCCCCATGTCTAAGTCATTTTAAGTTTACCCCATCAATGTTATTGGTGATCAGACAACAAGAAGCATTAAGCTTAAGACTCAATAAACAAACTAAAGAATTACCCATAAAAAGAAAATCAATTATTAAGTGTGAATATTGTGTTTCATCACTTCCCTAGAATAAAAATAAAACATTGGGGGTTGGGGGATCCACCTTTACTATTCCTAATTTAGAAATCTCCCTTATTATAATACATAAATTATCCGTGATATTACCAACTGACCATATAGGTGGTATCCTCATTAAGTCAGATTTTAATTAAGTCCAACCAGCCATAAAGGCGGTAACATTATTTGTCCATAAACCAGCCATATAGGCGGTAATTATCTGTCACCTAAAGACCGGCCATATAGGCGGTGTTACTTTATGTCAAATAAATAAAACCAGCCATTAAGGCGGTAATTCTTTTAATTTGTATTATAATTTTCATATTATAATTAAGGGAGATTAATCTAAATTAAAATAATAAAAGTTTCACCCTTCCCCCCAGCGGAAATCTAACTACTAAACATAAAAGAAAAGAGAAGAAGAAGAAGAACTACTACTATTACTGAAAATAAAAATGCATAAATTAAATACTTAAAATAAATACAAACAAGATGCAATCCTTAAATTCCTTAAAAAAACCTAAGGAAAGCATGAGAATTACAAATGAAATGGCTTGGTATTTATAGAAAAACCTAAAGGCTTCCACCAATTTCTCCACTAATTGCTCCACCAAACACTCTACCAAACATGCCACAAAACACTCCACCAAACATGGCACCAAACAAGGCACCAAAAATGGCACAAAACACTCTTGCATGTTTGATGGAAGTTTGACATTTTTATTTTTATTTTTATTTATTTTATTTTATATTTTGAAAATGACTATAGTAATTACTCAAAATATACTGGATTGTTCATCAATTTTGACCTTCCAAATTTAGAATGCGAAATATTTAAATCTTCAAAGTTTTAGATCTTTGAGTCTTGTTTAATCTGAAACTTGAATTAGCTCAATCGGATATCGGACGAAAAAGTTATGGCCAAAATACAAAACATGCGCAAAACTGGAATTTAGGACTACACTTCGTGACGCATATAATTAAATTTCGTTTCTGACCATTTTTCCTCTGGATTTCATCGTTTTAGCCCCGAGTTGATTCCATTAAGTCCAAATATTATTTTTATCTGTAAAATAAACAAAAACACATCAAAACGTTCATAAAACTCGAGAAACTTACAAAATATTAGGTTAAATGAGTGGGAAATAATGATATAAATACCACTCATCACACCCCCAAACCTAACATTTTGCTGTTGGACAAAATGACCCATAGCGTCACTATTTGCACAGATCATTGTGTTGTTGTAGCAAATTAACTATGTGACAAGGAAATTGCACTCTCATCATTTGTGATTAGATCACCATAGATATATAAATGAAGAGAGGTCCCTATGATTAGTTCCTGGATTGAGATGATATGAGACAGTATCAGTCCACGAAGGATTAATCATTAAATATCCCTAGCCGTAGTATTATCGAGACTGGACATCGATAATGCGGAATAGGCTAGTATTGCACTTGTGTGCGTTGTGAGGGCACAACGGCATAGTTCTCATATATATAAGTATTGGATACTTATGCAAGTGCGATAGGAGGTCGTGTTTCACCGACGGTACGGGAAACAGCTTCGCTCTGGATAGACCCCTCGGAATCCCATTGGTATTATGACTATGTGTCTATGGGAGGCCGAAATCAAGGTAGGTGTGTATAGTCTTAACCTGAGACTTACATCGCTAATACTTACGATAATCGATAGACTTTGGTCTTGGTGGTAAGGGGCTTTAACCGGTTCTGAGTACACCACTTCTGGGTTTATCAGAGAGTCGTAGTGTATTGGGTGTGATGTCAAGACGGAAGTATCACTCCAGTCATAATGGAGATGATGTCACGCAGGATACGGTATTAGTACTCTTGAGTGTTGCGCAACCAATCGAGATATTATGACCAGGTCATGAATATTCGATTATAGAGACTAGTTACCAGACATCCGATATGTGCTTCGGACGGGGGAGACACTTATCCACCCCCAGCCCTAGCACGTGATTATCCGATACTGGACCGATATACACAATACATTGGTATACTACGCTTGATATAGATCTATATATTCTTATAAGAATATTTCTGGAGAATTGGGAAGGCATGACGCTTTGCTAGAAGCCAACTTTGTCTTGTAAATCGGTAAGAATGTGGTACTAGGTACACATGTATTCGGATATCCCGATAACCGTATTTACTGCCAACATATCCGGAGATCTCATGGGTCGCTTCCCAAAGATTCACCGATGACGTATGACTCGCACTCTAAATTAATCTGGGATTAATTTGATGAGAGAGAAAATTAATCTGGGATTAATTACGGAGATATTTTATCTAGGATAAAATATTATTTAGAGAGAGAATGATTAATTCAGAATTAATCAATAAAATAATATATTTGATATATTATCGGAAATTAGATTTCGACGTAAAGTTAAAATTAGATTTTAACTTCGGGCAAGCGAATTAATTCGGAAGTAATTTTCGAACGACTTTATAATTTTGCGAGGCATTATTATTTACGTCGCAACGGAAAATTCGTTAATTCGGAATTAACGGAACCGAACCCGAGCTTCGTCGCGTTGCCGCAATTGCCGATTTATATTTGGAATATTTTAAGTGGTGGGACCACTCCAACATTATTATATATTATAGATTTGGTGGATGATACCACTAATGTTAAAATATAATATAGATTTGGTGGATGATACCACTAATGTTAAAATATTCCATAGATTTTAGTGGATATTTAAACAATTGGTATATATTTGATTTGTTTTTTGAAAACAATATTACTGAGCTACTATTTCCTTCAACAGGATATGTAATAACAGTGCAAAACTTATTTAGAATAAGGTTCCATATAAATCTGTTTGACAGATATCATATAGGATATGAACAGAAAAGAAACAAGGTTTCTCATTCCTAATAATTTGGGTATGCTAGGCATAACGTTTGGATGATACCAAACTATGAACCCAAATTGGATATGTGCCAATATAGGTTATCCTAAGGGAAACCATAAGTATTATACTTATGAACCCCACATGAGAACAATGTGATTGTTGCTCACCTTGCGGTTTTCCTGAGAGGAATACCGATATGCAGTGGTCAGTGGGAGGATAGTGATACTCGATGAAAATCAGAGTAATACTGTTCAAGGCACGAAGTCCTTAATGGAACACAAACAGTTCATCTATGATGAATCTGTACCATTAATCTTCAAATACACAAGAACTTTGTAGATCGGATAGAGTCTGGAAACAACCTAGGGTATGGGTTTCTGATCTAACCTCATAAAGATGTAAATCTTATGAAGGTATACCAACCGACTACATTTCAAAGAAGTGATACGAGGTATCGACTCCTTATTATGGCAAAGTGCCATGAGTCCGAAATGGATTCCATGTATAACAACTATTTTGGATACTAGTTGTTGTACCACAAGGCATTGTGCCTATTGGTACTACAAACGTCTTCAAGGAAGACATACATGGCTGGCAACAAACCAACGTACAAAGCTAGGCTTATGACGGAAAGGTATCGTTATCAACATTGTGTTAATAACGGTTCAACCTTTTACCTGTTGCCACGGTAAATCCATTTTGAAGATGCTTGTTGATAACTGTGTATTTCATTTATGAAATATGTCAGTTACAAACCAAAATCGCTTTCCTGAAAAGGAAACCTTTTGGAGGATGTTTACAACATCCTGACGATTTTGTATAACCGACAAACAAGGTTTGCGAATTATTCGATCCATGTTTGGATTGAAGCAAGCATGAAGTTCTTGGAACTGACGTTTTGAAATAATCTTAATGGTTTATGATTTAACTCAAAACGAAATAATTCTTGTGTGTATATGAAGGTTAGTGGGAGTGCACTACATTCAAATTCCCATAAAATAACTGGTGAAAGCTTGACTTTCATAGATATTCTTTCATATAAATTCTCCGTAGAATTCTAGGGAGTAACAACATTTATTCTAGGAATAAAGATCTACTGGGATAGATTTGGAGTTGTTAACACTCTCTGGGAAATTGTACATTTAAAATGTACTTGATTTGTTGTCTCATACGCTTCGAGCATATGGAGTCACAATCGTATCAATCCAAGTGATAGTCATTGGATTGAATGTGAGAACATCTCTTAGTGTCTTAGAGAACTAAAGATGCTGTCTTAAACTATGGAGAAGGAGAACTTGAAGTGACTGGGATCACTGCTGCAAGTTTCCAAACCGGTAAATATCGTGGTACTATATAGTTTGAAAAACGGGACAGTAAGCTAGAAATCTTCCTAACAAGATAACTGTTACCGAATAAACAACAAATGCAGATCATTGCTGTTGCTGAGACAGCAATAGAAGCCATTGGGTCGATAATAAATCTAACGATAATAAATATAATTAGATTAGATATAGTTCTGTTAGCAGGTGAGCTAGGCGTCATCACAGGCTAAAGATTTAAAGGTCTCATCGACGATCCAGATAAATACTTCTATATTCATCTGATTCGTTCGGATCATACATCGTGGCGATGTGATGATCGTATAAATCGCGTCAGACTATAATCACGTAAATCCGCTGACGAAAAACTTTCCTCAGCAATTTGAGCGAACCGTACATAGTTCGGGTGTGGGACACTTGAGTGACTGGATATGTGCCAAGTGGGAGATTGTCGGACAAAATGACCCATAGCGTCACTATTTACACAGATTATTGTGTTGTTGTAGCAAATTAACTATGTGACAAGGAAATTGCACTCTCATCATTTGTGATTAGATCACCATAGATATATAAATGAAGAGAGGTCCATATGATTAGTTCCTGGATTGAGATGATATGAGACAGTATCAGTCCACGAAGGATTAATCATTAAATATCCCTAGCCGTAGTATTATCGAGACTGGACATCGATAATGCGGAATAGGCTAGTATTGCACTTGTGTGCGTTGTGAGGGCACAACGACATAGTTCTCATATATATAAGTATTGGATACTTATGCAAGTGCGATAGGAGGTCGTGTTTCACCGACGGTACGAGAAACAGCTTCGCTCTGGATAGACCCCTCGGAATCCCATTGGTATTATGACTATGTGTCTATGGGAGGCCGAAATCAAGGTAGGTGTGTATAGTCTTAACCTGAGACTTACATCGCTAATACTTACGATAATCGATAGACTTTGGTCTTGGTGGTAATGGGCTTTAACCGGTTCTGAGTACACCACTTCTGGGTTTATCAGAGAGTCGTAGTGTATTGGGTGTGATGTCAAGACGGAAGTATCACTCCAGTCATAATGGAGATGATGTCACGCAGGATACGGTATTAGTACTCTTGAGTGTTGCGCAACCAATCGAGATATTATGACCAGGTCATGAATATTCGATTATAGAGACTAGTTACCAGACATCCGATATGTGCTTCGGACGGGGGAGACACTTATCCACCCCCAGCCCTAGCACGTGATTATCCGATACTGGACCGATATACACAATACATTGGTATACTACGCTTGATATAGATCTATATATTCTTATAAGAATATTTCTGGAGAATTGGGAAGGCATGACGCTTTGCTAGAAGCCAACTTTGTCTTGTAAATCGGTAAGAATGTGGTACTAGGTACACACGTATTCGGATATCCCGATAACCGTATTTACTGCCAACATATCCGGAGATCTCATGGGTCGCTTCCCAAAGATTCACCGATGACGTATGACTCGCACTCTAAATTAATCTGGGATTAATTTGATGAGAGAGAAAATTAATCTGGGATTAATTACGGAGATATTTTATCTAGGATAAAATATTATTTAGAGAGAGAATGATTAATTCAGAATTAATCAATAAAATAATATATTTGATATATTAGCGGAAATTAGATTTCGACGTAAAGTTAAAATTATATTTTAACTTCGTGCAAGCGAATTAATTCGGAATTAATTTGCGAACGACTTTATAATTTTGCGAGGCATTATTATTTACGTCGCAACGGAAAATTCGTTAATTCGGAATTAACGGAACCGAACCCGAGCTTCGTCACGTTGCCGCAATTGCCGATTTATATTTGGAATATTTTAAGTGGTGGGACCACTCCAACATTATTATATATTATAGATTTGGTGGATGATACCACTAATGTTAAAATATAATATAGATTTGGTGGATGATACCACTAATGTTAAAATATTCCATAGATTTTAGTGGACATTTAAACAATTGGTATATATTTGATTTGTTTTTTGAAAACAATATTATATATATACACCTTTTATTTGTTTAAAACCCACTCACTCTTTTTGCTCACGTGAATGAGCAATATATTGGCTCTCTCTTGGCCATTTGCAAAAAGTGGTATTCCATTATTTCTTTGTTTAAGTCACGCCCAAAGTGGATAGATTTTCTTAATATTTTTGGCAACCCACTGCCGAATGTAATGTGAATAATGGAAGCCATTTGTTTGTGTGTTGATTAATAATAATTAAACACAAAATAAACTAAGCACTCTCTCTCTCATTTCACGCCCTTGGAGGGCAAAATTCTTGATTGACTTTGGCAGTGAACTGCCGTGAACCATGAAGGAAAAAGGGAAGCTTGGAGTTGCGATTTTGTGGCAAAATCGGAAGTGCTAGCACACTACGAAGTCATGCTAAGGTGATAGGGAAGTTTACCCATGAGCCGGGAACCGTTTGACGCAAGTTCGAAGCTCAAATTCATCGAACAAAATCTGAAATATAGGAAGTCCCCACTGTTATGCAGTGACCGAATCTGTGACAGTGAGCACAAGGAAGAAAATGATTTTGTTCGTCGTTTTCGTCGCACAACCGATCGATGTGAGTATTCCGCTATCTCCGTTGATTGTGTTCACACATTGTTTTCATGTCTTGTTTGATCTTGGGACCTTAGAATAAAACCAACATTTGCTAGTCCTTGAGCAAAACATAAAATAAAATAACATAAAAATAAAATTAATTAAGCCACTTTCGTAGGGATTACAGTTACATTTAGCGTATGCAACAAGCCTTTAAACCCCTAGGTGTCCCTAGTGGACGAGTTGTAGTCTCGTGAGGGTTTAGAGCGATGATACCCACAAACGTCTTAAAAAAGTAAAAAGATAGTAAAACTAATGCACACAAAAGCAAAAAGACAAGAGAAAAGAGAATAAAGAAGCTAGTGACTAATCAAGTGATACTTGTACTCCAAGTTAGTAGTTGTTTTCTTTGTTTTTAAACTACCGAATAAGTAAATTCCCCGATTATATTTACCATTCTCCATATACACAACCAACAAAATATTAATCAACTCATTTTTTCCCACAACAGTCACAAGTGAAGTTGATAAGAGAGTAATATTTTTGTCCTAAAGTTCTATCAGATTTCACACCTTTTTGTAGCAATGGAATAATTTTTTTTTTTCGGATTTTTCCTTTCTTTTTCTGATTTTAAATTTTATTTATGTACAATATCTTCCGTTTATGTAGCGAGCTTTGGGCCGGTGGCTCCCAAACCAGTTGGCGTTAGGGCACCAGGTGTTAAGACACCCCTACAGACTTAATTACTCAGACTTTAGATATATATTTTTTTGCAACATCTTCGATCCATGTAGCTAGCTTTGGGCCAGTGACTCCCAAACCAGTTGGCTTTGGGGCACTAGGTGTTAAAACACCCCTACGGACTTAATAACTCGGATCTCAAATGTTTTTTTTCTCATTTTTTCTATTTTTTTCTTTTTTTTCTTTTTTTCTTTTTTATTTATTCCATTGCCATTTATAGATGCTTCCTCCATTTAAACTGGAGCACTGGATAATACAAACTTTTCAATTACAACTCATGTTCGTATGTTACTATGCATATTAATAATACCTGCCAACTGAGCATATGAAGATTCATTTTAGTCAGTTTTATGGAGAATTCACAAATTAAATAATTTAAAAGGAAATAAACAAGAATTAACTTTTTTCGAAAATGGGTTGAAATACGTATCAGGAGTGGGAACTCCTTACACAGCTATTTCTCACCGATTTGACCTTTTTCGTCAAAATAAAAACATAAAAACGCAAAATATTTTTGTAATTTTTGAAAATTTTTCATTTTTTTTGTATTTTTCAAAAACTTTAGGACTAAAAATAAAAATAACACAAACTAAAAAACAAGATACTAATTAACTAATTCCCTCCCCCAAACCTAAATGAGACATTGTCCCCAATGTCTTAGACAGTAGAAAAAGAGTTGAGATGATAGTACCTGGTTAGCTGAAATCAAAAAATTACCGATTAAGATCTATGTTGAAATTTACGCTTTTTACCACGATCGCTATCTGACCAGTCCAACTTGGAAAGAATGGGGTTAATTTTTGGTTCAAAGGCTATGATTAGATCAATTAATTCCTCGACTTTGGTTGCAGTTAGGAAAATATCTTGAACTGATTTTGTGACGAACTCATGTCTCTTGGCTTCCGCAAGAAATACAAACAGAAAATCGAAGAAATGCTCAATGTTAAGTAATCCAATGGGCTTCCGATGAATGTTCAAGTGTGCCCATGATGCCACTGTAAATATTTCTTGAAATGTTCCGAGCCCACCTGGTAAAGCAATAAACGCATTAGCAGTATTGACCATTTCAAGGAGATGTTCAGACATACTTGATACAATGTGCTCATCTCCATTTGTTTGTCCGATTAAGTGTTCGTCCGCCAAAGGTTTTGGAATGATTCCCAAAACGTGACCTGAACGGCTTTTGAAATGCTTCCCATCAATCCAAGATTGCCACCGCCATACACTAGGTGTATATTTCTCTCTGCTATGACTCGCCCCAATTCCTTTGCAAACTCAATGAATTCTGGTTTATTACCAGGATTGGATCCACAGAAAACACAAATTCGCTTGATTCGCTGCTGTGACATTGCTTCCATTTTCTCTCTCTTATTTAGATGTATATTTGGATGTGCCAAAGAGAGAAATGTAGAGCTGAATTTATAGAGCCTGAAAATGGGTGAGTAATGATTGCACTAGTATCTGCCAAATGATAATTATTAGATGAACATTAAAACAAATCATGAAAGTCAAAAAGTATATATCTTGTCGGCGAAAATAAAATAAAATAACAAAAGAAAAATAAATCCAAGCAATTATTAAGGCAACAGAATTGTGTACGCAATACGCCACTCGCTTAGTATAAATCCATTAGGGTGCGTCTCAAGAATTCATTCCTTACTCAGCCACCACTAATGAATTAGCTCATCTTTGTGATTGTCAAACACCATTCCTCCTTAAATGCTCCGTTTGTGCTTTTCCCTATAAAATGACACACAAAATTAAAAACTCTACAACATGTATACACAAAACATGAAAACAGAAATTACAACAAATTACATGGGTTGCCTCCCTGCTAGCGCTAAATTTTTTGTCTTCAGCCAGACGTGACTGAAATCTATTTGTCAAGGAGGTTTCAGCATCGTTTTGGATGTCCGATTAAAGACAATAAAATGAGCGTTGGTCTTGAAGGGTCTCTTCCAACGGTAAAGTGGCAAAAATAATTTTGTCTCATTCAGTGATAGTGCCACCTTTGTAAACTCTGTCGCTCCAGTAGTTACTGAAAAAACAAATCAGAAGGTCTCGTATGGTGCTTGACTTGGAATGGAAGTTCCATTCTGTCAAGCTTCTGGGTGATGTCTTTGATTTATACTCCCCAAAACAATGATGTTTCTCTTGAATGCACTGGATCTTCAATAAGGTCAGACATTTGCTCCTCCATTTGCTATGCTTCTTGCTCCATCTTTTCTTCCAATATGTATTCTAGGATTTCCGCATTCTATTCCTCATCTGTCATCTGTGAAATGCATGCTCCATAATTATCTGCTTGAGGATGAAAAGATGTGTCTGGCATTAGGTCTTCATCCTCTGATATGGCTGGAATGGATGGTTCAGTTAGATCTTCATCAAACATCATGGTAAAACATGCTCCAAGATCTTCATTTTGAGGATTGAAAGTTTGATCCTCCTTTATTGGCGCAGTTGGTACAAATAGATCTTCATCTTCGTCAGAATACGAATAATAAAAATCAAATAGAGACTTCACTGGTTTGGGCTCCTGAACCGATACCTCTGGTTGTTGATACTGCTCAGCCTCCTCCTCTTCTAAAGTGTCATTGTGATCTGAATGATACTTGAAGGCTTCATCAGTGTCATCTGAAAATGGTTCTTGAGGTATGTAGTTCTGGTTTTCTGTTAATTGTCTCATTTGATCTGTCATCTTCTGAATGGATGCTGATTGTCTCTGAATACTTTCAAGTTGATTATGGAATGTTTCAAGCATTGTATCCAATTTTTCATCTCGTTTCTTGAACAAATCTTTGAGCATAACAAACAATTTTTCTTCCTCCGATGGTTCTGGTTCTTGATGAAGATCATAGTAGGTGGGTGGTGGATAAATGGAAAATGTGGTTCTGTGAAATGTGATGGCTCTTCATACCATGAAGGATTTTGATAGCTCTGCCACCCTGGATTGTAGTTGTACTCGCAATAATCTCTCGGGTGGTTACCATTACATATGTCACATCTCCCCATTACGTTCTGTTGAGAAAATGTAGTATTGCTTGGTTCTGGCATCCAGTAATAATCGTTGGGCTCAACAACCGGCCTCAGAAAACCGGACTGTTGCTCCCAGATGTGGGGTGTATCTTCTTGTAAGGCTCGTAATCTATAAATCTCCCAATAGTGTTACATTTTTCAACAACCTGAAATAAAAGAAAGAAATAAAAATTACAGATAAAAATAAAGAAAATTAGATACAAGTAAATTAGATAGCTTCAAAATTAACAACTCAAGAAATATAAGTCCCCGGCAACGGCGCCAAAAACTTGTCCGGCATAATCACACGCGTATAACGCAAGCGCACGTATCGTTCTAGTAGTATAAAAATATCGATCACACGAGGACTTAATTCCTACTGTTGTTAATAATTATTGAATCTATTTATTTACAAGTATCTAATTGTAGGGAGAAGGGAATTAATTACTTTTGATTGATTGGTTGAATGTGGATTTGCTTAAATAAACTAAAATAAAGACTCAAAAGAAAAATACACAAAAGAAAATACTAAAGAAAATAAAAGAATAGACTCAAAGATCTAGGGTCGTGACACCACACAATATTATTAAAAAGATGAATTGACTCTCTTATGTATGTGCAATAAATTAATTTGCTAACCTGGAACACGATGATATGCAAAATCCTCTTCCGATGGTCAGACGCAAATACTCAGTATAACCCAATTGAACCATATTCCTATGTCAACCACATTATCTGGATTCATTAAAACCAAGTTCCAATTATGGCTACCCACACCCGACAGGTATATTCCTATCCTGTAAGGAAATATATTAAAGTGTTATCTATCCCCAAGGAAGATCGTGAGTTATTGAATCAAAGGCTGAAACCTAAAATCCCTATGTCTAGTTCATTTTAATTTTACCCCTTCAATCTTATTGGTGATCAGACAACAAGAAGCATTAAGCTTAAGACTCAATAAACAAACTAAAGAATTACCCATAAAAGAAAATCAATTATTAAGTGTGAATATTGTGTTTCATCACTTCCCTCGAATAAAAATAAAACGCTGGGGGTTGGGGGATCCACCTTTACTATTCCTAATTTAGAAATCTCCCTTATTATAATACATAAATTATCCGTGCTATTACCAACCAACCATATAGGTGGTATCCTCATTAAGTCAGATTTTAATTAAGTCCAACCAGCCATAAAGGCGGTAACATTATTTGTCCATAACCAGCCATATATGTGGTAATTATCTATCACCTAAAGACCGGCCATATAGGTGGTGTTACTTTATGTCAAATAAATACAACCAGCCATTAAGGCGGTAATTCTTTTAATTTGAATTATAATTTTCATATTATAATTAAGGGAGATTAATCTAAATTAAAATAATAAAATTTTCACCCTTCTCCCCAGTGGAAATTTAACTACTAAACATAAAAGAAAAGAGAAGAAGAAGGAGAAGAACTACTACTATTACTGAAAATAAAAATGCATAAATTAAATACTGAAAATAAATACAAACAAGATGCAATCCTTAAATTCCTTACAAAAACCTAAGGAAAGCATGAGAATTACAAATGAAATGGCTTGGTATTTATAGAAAAACCTAAAGGCTTCCACCAATTTCTCCACTAATTGCTCCACTAAACACTCTACCAAACATGCCACAAAACACTCCACCAAACATGGCACCAAACAAGGCACCAAACATGGCACAAAACAGTTTTGCATGTTTGATGGAAGTTTGACAATTTTTATTTTTATTTTTATTTTTATTAATTTTATTTTATATTTTGAAAATGACTATAGTAATTACTCAAAATATACTCGATTGTTCATCAATTTCGGCCTTCTAAACTTCCGAATTCGAAAATATTTAAATCTTCAAAGTTGTAGATCATTGAGGTTTGTTTAATCTGAAACTTGAATCAGCTCAATCAAATATCGGACGAAAAAGTTATAGCCAAAATACGAAACATGCGCAAAATTGGAATTTAGGATTGCACTTTGTGACGCATATAATTAAATTTCGCTTTTGACCATTTTTCCTCCGAATTTCATCGTTTTAGCCCCGAGTTGATTCCATTAAGTCCAAATATTATTTTTATCTGTAAAATAAACAAAAACACATCAAAACGTTCATAAAACTTGAGAAACTAAACAAAATTTTAGGTTAAATAAGTAGGAAATATTGATATAAATACCACTCATCACTTTGGCATGTTCAGGATTTCCACTTTCACTTGAATTTTCCAGTATCAATATACAACCGGTATGGATAATAATCCTATAACCTACACCCTCACAGTTTTGGCACGATCTTGGATACAGTTATAGAAAGACGGACCAAGAAATATGTATCCAATACACGTTACTTTACACCAATATTTAAAAGAGGGGATTTTCCTCTGGAAGCTACAATCTACATCAAATGGAGAATTTTAATCTAAATCATTTTCTAAACATTTCATTCTACCTTAGAAAACATAATATAATTTAAAAATTTCAGTTACATTTTCGTTAGTGTAGAACCGAAAAATAAAGAAGCATATATAGATTTCAAGCATTTGTGAACAATAAAATTGGATTAAATATCAAATATAAAGCATTAATTATGTAATGGGTTAAGCATTAGACACACTATGATACTATTTTTGTTGGGTTTTTGGGCGTTTGGCGCAGCAGAAGCGCGATTCTGGCGAAATCGTATTTTAAACTTTTTCAAAATACCAAATAAATTATTCAATATCTAATATGAATAATTTATTCATATTTCACCTAAATCTATTTATTCAATATCAAATATTGACATAAATAAGGTTGAAACTTCGCGAAACTTTTATGAAAACTGTTTTTTCGCAAAATGATGCAAGACGCATTTTTGACTGAACCGACCCCCTGATACTTATATGGACTGCCCAAGTCAGCCCCAATAGTGTCAGGGCAGTTCATTGGCTGCCTGAGCAGTGATGGATTCACTGTTTGGGCAGCCGTCACCTGGTTGACTCAAAAGACATCCGGTAACGCCGTTTTTGGCCGTTTTTGCTTATTTCTACTCGGAAATAAATTCCGGCACTTGTTCCAACTCCCAAAACACATCCAATACATTAATATAACATCAAATACATCAACATATGCACTGAATTTCCAGATCTGATCCAGAACATAAAAATAACAATTTTCATGCCTTAAATCTAATTTTAACAAGATTAATCTAATTAATCCAACACCCATTCAAAGCCACCACACATGAAGAACTCTCTAACAATTCTAGGCATAATAAGAGTGTTTATCACACTCTAGAATGGCAACAAGGTTGTCCAACAACAAATTTAACACAAATTACTATAATCAATTTCAATATACATTCACAAATGCTTAAGCACTTCCAATCACCATCCAACATCAACAGCCCCAAAATTATAAAAGAAAGAAACCCTAGAATCAAACAAGAAAATCAAGAACAAGAAACAAGTTTCCAAAGCTTAAGGGAATAGAAGATTACCTCTAATTTCCAATTTTTCCTAAGCATTTCTTGATTTTTTTCTTCCTTTTCTTCATGATTTCTTGAAACCATATCTGGGAGCTTTTATTTTTATCTTGTTCGGCCATTGATGGATGATGAAAAATGAAACAAAATTTTTAATTTATTTTCTTTCATGACTGTCTGTAAAGAGTTAAATGGGGATTTTGGGAATTTAATCAAGTTAAATACTAATTAACTTTATGTAAACCAATCAAATTAGCACACATAAAGTATTATTAAGTCATGACATATGGTACAATAATAATTGGACAAATTCCATAATATTTATGAAAAAGTTTGATTAATTAATTATTGAAATATTTAACAATTAATATTCAAATAATCAATTAATGTAATTATTATTATATATGTATTTTTATTTACAATTAATAATAAATATATGTATATATGGCATGTGTCAAAATCTCATTTGACGAATAATTAATGTGTATCTAATCGTATTATGTATCAAATACAAATACACAATAATTACGATCGGACAAAATCCCCTAATGCATATGTTATCGTTTAACCGATTAAACGATCCGAATTAACTCATTTAATTCGGTGAAGTATTATGAATAATCTGTATTATTCATTTCGAGTTGCCCAAGTGCTCAACAAGTACACTTCATATTGTGGGACTCTCTAAGTTTCGGTTTATCCATCAAGAAATCTAATTTCATATCCATAATCCACCCACTCATGGATTATGACGACCACGGATAATCTCACTAAACTATGCAAGCCAAGGTCATCGCATACGTATAATCCCTCTGTCTCAAGCCATCCATATTGTACATGGGATATTGATGAGAACGTTAAATCCGTTTGGTATAATATAGTCTACTTTCAATTTACGATCTCTAAATAATACTCAGAACTGATTTTCGAAGTTATACAACGACCATGGATTTACTAGATCATAAACACGTGTTGGATGCTTATGCCATGTACACAGGACTGACAGATCCTATATTGATACACATTGGATATCATGAGCATTAGTTCACACCCACGAACAGGCGAAGGCCTGATCATGAATAGATCGGTGACGTGACTGCCGTCAAAGTGTGGAGGATAACTCATATATCCCACTGTGGCATCTCAAGTCGAAGGACAACTATGCTTGCTCAACTTGAGAAGGTTTTTATTGATGTTGGTGTACCATCTATTAGGAAACCTTCAGTGAGTCGTTCAATGTCTTATCAAATATATACCTACATGTCTATACGAGTCTCCCGAGACTCATGGTTCACTGGATAAACCATCGGACCAAGTCACAATATACGACATGTACTGGTCTTAGCAGATTTTAAATCATGGTTTTATGATTTCAGGGCATGAGGGAAAAACTCACCCCAGTATGTAACTTATACAGAGATGGAATTGATGGGCAGAGGACATGTGCATATGTAGATGACTGAGGGGATGGCAATACGTAACGCCCTCATATCCTAGGGCAGGGCTAGGGGGATGGCGATATGTAACTCCCCTAGACCCTAATTTCAGAGCTTGGATGGCAGCATATATTCGCACCCCTTGTTTTGGGTTTGTGGCTTAGGGGAAGACGATACGTAACACCTAAGACCACCAGTTTTAGAGATAATAGTGGCATAGTTTGAGGGACGTCGATACGTAATGCCCCAAAGTCATGGATTCACATTGCTGGCTACAATTAGGCGTATGGGGGGAATACGATATGTAACGCCCTCATACGTCAATATTTTTCAGATACAGAGTAGTTAACATTGATCAGATTTTCAGTAAGCAGTTTTTTAGAAAAATCAGATTTTTATAACAGTTTTCATAAACCAGAGTTTCAAAAGTAGTTTTCAGAAAGACAAGTTTTTTAAAAGAGATTTCAGACGAAATTTTAAGAAAAAGAGTTTCATATTTTGATTTTAGAACTAAATGATTTTATTACAGCATTTCAATTTTATAGTCCACTCACTTAGATAGCACGACGATCTAACCCCATTGCAGGTTTTCTTGGAGGACGAGCTCGGGAAGATGGATACTGATGCAGTCACTAGGGTTGGAGTCTACCAGTTTGAGTCTGAAACAATGAGAGTCCAGTCAGGTCAAATAGAAGTCATAAGTTAGTTCTGATTATGTCGTTCAGTGTCTTATCAAATATATACCTACATGTCTATATGAGTCTCCCGAGACTCATGGTTCACTGGATAAACCATCAGACCAAGTCACGATATACGACATGTATTGGTCTTAGCAGATTTTAAATCATGGTTTTATGATTTCAGGGCATGAGGGAAAAACTCACCCCAGTATGTAACTTATACAGAGATGAAATTGATGGGCAGAGGATATGTGCATATGTAGATGACTGAGGGGATGGCAATACGTAACGCCCTCATATCCTAGGGCAGGGCTAGGGGGATGGCGATATGTAACTCCCCTAGACCCTAATTTCAGAGCTTGGGTGGCAGCATATATTCGCACCCCTTTTTTTGGGTTTGTGACTTAGGGGAAGACGATACGTAACACCCTAAGACCACCAGTTTTAGAGATAATAGTGGCATAGTTTGAGGGACGTCGATACGTAACGCCCCAAAGTCATGGATTCACATTGCTGGCTACAATTAGGCGTATGGGGGGAATACGATATGTAACGCCCTAATACGTCAATATTTTTCAGATACAGAGTAGTTAACATTGATAAGATTTTCAGTAAGCAGTTTTTCAGAAAAATCAGATTTTTATAACAGTTTTCATAAACCAGAGTTTCAAAAGTAGTTTTCAGAAAGACAAGTTTTTTAAAAGAGATTTCAGACGAAATTTCAGAAAAAGAGTTTCATATTTTGATTTTAGAACTAAATGATTTTATACAACATTTCAATTTTATAGTCCACTCACTTAGATCGC